>OZ017742.1:247536233-248046233 GCA_963969285.1 Odontomyia ornata | reverse complement strand
CGCCTTCAGTGCAAATCTTGGATCAGTACACGCGAATTAGCAATTGCAAGTCGCACGACATTGTGTAGTGAACTCGGACGACCGGGCAACAAACAATTCGCCAGGCGAGCGGACAGCAGTCGCAGATCAACATCGAGCGTGTGATGCTACCTTGGAGACAAGATAAACGTTAGTTAGCCAGTTGCAAGATTTTGCTGGGTCACTTGTGAAGCGTAGCTGGGTCCGGACAGAAGACCGAACGGCCCTTCCCTGAAAGTTTTTCGCGATTTCAATGGATTTAAATTTCGGCTCAGTTAGGGACTAATTGTGAGTGACTTGTGGTGCAAGTGGTCGTTCGTTTGCGCGACAACAAGGTGTCAGTGATTTTATTTTTACATTTTGTTCGTGGTCTTTATCGCGATTCGGGCTTGCCGTCATCGTCGTCGGCTACTCGTAATTCGAGCTTGAGCTTGTCGCGGGCTGGCAATGTCAGAGTGGTGAAGCGACTCCCCAGAAAATCATAAATTTGAACACCGAAACGTTCGTCAGTGTGTTGTTTTATTGTGTCATTACATCGTGATCGCTGGCAATAACAGTAAGTGGTCAATTGAATGTTTTTCTAGCGTAGCGTAATCAGTAGATTTAAGGTTTCAGGCAAAAGAGTTCAAGTTGAAGGGATGCGGGCAGCGCCAATGCCCGGTAGTTGTCATCCTGTCGGTAGAATTCTTTGTGCAAAATTACTCGGTGAAATCTGATGAGGAAAAAATTACGCACGCAGACGTACTGTGGTTTGCAGAAGTATTGGTTTGGTGTTGTCGTCATTGTGTTTGTGCAATGGAAAAAGAATAAATAGAAAGTACAATTGTACCAAAGTCAAGAGCTCGACCGCTAGTTTTGCGTTGACTTGGGAGTCATGAGTGTTGAATATAATCCATAAATTAATGCAGTGAGAGTATTTCTTTATAAAATCAAGCTTTAAGGCGCAGCCCCCAGTGAAACTGAAAATTTGGGTAAACCTCTTACAGCCGTTTACCTCAGAAACGTTACGAATATTTGCAAAAATTTTTTAGCAAGAAGTCACAATGAACCTTTGGTTATCGAATCAACTCATTACATTTTGCAAAAAGTTTGCTGCAAAAGTTACTAAATTCAAACAAAATAGCATGTTTTCGTTAAAAAATGTAGTAGATCTCGGAAACTACTTAACGTACCGAGTTGATTTAAGCTACGGTTGTTAGATCTAAATTATTTGCAGTGAATTATCTCATCAAAAATTTAAAAAAGTTTTTTGCAAAAGATTGCCTAGAACAAAATGTGGAAATTTGATACAAATCAATGTGCATGCATGATATTTGTTCAGTGTGTGAAAATTACACATTTTGTTCTAGGAAATTTTTTGCAAAAAACTTTTTTAAATTTTTGATGAGTTAATTCACTTTAAATAATTTAGATCTAACAACCGTAGCTTAAATCAACTCGGTACGTTAAGTAGTTTCCGAGATCTACTACATTTTTTAACGAAAACATGCTATTTTGTTTGAATTTAATAACTGATGAGTTGATTCGATAGCCAAAGGTTCATTCCGACTTCTTGTTAAAAATCTTTTGCAAATATATGTAACGTTTCTGAGGTGAACGGCTGCAAAGTTTACCCAAATTTTCAGTTTCACTGGGGGCTGCGCCTTAATAGTCCGCGGATTAACGAAGTGGTAATTCTGATAATTTCTTCAGCATTGTGACAATTTATTGTGGGAGTTTAAGTTGATCTAATATTTTTAAAAATATTTGAAAATCGCTGTTTTATCAACTTTTTCATTAACATCGTCTTTCTTGAAGATGTTGTTCGGTGTTTTAATTTGAACACATTCGAAATTTTTGTTTTCAAGAATAATTCGGCGCATTTCACCTGCGGGGTTTTTTCTAATGCCTGTGCGTGGAGCTTAATTGATGTCTAATATTCTTTTATAATATAATTCTATAAAATAAATCGGAATGATTATAAGCGTCCCATTTTAAAACAATTTAAATTCAACGAAAACGGAATATTGGATTGAAAATATATTCTTTCATATCTGTTCTTAATTTTACTGCTTCAACTCTACTACTATCCGCTGTTATACAAAACGGAAACAGAAGGAAAGCTTCGAACAAACCCACGTAAATCGCTTGGAGACCTTGAAATCGCTGAGATGTCGCAGTTTCATATAAAAACCTGTTTTAAATGAAAATTAAATAATCAAAGTAAGTGAATGTTATAAACACACGAAGCCGCTTGCTTGATTTGAGTAAAATGTGAGGCTTACCTTCTGGCTGTAGCCTATCTGTGTGTTACCCTTGTCTAACCATTTATCGCCCTATAATTCGCGACTTTGTTCAATCATCCAGCATATATTTTAATCAGCTCTATTGCTGTGTTCCTTTTGCAAACTAGCTTCAAACTAAGCCATGAATGGATGTATCAGGACTCTATACGGCTGGATCTTTCACTTGCTGGCATATCGTCGATCCCCTCTTGCAAAGGAGCATCAGAAGTTGCAATCGTAAGGATTGCAGCTTTCCAATCGAAAAGCGATATTAGCATGTTTATTTTCCGCTATATTGGCTAGAGAATCATCCTCTAGTGAGGTTCCTTGAAGCTATGTTGTCCTTTAGGATAATTATCCAATGGGCTTTTTGAAACGCGGCGTGAAAAATAAGGCTAAACAAGGAAACCGGTCCAATACGGGCGAAAAGGATGAGACGCAACAATTGTTTCGCATCTTTCTCGCCTATAGTGGACTGGCTTTTCCTGGTTCTCGCCTACTTTTCACGCCACTTCTATTGCTTCGGTGTGTATTCATTGTAACTCTCCAATCTCCGTATATGATTTGTTCTTTGATGAGCTATCATCGTACATTGATACCTTCTTTCCGCACTCCCCTATATTAATATTTGCTTAATTAAACTCCCCTTCGGATTCTTGGTCATCCTTCCCTGCATCTGTTCCGTCTTCATCTAACAACCTATCCATAACTCATTCCTCTTTTCTATCTCACTACTCCCTTTCCCAATTTACTTCTGTCGATCCGACTATCAATCAATTTCCTCAAAGCTGTCTTCCGTGGACTAGCTAAATTTCTTCGCTCTTCTTGATCGCGATAAAGTGGTGTCGAAAATTTACAGCTTCCTCTTTATTATTATTCATAATTTTACACCACTTTACTCCTCGTCATTAAATACTCATGTCCCATGGTTCACTAGGCACGGAGGAGGAGGGCACACAGAACGTGGAAATTCCGAAAAACGAATGAGTCTCGTTTAGAGTTTACTAGGCTCCCCTCGATTGCTTATATGGAAGTTTTGAGAGCCAAACAAGCATACTATAATAATATTGAAGTACGAGTATCTCTTCAGTCTGACCAAACAAAGCCATTTTGATTTTTCGTTAAATCTGAGAGATCTTCAAGTGCCTTTCCTGAATTTTCGATGGAATAATATCACTGCTTCGTCCCCGTCAGAGATTTCTAACTTATTCTCAAATTTTCCTCCTCTACATTTTCCTCATATAACAGGACTGCTCTGCCTTCCTCTTCTCCCATAGTTCCTCCCTTAACTCTCAGGAATCCTCTCTATGTCGAGTCTATTATCAATTCCATCAATTCTAATGTTGGCCCTGGGCCCGATGGCATCCCAACTTCTTTGTGACGTCATTAATTTCTTCGATTAGTTTCTCACTTTCCTTGCTTTTTAACTTAAGTCTATCAACTGATCTCATGCCAAATTGCTGGAAGATCGCTAATGTTATTCCTGTACACAAGGCTGGGAATCCTACTCCTCTTCTAAAATATTAGAACGTATTGTCCACACAGAGCTCTACTTATCACATCTTTCCCGAATAGCTTCTGAATAACATGGCTTTATTCCAAACCACCACACCATCTCTAACCTCTTAGAATTTACGGACACTGTAGCTTCAGCCCTAAATGACGACCTTTAAGTGGACGTTATTTACATCGACTTTTTTTTAATGGCGTTTGACACAGTCAGTCATGAGATTCTCATTGGAAAATTGCAGAACTATGGTTTGTCTGGTTCCGTCTTGCCATGACTGATTTCCTATCTAGCTACTAGAATCTGTCAAGTAGTCATTGAAGATTGTGTCTACGCCATTTCATCTCAACTCTGGAGTCCTTCAAGGTTCCATCATGGGTGTTTTTCTTTTCACAATGTTCATTAATGATCTCCCTTCAGTGCTAACTTCTCCTTGTCTCTTATGATTTGAAGGTTTTTAAAGTTATTAGTTCGTCTGCAGGCTGCCAGATTCCTCAAAATGATCTGATCTCTTTGCCTTCCTGGTGTAGTTTCAACCATTTGTACCTAAATGTTCCGAAATGCCATAAAATAACCTCCACCTTAAAGAAATCCCTAATAACACATCTCTACATCCTCAATCAATCATGCCTCTGGATTTGTTCTAAGACACACTTATATCTTCTGTAATCCTAAACCTGCTATCAAATTATTTATCTGTATTATCCGTCCGCTTCTGGAATACTGTTCCTAAATTTGGTCTCCTCACAAAGACTACCTGATTGTCCTTCCTTCCTCCTTTACGTAAATCGCTTGTCTGTTCTTCAGATTCCTTCTCTTGAAACTCGCAGATTCATCCTAGATTAGTGTTTTTTATATAAAATATGTAATCAACTTACTGATACCAATCCTGGTTCTCGTATATATTATCGACAAAGTCTTCATCCCGGTAGAAATGCAAATACTTTTGATATTCAATTCGCACGGATTTCATTCTCCACTGCTTAGATTACCTCGCAATCATCTTGAATTGGTCCTTTTCCTGATTCTCTATTTTTCTTATACTAAAACTTAAGAGTTTGCTTAGTTGTTAATTCTATAAAAATTTTCACTACTTCACCATTTGTATTAGAGGCCACTCTGTAAATGGCATGTAAATAAATAAAAAGCCTAATGAGAGCATCAAGCCCGGCGCAAGAGGAATGATTCGTTCGATGATGAGTGCCAGAATGCGTTAGATAGAAAGAATCAGGCGTACAAAGAATACGTAGGTAGGAAAACCAGGACGAAAAGAGAACACTATGAAAATCTCAGAAGAGTAGCGAATAAGATAATTAGGATGAAGAAATGTTGGGAGAACTGAAGGCCGGCGGCCAGTGGGGAAACCGAGGAAACGCTGGTCTGACTCGGTCGACGAAGACAGTTCATCGCTGCTCGAATTTCGGAATTAGAAGACGCGGTCAACGGACCGAGACAGTTGGAGGCGCTGTTTGCAGGAAGCGAAGGCCCGTAAGAGGCTGTAGTGCTAAGAAGAAGAATGAGAGCACTGCATGTAATGCCTAAGAATATGACTATTTCACGCTGTTTGCACAACGCAAGAGTGCTTTCGACAAGTCGTTGGGCTTTGATGTCCTGCAGACCTCTTATGGCTGTATTGAGTGATTATCAGGCGACTGATTTATTACCCATCTACAGCTTGGTAACACAAAAACCGTTCTCGACCGTCATCTTGTTTCGCCTGGCTGCAAAAAACAGTACGCCTGGGAGCTTAGAATTGTTGTATGTGATTCATTAAGAGGTACTTTTTGTCATGAGGATGTAATACGCATGCGTGGGGTCACATTGACGTGGCATTTAAGTTTAATATTGTTTGAAATTTCATCATGGAAAGACTTACCCCGGCATAGCGTCTACAAATCGTTCAGCTGTATTACGAAAGTCGGCGTTCTACTGTTCTTCGTGCGCTTAAAGCTACTTATGGTCCTCATAAACGGCCTATCGAACGCACGACTTGCTATACCATCGAAAAGATTGAAACTCAATTTTCCTATAGGATAATACTCGGCCAAACAGACCGAATCCGGCTCCAAGTGAAGAAAATATGGCGGAGAGCGCACGCGACAACCGGAGTCAATTCGTTGCCGTTCTCAATAGCTTCGATTGTCGTATGCAAGAAATTGTATTTTACGTCAAGATCTAGGCTTGAAAACAAGCCAAATTCAGTCAGTGTAAGAACAAGAGCTGATCGACCTTCAAAATCGTTTCCGTTTCAGCAATTGAGCTCTTGATAAGCCTGCAGAAAACCACTGTTTTCTGTGAAAAATTTGTTCGCCGATGAGCCCCATTTCCAGATTTGAGTGCGTTGATAAGTAAAATGTCCGTATTTGCGGTGATGAACACCCCGAAGAGGCTCAAGAGCTGCCATTACATCCAGATAAAACAAAAATTTGGTGTCGGTGTCGGTCCTTATTTTTTCAAAACACAGGCCAGCAAGAATGTAACTGTAAATGGCATCCGTTTTTGCGCGATGATCACCGACTATTTTCTATCTGGTGGTCTCGACGAAATTTGCCTCCAACAAGAGGGCACATGAAAGCATGACTTCATTGCAAGAACAATTTGGCGAACAGTTCATTTTATGCTTAGGATCAGTGAACTCGCCGTCTAGATCATGTGAAACTGCACCTCTGGATCTGAAGTTACGTAAAATCAAAAATCTTAATAGGATAAGCCGGTTATGATTGAATCATTGGATGCCAACATTACTTTAGTCATTGGCCAAATATCACTCGAAATAATCCAACGCGTTATGGAAAATCGGAATTTCAGGAAAGATCATATTAACCACAGCTACGATCAACATTTGGAAGAAACAATATACAAGAAATGAATGTAGAGAATGGTTTCTTTGAATAATAATTTTTGAATTGTTTTTTTTAAATTTTTTTGAAGAAAGTACCTCTCAATGAATCTCACCCTATACAATGCCAGGTAGGGTCCTGAATGCAGCATTAAATTTGTCTCCGCTTGAAGTCTTGATAAAGGAGAAGGCTATGAAATCTACACTTAACTTGCGGCGGTAAGATACAGAGGAAGATTCGCTGGAGGTCATAACTGCATCTTTAAGTTATTCGTGGATGATGTTCATGACACAGGTATGCCCAATGACAAGATGAGCGTTGTTGCAAACTTTTACAGAAGGTTTTGTCTCGAAATCCCAAACAGGCCCAAGCGATCGTATTCGGAGTCGCTGATCTGATCAGATCTGACCTACACAGATTACTTTAGGACCAACGAGGGAGCTGAAGCAGAATGATTCTTAAACCAACATATCCAGAAATCAATACCACTGTTCTTTGTTTCAGACAGAAGTACGGTAGAGCGTCGATTATCCGAACTAATGTTGTGGAACGTGGTTCGCATGATCAAAAATTCGGATAATTGAATTTCAAACACTGAATTCGATAGCTACAGCCTAACGTTAAACGGATTTTTCCATGCCAACAGTGAATGAAACTAAGACATGTATCCAACGATGTACTTACTTACATTTATAGTTTTGAATCCGAACCCTTGCAGACGTTCGTTGAAAAAGTAATTAAATTATTTGGCTTTATTAATATAATTTTATTTTTTAGTTCGTCGCCCAGTCCGCATTATCAAATGTTCGGATAATCGACGCTCTTCTGTATTTGCTACATTAGATGTAGTCTCTTCGTTTGCGGATAAAATTTTAAGAAACCTATTTTACTCGAAAATAACGAGACAGGTCTGATGGATAGGCTATTCAAGCGCAATGGTCAAAGGTGGCCTAAACAGCCTATAAAATTGTCGATATTACAAAGAAGGGAAATTGAACGTATATCTCCAATAGCAACGGTGCCAGATTGCATAAGTATTGCATATATATTTGCACATTTGCATTGCCGAAGGAAGTTTAAACTGTTAAGACGATTCCTGAAAATGAGAGAAATTTCTTAAGCGTCAAATTGGAAACTATCAGCCTCAGTTATTTTGTTTGAGTTTTGCTCATGAGGAATAGTAGTAAGCCTTTCTAATCTAACAAAGTACAATGATTCTTATCGAAATCTGTTGCTGTGTTGATCATGTTTGAAGTAGATCAGATCTACCAAAATAATCTGATTTGGTATCGAAACTCGTTAATTATTTGAAAGATTTATCAAATCGGCGGGCTCAACAAAAAAATCAATGACAAGTTTCGGCGTAAGGTGGGCTTTAATTAACATGAGATCCACACTACACTAACAGGATCTTGTGCATCAAACCTTTCATATACAATGAAGATTTCATTGACATTCTTTATCGCATCATCGGCATCGTAATATCTGCACAATGGATGAGGCCTGGTAACGTCTTAGAACCTCCAAATATTTTTTGTTAGTTGCAGCTGCTGGAAGGATTACATCTGGATAATTGTGCCCAAATGCACAATGTGTTTTGCTTTAAGTTTTATTTTCTATTTTCGTTTCTCGGAAAATAAAGAATACAATCTATGGATTCAGGTATCCCTAATCAGAATGTTACTTTTGCATCCTAAAGGTAGCGAACAAGTGTATCATGGAGAGCTCAATAAAGCTATTATAATTAGTATAGATTTTGAATAAGAATTTTAAATTACAGTCTTTTGTTCACTTTGACGTTAAGCCCAATTATTCGATCAAGCAACTCCAAGAACTAATTTGGACTTCAGGGAACCCGTTTATCATTTATGTGAGAATTTCGATTCGTCCTTTTCCAACACTGACTTCCTTCAAGAACCTACGATTTATTGTTTATGTCAGAATTTCAAAACGTCCTATTCTAACATTGACCTACTTTAAAAACCTACAGTTTTTAAGAGGCAAGGCAAGGATTGCTTTCTCCAATAGTTTTGATACAATTTTACTAATTTTTTACCGTTCATTTTACTTTGATATTTTTAACTTTGAGTTATTTTTTGTCGAGATTTGTATTTTTAAGAATCAATTAAACTTTTGCTTAATGATTATAAAAGTCAATGTAAGGGTCGATTTGTGTTTAACCTGTAAGACTTATAGAATTTGAAAAGATCAGTTAAAATAATGTCAACCCGTTATTGACGATCAATGGCTTCGGCAATAAGATCAGTAAATGAAGCTAGCTTTTGAGCATAGACATAGTTTGAATAAAATGGTGCTGTTGGTCCATAAAGAGGGAAGGAGGGGAGAATAATAGGATACATATTATGAACAATATTTTCAAGGACTTTAGCGAAACAAAAGAGAAGGAATGTAGGAAACGAATTTTCTCCGACTAGCATCCTTCTCTTCAAGCGTTTTAGCAGCCTTGGAATTGAATCAAGGCAGTCTAGGCTTCATTGAAGGTAACCAGAGCTACGAGTAGACTGTATGAAAGAAACGTCAGGTAATGCGGAAAAGGGTGGTATTTCTTCAAGAAGGAGAGACTATCGAAAGTTCAACGGAGACGTGGAGAGTGGGGATCTGGTTCGGTAAGAGGGGACCGAGCAGCATATGCAGCCAGCGATAATGGCGATAAGTTGGAAAGAACAGAGTCAAGAATTTTATGTTTGAAACTAGGAATATTATTAAATTGAGTGAAAGAGCAGAATAAGGTGTAGTGAAATAGTTTGGTTAGATGTCCTTAGAGGACTGCAGCGATGTTCTGCTGCCTCAACGGAAGAGGATGTTGGGATCCGCCGAGATCGGCCTTGCCTGGGGACGCGTGAATGCGCTGGCAGGCTAGCGTTGCGACATCGTGGGGCGGGTTTTTTCCCCCAGCACAAGGACTCACTACAAAAGAATTTCGCAAATAACAGTCGACCGAAGTCGAAAAAAGGAAGTAACCAGCTAAGGGTTAGAAATTGCTGACGAAAAAGGACGAACTGGACCTGGGGAAGACAGACGGACTTAGGGGACTTCATCGTTACCCGACGATTCTTATGGCGTCCAGATGAAGGTGGTGTCCCTTCGCACCCTCCCAACCGGATCGAGATCCAAACTTGGACGTGGCCATATATTTCCCATTTGAGTGGAAAACTCATACAAACATAATTTGCATGAACTTTCCCATCAAACGAGAAATATAGACGTGACCAATGTATGTTATAGAATTATGTGATCGAATCACATAACCATATACCATAAAAGGGCACGCGAGCGGAAGGCCACTCTGCCCGGCAAGAGCCCCTGTTAAACAAGAAAAAAACGGAGGAGCTCACCCGATAGCTAGCCCATGATGTAGGAGCATCTTTAAACAAAAGAAGTATTTAAAACTTGGTGCGAAGAGAGTAAAAAGGAATATCCCCCCAATTCTGACGAGACCAAATAGATTACAGATTGTAATCGAGAATCGGGGTCGCTAAACAAAATATTAATGATATCTGTTAGTTTTAAGTTTCAGCAACAGTTAAAAATGGTGCGAACACTTTTTTGATTTGACAACATGGTTAGATACTATAGGAACTCGAAAGTGCTGATCATTTGCTATAGTTTATTTCTGTATTTTATTCTTAATTTTTGCTACCAATAAAATTTGATGTCAAAGACATAGAAGGTTCAGAGACTTTTTTACTAACTATATATGGTATATAATCGGGGCACCATCAGAATCAAAAATATACAGATTCATGTATAAATACACGAATACTTCTGGAGGAATAAATCCAGTGGTGGGATACGTCTCAATGCACCCGTCGGTAGGGCGGAATGGCTGCAAAATCCAGGCATTTCGCTCCGTAACAGACTGCGATATAATTACAAACAAGCTTCAAAATGAATGTATCGACTCTCATCACTTTAGCAGTTTGATAAATTTTTCGATTCGATATATAGTGTAACCAATCGGTCTAAGGCTTTCTGTACAGACCAGTACATACGCGAAGATATTTCCTTTCGAAAACTCTCCATCGAAGTAGCACTAGATTATACCGAATTGGACATTCATATTTGTCAAAATTGGTCTAACCAGAGCCTTGTAACAGATAACATTGATCTTTTGATCAATGTGTCTTGTATGAAACAATCGTCAAAGGGACACTTTAAGCGCTTTACTGAGCATGATTTTAACATGTTCAGTATAGTAGAGATACTGACCGAGATGAACAGCGAGGTATCGAACACAGGATTTATGTGAAACCCGTTCTGAACTACCCTCGCCAGCCATGATGTGGAAATCCTTCCAATTACGTTTCAGGTCTTGACTGACCCCCTGCAGTGTTGTACAAAACAAAATTGTTTCACACTTCTGCGCATTAACTTTTTTGTGACGATTGCGTAATATTTTGGGTCAATTAAAATCAAAGAGATTAAGCTAATCCATTCACCTTATTCTAAAAATAAATATGCGTTAGAATGCATGCTTTAAAGAATACCTCTGCATCATCATTAAAATGTTAAATTTTTCGGACGCAATTTTGAAAAACAATTGATCATAAGAAAAGAATGCTAAACTCAACAATCGCTTAATTTTCATTTGTTCTTCACGTTCTATTTAAAACCGTACAATTGTACCAAACTACTACCGAACTGTGATCGCCCATCAAAATGAATCACACACATAAACATTAGAAAATTCTGCCAAGTGCGCGAGAAGAGCGGAAGTTTAGTTAAAAACCACCGTCTTTGCCTTTGGCGTATATTCATCGCATGCTGTTGTGTGTTTATTATGATTGTGATATCGGACACCAAACAGAGACACCGATCATGGTTGCCACATTTCTGCAGCAACACCGTTTTCTTGTGCTTCCGATTTGAGGTCACTCCCGTGTGGAAACCTAAAAAATTCGCACAAAGGTGTCATCGCCTGTGTTTCCTTAAACTTTCTAAACTCATTGAATCATTAGCGCGTCTATTGAATTTCTAATCCTGCTATTATCCTGACTAATCCTGTCTTAATTTCGCATATCGTTAAAAGGTGTTGCGACGGCGACGAGATACTTTCCCGGGCCTGAAAATTACTCATGGTGTTTGGCTTCGTTCAGGATATGTGTGTGTGCGTTATTATTCTCTTTTAGTTACCGCTCTCGATGGACTCCTTGCGTTCCTGGTAGTTATTCCTGTTTACTTGTATGGGGAAAATGACCGCGCCTGCGATTTTCGTATATATAAAAGAAAATTGCGCTCTGATTAGATTTCGTGACGTCTCTCTCTCTCTCTCTCTCTCTCTCTCTCTCTCTCAGTTTTCACAACTCTCGTGGATTCTTGATATTTAACAGTTTTGTTTATAAGGAACACATTGTTGTGTATACAATACGAAGTTGCTAAAGTACTACGTGTACGATATCGTAATGTGCCCGGATAAGCACGAGCTGTTTGTCCCGGACGACGACCACGGTTTCGAGTCGAATAAGACGCATGAATTTACCAGCTGCTAGCGAGTAAAGTGAACGATGTGAACTCTTTATGGGTTTTCTGCCCGCCGGGTTGGATGTGCCGACAGTTCGATTAAAAATTACCTTGTTCGACTTATTTGGCAAGTTTTTCACTTTGAGACTAACTTTTTATAAGGGTAACTAGTCGTTTGCGTCACTTGAATAGGATTGAATTCAGAAATCGTCTGGAGGCTGTCAATTTGACTTTATTAAACCTATAAATCGTTACAGCTTTGAAGAACCTGAATCAATAAAATTTTATTTATCCGCAAAAAGTAAAAAAAGATGCGAAACTCCTATTTTTGTTGGTGTCTTCAAATGAGTTTTTGTGGAGTGTTCAACTCGTTGATCATAAAACGGACTTTTTCTACATTATGATAACAAGAGCGGTAGGTTTCTTTTAAAGCAACTTTTAAAATTTTATTTTTGTTTATGTTGCCATCTCGCAGTTGCCCTCTAAGGACGCAGAGTTCTTGATGTAAGAATTGCCATGTGTAACCTCTAGACAAATTTGGGAAAACGTTTATCATTGACTTTTGAACTACTGGAATTGGTTCGGAAGTCCCTTCATATTATTGCGATCAGTCTAAATCGGGCACTGCTAATTTGGCAGGCGTACGGTCCGGATACACATCCAATGATTTTTGCCAGGACTAGAGATGTGTAGAAATATGAGAACATTCCCCTGCTCCTGTATGAATAATGCAACCCATGCTTAAAAATAGTTGGCTTTGCTAAAACCTCTTTTCTGGCTTAACTAAAATGTCTGGTACACGTTTGGAGTATCACCAAGTTTGTCAGAAACTCAGAGGTGCTTCAGGCGAGAAATACTACATATGGAAGCGTCGCTAAGCAGAAGATTACTAGCTGAAACTCCTGTTCTACCGACTATAAGCGCTTTTTTGTGGTAAGGAGGTGAAGGCATTTACACCCGTGGTGTAGGATTCCTATCAGCGTTCTATATTTGGATTACCCTCTAAACACCTCGTAGCCTGGAACAGATTATTTAACACATTAATTCGGGCTAGGCTATGGGCTTAGGCGCCACCAGGTTGTAGGAAACCCTTTTTTAGCGGAAGGGAGAGGGATTTCTATAAAAGATATCCCTCTATCCTCGGCGCCTCCGGGCGCTCAAATATACTGTTCTTGAGGATTACCCGAGTGTAATGTGCTAATACAGTTCCATTTGTCAACTGATCTGAAGCATCTCCCCAGTTCGGGGAGAGTTCCACCATCTTTCTCTCTTGCGAAAAATATCCAATCGAGAAACCGTGCCTTACCAATTTTGGGTAGGTAAGACTAGAAATCTTAATGCCTACTCAAAAATTGGATTGGATAAAGTTCAATCTCACCGCGTCTTTAATTGAGTCATGACCTCAGGTCGCCAATGAGATGCGCGGTCCACCTTCCTTTTGTATAGTTCTCTTGATTGTTGCCAATCGATGAGGGTACGCTGCCTCTCCTCGTTAGATACTACCTATCCGTCGCCTTCGTTTCTTCGTAGGTAGATTTTACTTTCTAGCTAGAAGGGCAATGGGTATCACTCCCACAATGACCAGCACCGCCGACAAAGAGTCTGCCCGACATGCAGATGCAATCAGCAGCGCTCCTCGTCGCTGTACCTGCGCTAAGCGTTTTCGGGACCGCTCTCTGCTGAGAATGCCGCACCATATTTCTGATTCGTACTGCAGCACAGATTGCAATGCAAAAAAGTTGCCTTTCTGATCAGATGGGTCCTCCTATTCCATTCGTCGACTGAGAGCTGATTTACCCGCTGCAGCCTTGTCAGCCATTGCCCTGCTTTGCTCGAAGAAACGCATCTTTGAGACGATCAGAATGCTCAAGTACTCCAGCGCAAGGCTGAATCCGCGAACAGTTATCCAGTCCCGTGACATCATCTGTATAGCCGAGTCAAGTGCAACTCATCCGGTAGCTCAAGTCTAAGTAGCCCGTCGTACGTGTTTGTTTCATAGGTTAAGGCCAAGGATGAGGCCTTCAGTAGCACCCGATGTAACTTCCGTCCTTCGCCGACCCTCCGTCGTATTATAGAGCATCCGTCAGACAGTCCCACAGAATCATCATCAGACACTCTGAAACTTGAAACGAGTTTCGAGTGCATCCATAACATCTACCCATCTGGCACAATTGAAAGCGTTTCTGTTATCAACCGTCACTAGCAGCACAAATAGTTTTTTGGACTGGCTGTGAATCTTCGCTCTTTGCACCGCGCTCTCCACTTCCGCAATCGCGTCGATAATGGAGTGAACTCCACTACAATCATAATGCCGTGGAGATAGGTTCCCAGCAGAATTAACCGCGTCAATGAGTCTTTCCTTGATGAATATCTAGAGCACTTTCCCTGCCGTGTCTAGCATACACTACACGCGGTCTGCTGACGCCAAATCGGGATTTCCCTACCCCTTGCTGATGCTCCTGCCTGGCTACCTTCCCTTGTTCCGGGAAAACCCTTTCGCCCAAGCAAGCGTTGAACGTACTGAGAAGCAAGTCAGAGCCTTAAGGAACACCTGATGTAACTTCCATTCTTCGCCGACCTTCGTGCGTATCACAAAGCCGGTTCCAATTCGTCTGGTAGTTGCTCATAATCCTCGCCAGATACTCTGGAACTTGAAAAGGGGTCTGCATTGCTTCCAGAATATCCGCCCATCTAGCGGAATTCAAAGCATTTCAATAAGCGTCACCAGCCACACATCTAGTTTCTCGGACCGGTTGCGAGCCTCCGCGCTTTGTACTGCGTTCACCACTTCCGCAATCGGGTCAATAGTGGAATGACCTGCTCTAAAACCATACTGCCTTGGAGGTACTCGTAGGTTCTCACCAGAACGGACCGCGTCCTTGTATCTTCCCTTGATGAGTTGCTCGAGCACTTTCCCGGCCGTGTCTAGCATACATAACGCACGGAATACAAACACTAAATCAGGATTTTCTTTCCTTTTGCTGATCAGCCCCAGCCTCGCTACCTTCCAACCTTCCAGGAAAAATCCTTCGCGTAGGAAAGCGTTGAACGTACTGAGCAGCATGTCAGGGCAAAGATTGTAGACAAGCTGCAATACTTCAGCAGGAATGCCTTCTGGTCCTGAACTTAGTATACTCACCTACTCGTAGTATCCACACTCAATATAGCCTCCGGAAAAATCTGAACACATGCCGAAAAGTGAACCATAAACCTTCAGTAGCAGGTAGTAGGTAAATGCTGACGCGAGGATTGGCGCGAATATAATTAGCAAGGACACCGGGTAGTCTGATCCATTCTATGCACACAAAAAATGTACGGCGGGCGTCATCGACCTCTCAAGCGCAGAACACAAAATTAGAAGACTGTGCCTTGCCAACTTTGTGCAGGTAAGACTGAAAACATCTATGCCCGCTCAAGAGCTTTGTTGGATAGATGTCAATCTCACTATCTCCACGATTGAAACATGGCGCCAGGTCAGGAATGAGGCGCCCGATTAATCTCCCATTCGTGATGTTCACCCAGATTTCTTTCCAAGCGCTGAGTGAGCATGCATGTGCATCTCTATCACCTTAGTATAGGTATAACGCCTGCGACAACCATCACCGCTGACTCAGAGACTTCTGATATGTAGACGTGATCTTCAGCGCTCCTCGTCGCTGCCTCTGTGCCAGAAATTTTCGGTGCATCTCCTTGCTGAGAGCGTCGCTCTATATTTCTGGTCCGTATAAAAGCACAGACGGTATAGCACTCAGCAGAAGTCGCCTTCTTTATGAGGCTGGATGCACAGGGAAAAGAGCCTGCACAATCTCGTCCATCTTTTCCGCCTCAAGTAAGCAGAGCGTCCATTAGGGCACCGAGCTTCTGGGTAACTTTGTTATACTCCGGGCCGCACGGGTCTGCTCACGTTGTATGGGAGATCCTACTAGAATCTGGTCTTACTCTTGTTGGTAAGCTTACGAAGGCACTTCTTGGCTGGCCTGTATGCTGCAAACCTTCGCCCGTGTCCGCAATCGCCGGGTTACTCATCAAAGCTTGACGAAGTCTCTTCGCATTTCAGCAATTTCAGTTGACCACCAGTATACCGGAGGCTTGCCATATCGGGGTCTCCGACGTGGCATAGAAGAGTTACAAGCAGATGTAATGATACTGTTTAGTTCACTACATCCTCAGCTGTTAGTTGTCCGCTCCTCGGAGGAGCTCCCAACAGCAAATCACGTCAACGAACTTCTCGTCATTTTTTTCAGTATTCCACCCAAAAGTGGAAGTCTGGGTATGTATACTCGTATGCTGAAAGGCACCGTCGCGGATCTCAAGCGCAATGTACTGTGGCGGTCACTGGCTGAGCAGTCCCGTAGCACCCGCCAATTGTGTATTCTTGGAACTAGGGACTTCGAAGCGAATGTCACATCGGGTATGCTTCCTGCACATCCCCAGCGGCGGAAAGTAGTGACTTTATGTAAAGTAGAGTGATCATTACAGTGTTTGAACCAGTCTTTAATAGGCATTGCTTTTGACACAGGAGTTTCTCTTCCCTCATGGGCTATCATGTATAATTCCTTAGTTATTACCTTATGAACGGATATAGTAAGATGTATAACCGTATAATTTTAACCGTCTGAATGGACAGTAGTTATACGTATCTTAGAAAGGCTTTCTGCAGTTACGAGATATCCTTTAAGACTTGGGCTAGAGCAGCGGTAACCAGTATTTGTCTGAAATCATTAACATTTGGCAAGAACCTTCAATTTGCTTTCGGTAGAGCTCTTCACAAGTCTATTCGGACCTCAAAATATTTATCACCTAAGACGAACTTTTCAAATCCAGAGGGTTGAATCATTTCAGAACTGAGATGCATGGCCACTTTCAATGAAAATCGATCTGTTCAAAATATGAAGAGCATTTTCGAGCAAAAATTTGTTTTTAAAAAGTGTGAATAAAATAAGCTTCTTGATTCTTTAGAGAAGGTTTATAACGACCTATAGTTCTCATATTGAGATATCGTTAGTGACTTACTTTACCTTCGCTATATAACACTCTGTAATTAATAATTGCATGATTATTTCTTAAATTGAATCGCTTATATCTTGATACTAACTTTGATTTGTAGATATAAATTTTGCATTTTATTTAATCCTATTGTGTCTGCAAATACTACTTTGTTTTAACGTCTTATGAATTTGAACAAAATTAAACCTCAACAATAAAAATAAAGCTGCGTCCAATCGCAATTATATATTATTATATATAGAAAATATATTTAAAACACAATTATGAATCTGCCCATAGATTTTTGACCAGCAACCCCAAATGCACTCAGATACTCGCCTGTCCCCCAACATTTTCTCCTGTCATCAGTATTACTAGAGCCTTTTTTGTTTATGATACATATCCATCGAATAACGCCAAGCCAATTCATACTTCATTCTGTCAACCTTAGCGCATAATGCCAACTCTTTTCTCGACTCTACCTTGTAATATGATTTAATATTTTCTAGATTCTGTAAGATATTGACTCAGAAGGCAGAAGGGTTGAGTCTTCATTTTTGGTAATCGCGATAATTTCATCCTTTCTAGGGTGATTAAATAATGTACTTAATCATGGGTTATTTCTTTGATACCATCTCTATTCCAAGATAATTATGTTTGATAAAATTTCTCACTTATGTTTAAAAAATATTCTTAAGTTATACTGCAGTAAATATCATACATTCTGCGGATACTCGATTTAATTTTTCAAACCGACTACATTGTATGACATCAATTTTTTCATTCCTATAAATCTCAGAAAAAAAAACTATTCTCAATACCTATCCATGTTCTTATAATGAAATTCGTCCACCATAAAATTTGTGATACATCCGGTTTGGCACGCAAATACCAGTATCTTAATTTTTACCAACAGACTACCAGCGACGACATTTTGGATCTTTTTCCCTCATACTGTTATTCGGTGGAGCAGCTAATTTGCATGATTCTGTCGTGATTGTTTCCATAAGAAATTGAAAGTATTCTAAGGTCCCATAAATTAAACAATTTCTTTCCGCGCTCCACCACCAACCCCCAAAATCGATTTGGCAGGAGCTTGCATTTTTGTTTCTTCTTCAAAGTCGCTCTCATGCACGTTAGTGCTTGCTTCTTCGCTCGATACAACACAACACAATTCGCGAATCATATGTGCACGTACTTGTCGGACATTGTTGATTGAATGCTTGGAAGCAAAAACAAAAAACAAATTGCATCTCAGAAACGAAGCGCGGTGGAGAGGCGATAGCAGGGTGACCGCGATTTCTGCTACTTCAATGTGCGATGGGTGGCACGTGCGCGTGTGTGTTTGTAATGTTACTCATGTCATGTCATCATGATGTCATGTGATGCAATGAAGCCAAGTCCAAGACGACGGCGAAGTGTACTCGCAGCGTCGTTGTACTCGGGTCGCGACTCGACTCTGTGGTTGCCCCACAGGCTCCATAATATGAGTAGTACGTAGCCAAGCAAAATCACGCGCAAGTGCTCATATTATGCTTTACCGTAGTACTTACAAATGTATCTGCTGTCTGATAATAAACTTACATACAGTCTTCCACAAAAGTCAAGGTACAGTGATAAATATCATGAAAATTGTTTGATATTTTTATTTAAAAAACCTATAGTGATAAAATTTTTTTGGTATTACTTCAACTATAATCATTACACTTTAAATTCATGTAAAACAAAACGAAAATTCTGTCGTATTAATATATTATTACATATGTTGTGTTGGAAAGTCAATGAATGAAGTCCACAAAAGTCATGGTACACCTAAAGAAAAATGATACAAATTGTAATTATAGTCTTGCATAGTTATTTGAATTATACTTTTCTTAATATTTTGTCGGATATCCTTTCATCTGAATTACTGACTTCAGTCTTTTAGGCATAGAATATACCAATTTTTTAGTAAATTCGCTGCTGATTCTGGCCCACTCCTCCAATATAGCATCCTTAAGCTGCGCCTTGCTTGATATCACTCTTTTTCGGATTTTTGTCTCAAGCTCATTCCAAAGATGCTCTATAGGGTTCAAACCAGGGCTATGAGGCGGTGTAGCAAGCATGCGAGTATTGTACAATAGCCACATTCGAACTTTATGCGCAGTGTGCTTAGGGTCATTGTCCTGTTGAAACAAGAAATCTTCTCGCATACCTAATTTGGCTGCACTTTGTTTCATGTTGTTTCGTAGAATCTCTAAATAAGAGTTCTGATCCATAGTATTTTCGATGAATGTCAGATTTCCAACTCCAGCAGCAGCCATGCAACCCCAAACCATAACACCACCGCCTCCATGTTTTACTGTTTTAATAGTGTTCTTGGGATTAAATGCTTCTCCTACTTTTCGCCAGACCCTCTTATGCCCAATTACACCAAATATACAAAATTTAGACTCATCCGAAAATAAAACATTATCCCAAAACGTTATTGGTTATGCTTTTGCAAATGTCATTCTTTTTTGTTTGTTTATGAAACTTACAAGAGGTTTTCTTCTAGGCGTACGAGATGAAAATCCAGCTTCTACGACAGCTCTACGCACAGTTTCTGCGCTAACCTCCTTCTTATCATTAATTCCAAGAACATCGCAGATTTTTCTACAGCTTAGAAATGGATCTTGTTTTACCATTCGCGAAATTTTTCTCTTGTCCTTTGCACTTAGTTTAGATGGACGACCTGTTCGGGGCACATTTTCCACTCTATTTTCCTTCTTAAATCGATTTATCACTTTTTGAATGGTTGACCGACTTCGCAACACTAGTTCAGCTATGTATTTCAGAATATGATTTGCTCTGATTTGAATGCAGATTAATAATTATTTCACGCTTCTTAATACTCAACTCCTTTCGACTCATTTTTTAAAAATTTTATTAAATAAAAGATACACCACGAATACGGACGCGATATTAAAGACAGCGGCCTACGGTTGTTAACTCACTCTGATAATATGAACTTGGGGGATTCCCCTTTTTACAAATAACAGGGCATTTTCTGCAACTGTACCAAGACTTTTGTGGAGTAGAAAAGAGACATTGCCAACAAAAAATTATTGTCTTCAATGATCATTATTGCCGAATCCCTTTAAATTTATGAAAACATAAATTCAACAGAACTCGTATTATTACCATTTCATAACTTTTGGTTTTCAAATAAAAATATTGATTCAGTAATACAATTTTCAGTTACCGATTCTCTGTACCTTGGCTTTTGTGGAAGACTGTATGTCATTGAACAGTTTTTGGGGCAACTGGCATTCTCTCGCTTCTCGTCGTTCGCGGGCATGGATTCAATTCTCAGTTTGCTGATACATACACACATGAGCGTTGAATATCTTTTCAAAATAAATGAAATAAAATAAATAGAATAAAAGAAATGGCAGAGCAAACATTTTATTGCCATAATAAACCACACATTGCACAGTACGTGCAATTGGAGATTATTGCGATATCACGATATCCTTTTATTCGTACGCTTTCACTTGAGGCATGAATAGTCAGTCAGTCGTCCTATTGCAACTAGTACTAAGGTTACTGCAGAGCCTAATGTGTGGTTTGAGGTGGACACAATGCTTGTATTGCTGAGATATCTTCAAGAGAGCAAGAGCAGGCCACATGGGTAGCGTTCAAAGACATATAAACAAATGGACGAGCAACGAGAATCTGTGTACTCGTCCATGTGAGAAGCAAATTTGCCACATAAATAAGTTATAAATAACTTACGCTCTCGAAACTATGTGATTCCCTCTGCTTCTCCTTCCCCTTTGTTACCCCACAGGTTTTTCTTTTCTCTCTTCCGAAGAGTTGCTTCCCCCACTGACACCCGCGCACACCAACGAAATTTCATTCCAGTTTGAGTATAAACAACAAACAACTCTCACGGAAAACTCGAACGTCAAAGCAAAAGAAAATTGAAAAGAGCACGAACCACGCGGGAAAACTCATGTGTCAAAGCGGATGGAAATTTCGTAAATTTTTAATTAAAACAGTGAATTAAAGTTCCGATTACGTACGCGCGATCTTTAAAATTAAAAACTATTCAAATGTGAACGTGTTTCGCCGTGAATAGAGTGCTAAATTAAAAGCATATCGCCTCAAAACTCAACTTCACACAACTTTAGCGTAGGTTGCCAATTGCTTCGGCTCTCACGACCGGTTGCGGATCCAGTACTCTCTATATCTATCGTAGCGTTGCGTAAACATATGAATGTGTATATAAATAAATTTCTATGTACGAAACAAGCATGTGATCTTTTGGGTACAAGTAGTATGTACGGTACGAGAGTGGTATACTCTCTTCGTATGCCTAGGAAAGTGCATGCATGTGTAGCGGCTTTTTCGGATTGTGCGCTTTTAATCGCATTCTTTTCACCCTCCCTGCGTTTCCTTGAAATTTCCTACCTTGCGCAGTTGATTGTGACTTCGGTGGTCGGTCTGAGTCGGACGACGATTGAATGCCGGAATGCAGTTAAAACATGGGCCCCAGCTCTTAAGCCTTCATTGGTAGCAGCTCAAACGTGCTTTTATTACACGTTAAATACATGGTGGGTATTGCCTTGACATATGACGTCTGTGCTGTCAGAGAATTTAATTTGCTGGAAAAATAAATTTACAAGATATAATAAAAAATGATTTAGTCGTCATATTATTGTGTTGTTAAATATTCACACTCCATGTAATGTAGTTAATTATTTTGTTTATTGGATAGGGTAATTCTCTTTTTTCTTGAAAAGCTGTCGGGCCTTGTTTTGTTGTGTGAGCAGACGCGTTTCGACTCACAACAAAGCCAGGCCCGACGGCTTTCCATGGATTTTTTTTTAAATATGATAGATATAGAAGTGTGATTTTCAAGTAAAGGAGTATTTTTGTTTTGATTTTTATAGCATTAATTGTTGCAATTGGTTGGTTTTGCGTTAGTGTGTATGGCTGTAAAATGTAAAATCACCAACTTTGAAGGGTGGTTAAAATCAATATCCAAATGTAACTTTTCAATCGAGTTTTAAGGGTTCCCGATATGTCAATAACGCCTCTAAAAATGTTTCTATCAAGTACCTAGTTCCTTTTAAAATCTAATTCAAAAAATAAATTGAACATGAGTGAGGAAAAAAGGTAATTAGAAAGAACATTCATTATTCGGGAGTTCCTGGTATAAGTTAGCCCAATTTGGTCACTTGGGGATTTTTATGGTCGTTGGTTTCCAATATGAATGAAGTCATGCTGATGCATCTGACAATTAGATCGACTGAGGCATCAAGATCATCTTCTGTAAATTTCTTCAAATTTATTTCAATTGAAATACAAAACTCTCAAGAAATTCTTCGATGTGCCTGGAATCCAGGATGTTTTCGTAGTACGATCTATCCCGTCCACTTTGCCGCAGTTGAACGTGAAATCCAAACAAATTTTTTGGGGAATACCAAAAAAATCGTACGAGGGCGGTCTAATAAGAACCTAGCCTCCAAAAGAAAACGAAAATTTTGGAAAAGTGGCGATTTCTTTCTAAACCTTATCTCCTCTTAGCCCGATACACTTGACCCAGCGATGCTCCAACTTCTTTAGCCCGTTTGAAAAATACGTTTTCTCTAGTTGTGCAAAGTAAGTCTCCGTTGCGGCGATGAAATCATCATTCGACGCAAATTTCTGCACGGCAAATGACTTTTTCAAGTTTGGAAACAAAAAGAAGCCGGGGGAACAAATTTGGAGAATACAGTGGATGGTGCAGCAGTTCGTAGCTCAACCCGACCGATTTGGCCGTGGCGACAGCAGAGGTGTGAGCCGGCGCGTTGTCATGGAGGAAGAGCATTTTTTTCTTCGCCAAATGGAGCCTTTTTTCTGCAATTCAGCGCCTAATCGGCCCAATAATTCGGCATAGTAGAGCCCTGTGACCGTTTTGTCCTTCTCCAGACAGTCGATGCAATCACACCTTGTGAATCCCAGAAAACGGTGGTCATCTCCTTTCTGGCTGATAGGACAGTCTTCGCCTTCCTCGGCGCACGTTTGCTAGGTGAGGTCCACTGTTTCGACTGCTCCTTGGTCTCTGATGTATACCAGTGGACCTATATTTCGTCGACTGTCACGAAACGACGCGGAAACTCTTTCGGATTGCGCTTAAACAACGTTAAACACTGCTCTGAAGTGGTCTCACGGTTGCGTTTGTTGTCCATAGTGAACAAACGCGGCACCCATCGCACCGACAGCTTTCCCATGTCCAAAATTTCATGCGGTCTTTTGACATGCGTACTGCCTCAGCTATTTCGCGCGCCTTCAATTGGCAGTGTGCCAACACGAGCTCGTGGATTTTTGTCACTTTATCCTGCGTGGTAGCCGTTTTCGGGAAACCTGGGCGTGGGTCAGCAAAAACTGGCATGCGACCTCGTTGAAACTCGCTAAAGCAATTTTTTACGGTCGCCATCGTACGAGCAGGGTCACCGTACACAGCATCCAAGCGCTCTTCGGTTTGGCTGCGCGATTTCCCTTCCAAAAACAAGGCCGATATTGCTCTTTCTCCATTTTTCTAAACTCTGCGGAGCCGCCCACCTCCACATGCGGTCAAAAGAACAACTAAGAATTGGATTCGGTTGAAATTTTGACAATAACCGTATACGAGAATGTACTACACGATAGTAAGTCTCTCTTGCGATAGTGGCGCCATCGGGCGGAGAGGCTAATTGCTTATTGGACCGCCCTCGTATGCCTGCAAATCGTAGGTGGAGTACAAACCTTCCTGGTATGAGTGTAGTTATGTTACTCAACTTGTCTCGTATATAACCGTTGTTTGAACAATGTTCCGGACAAAAATGACAAGTATTTCAAAGTTTTAAATTTCTCACCCAAATGCTCCGATTTTCCCATATGACAAAGGTACGAACAAATTCACTCGATTGGCTTCCTGGATTCCTGATCATAGTGTTGATTTAAATAAAGGGAATTCTTCGAATCTCCCTCGAATGCAACAACTTTGCTGCGGGTATTTTCGATTCACAGACTTTGCGTGTTAATTAATTGACGTTGTTGGAATGTTTCTTTCTGTGTGTATCTACATTGTGTCTGAAATTACGCGGATTAATTTTGCTCCGACGAAATCTCTTACAGAAGCTTTTTTTTAAGGATGACTAACCGAGAAAAATGAGTGGAGGTGAGGAAATACTCGAAGCCATGCGGTTTCACCGAAAGGTAAAATTTAAGTCAGATGTCTGTGGGTGGACATCCACGTGTATTAGATAGATCGTTCAGAAGGCAGAAGAAATATGACCGGAAATGTGAAGCTTACTTTCGCTATGTATCTACTCTGTGGTCCAGAAAACTCAAAATCGCTCAGCTCTGTTGTAATAATGTGAGTTTTCAATTTCAGGTTTTCCCAAATAAAATGAAAAGGATTCCCTTAGTATTTTACTTTTAAGTAGTATTGTATAGCACTAAGAACCTCGCATGTTTCAAAAAAATCAAAGTACATCAAACGAAATTTCAGCTGTCAAATTTTCTAAAATTGTAATATTACATTGTTAATGACTATAGGTGACTTTGGTCAGAATTTTCTTAAAATAGGAAATATTTGTAAACTGGTGGGTGTTTTAAATAAAAATAAATACACTTAATTTAAAGAAGTGAATAAAACCATCACGAGTATTTTGCCAGGGAGAATATTGTGATGGTACATAAAACGCAAGAAATTAGTCTTGGTGAAAGAAAAATTATCCTTAAATTCAAACAAGAAGGCACATCCTTCCGTGAAATAGGATAATTAATAGAACGAACCCAGCTTTCGATCCAGTATGTCGTGCAATCACTTAATAAAACTGTTCAAGCCACGTTGCTGTGGGCCAAGTAAATTAACTGAACGCGACAAACGTACAGTATAACAAGCAGTGAAAAAGAACCCAAGAGTAACTGCTTCTCAAATAAGGATTTGGCAAGGATCTCTAGAAGACACTGTACGAAAAACATTAAAAAGAGATGGGTATTGCGCTCGAGTTGCACGTAAGAAACCCTACATATCGGAAATGAATAGAAAAAACGTGTCGATTTTGCGAATGAATATTTAAACAAGCCTCCAGAGTTTCGGGAATATACATACATTATTCTCGGATGAAAGCAAGTTCTGCATATTTGGCATCAAGCGAAAAAACTAGTGTGGCGGAAGAGTGGTACTGTCCTCGAGAAAGAAAATCTTTCACCAACTGTTAAACATGGTGAAGGTGGCATGATGGTCTGGAGGTGTACGGCGGCAGCAGGAGTTGCTGAGCTGGTCCTCATACATTCAAAGATCAATATGGTTATCTAAACACTTTGAAGACTGGTATGAATCAAAGTGTTCGCCAGTTGGGACTAAAACGGGTTATTTTGGATGAATGGGGAAAAATAAATAGACAGAATACACCAAAATTGGTCCACTCTATGCCAAATTGATCAAAGCTGGAAAATGCTACCCGACAAATTACTAAACACCTAAATTTAACAAAAATGCTTGATAATTTTAAATATTTTTTGTTATGTACGGATACTTTTTCTGTTTCATACAAGTGAAGGTTTTTCTTTTTGTTGTATAATTTTAAGATATACTACAGAAATGATGTCTTGCAAATATTTTTAAGGCATTAAATATAACTTTTTGATATAAACTTTTAACACAAAAGAACCATAGTAATAGTATTTTTGTGAAATGTTTTCTTATTCTTGGATACTTTTTTCGGCAAGTGTACATACATATATACCAAAAATGCTGCTTCTGTTCATTTGAAGGTTCAATATTTAAATCTGATTTCATACCTCAAAATGTATTTGAATATAATCATCTTCATAACAACATAACCCAATAGGGGTTAAATCATTTCCACTTTCAACGTGCTATTATTAACCCTCAACAGTCAATCGTGATTCAAATCAACTCAACACCATCATATGTTGGTAGTTTTGTTTCTCTACATAACCCTGTGTCAATGCCGGGTTTGATGCGGCGCGCACACAAAATTCCTTGTACTCGCTCTCTCTCCTGGACGATGCCTGTTTTTCCTGAAGGGATAGTAATTCCTATATACTCCCTAATATCTATCATAATAGTTACATGTACCTTTGGCGCTGTGTATATTTACGCGAAACATGCATATAAAAAAGAAATTGTGTTCTTTGTGACGTGGGTTGTTCTCGTATAGAAAACAGAGCGTGCAGAGCCTGTGTTTAAAAAAATCGTGAGAGCGAATATCGAGAATAAGAGCACTCCTTGTAGAAGCAGCGTAATGAGACCACTACTCGCGCCGAGCTCGACGAGACAATCTTTGTCTCAACTTCGGCTGCATATATTGTATCTATGTACATAAAATATCCACATGACCGGATCACACATGGCTGTTTTGTAGCCGGGGTATCGTCGTTTTTGCTGCTGCTTGGGCCTGTGTCGTCGCTGCACACTCAATTAATCGAACTGGTTTGTCGGGAAACACTAACACGGTATGCCAACAGAAGGAAATTCAAAATACTGAATGTGTATCTTGTAGAGTACAGCCAAGTACTCTGCACTAAGCGTGTAGTGTGAAGTCTTATCTAAAGTATCTTGAAGATATCTGCTGCGGCGATTCTAGCGAAAATGCATTAGAAAAACTTTCTCTACTTCGCGCTTCATAGCACCAGTTGGAAGTCCAGCTCGGATATTGTGTGAATTGTGTTGTGTATCCTACAAGTTCCTAGAAGTGTCGCATAAGGAGGTGGAAAAGTGCTCGCGATTGTGAAAGTTCATATGTGCAAACGCCGTAGTGAACATCGCGCCTGAGGAGGTAGACTTGTCTGCAGCTGGGCTGCGTGGAAAGTGACCGAACGTAATTGCTCGGACGTTTGCAAGGGAAGCCGGAAATACACAAAGTCACCATTCCGCTAACGAGCCGAGGAAATCGATTACCTAGCCTGGTCGTCATTAATCCCTCGAGCTTAAATTTTCAGTGAGGAAAACTGTAAGTATCCTTTTAACATATCAATTTTGCCAAATGAGATCCTTTCGAAATCGTGTTCAGTGTTAAGTTGTGACGCGTAATAGCTGAACGGGAAGCGCGCGGCGGGGAGAGAACGGTTTCGAGGACGAGGAAGTAGGAAATTGGCGATAAGCACCACTTCACACAAATTCCCCTTGGAGCTATGACAAGCTCGAGATGATGGAAAGGAAGACGAGGTGATAGAAGGGAAGTGGAAATCTGCATGCGACCACTTGCTCTAGCGCACCCGTCATCCATCCTCAGTCAGTCAGCCGGTTGCAAAGGTCATCCATCCATTCACCCAGCAATCCATCCAGCCTACGAGGCAGCTAGCCCCCCACAGCAAGTGGTGAGCGTACGTCGTACGAGCAGCGTGTTTTCTTTCTTGTTGACACACCTGACGACAACAATAAGAAAAGCGTTTCCCCTTCTTGATAGCATTAGCCTGGTCTGGCCTCCGCTTGAGTTTTCTTGGTTTGCTGTTTTGACTTTAGGCCATGGTATCATCAGACAGTGATTGTGGCTGACTTGGCCACGTACGTACGAGAACGAGTACTCACTGCTGTTGAAATGTTGGACCGACGTCTCCCCAAGTATTTATCCAGGATTACAGAATGGACTCTGACACTGATTCATCGCCCCAAGTCGGCAGTTAAGAGCGTTGGAGCGATTTGCGAGAATGTATGCGACTCGGAAGGATGTGGAAAGCGAGAAAAGAGTTAATTATATCTAGATTTTCCTCGAGATTACGCATAACCACTTAGTTTTGCGAATATTGGCTGTGCTCTGTGATATGGGAGTTGGTGAAGTGGAATCAGGAATAATGATTATGTTTCTTCGGTTTGGTTTTGAGGGTTTTGTATGCGTGAATGTTTGCGGGTTGGTCGGTACGAGGGGAGATATAATAGAGCCTTAATTTTGAAGTGTAATGTTGAAAGGCCTCTGGGTTGTGTCGTCAAAAAACTTTGTAATAACTATTTAAACTTCGTAGTAATATACTCTTTCAGAACAGTATTTGCTTCAAATATTCAAGCCTTTAAGTTGTAAAAAGGAGCTACCTTAAGTAAAGGATACATTATCTATTTTCTGTTATTTGAGTGCTCAATTGAGTATTTACACTATCGTCTTTCGCAAAATTATCTGCTCAGGTCTGCACAAAACCTTTATCTGTTTCTAATGGACTCAACCCCAAGAATTAGGTACAACTAAGCTTCTACTCAACGGCTTTTATATTTTCAATACGACTTCCTAAATTGTGTTTAAGGCCCTAGAGATTGCGCTCCGGGACCGCTCATATTAAAACAGGCATTTGTGGTCGCCTGGTGGCGCTAAGGTTGAGAGAATCTGTAGGTCCTTCCTGCTGGAAAAGGATCCCTGCTACTAGGTGAAATAAAATGAGGCCCAGTCCGAAAAATAAAAACTCCCTGCAACAAAGCAAGTTGAAGTAGCATGAAGTAGCAGGGAGTTCTTCTACCAGAGGGGTTTTGTTATGCAATAAGTAAATCAAATAATGTCTTCTAAATATTAACAACTTAATTCAGACATCGCTTTGATAAATTTATCTGAAAAAACTAAAATTTGGTTTCATGTATTTCTTTTCGTCGCCATTTTGTGTCGTTGGGTCATCGTGATAATATATCAATGTTACAAACCATTTCTAAAATTTTAATCAAAATACCTACATATCTGTAGTTTTTAGGTCCTCTGGAAGCGCGTGCCTCTACAGCATCACATATTGTAATATTTAAATTTTCAATTGGCTGTAACTTAGCTGCTTATAGCTCAATTGTAATTAAATTTTCGGAGTACATGCACATGCTGATAAGGGATCCTGATATTCAAATTTCTCATACATTTCCCTCCCCTACAAACCTCGTTGCTGATAGTGCAGGTTTAATACCTGTTTCAATAAGTTCTTGTCATTTGATACCTATATTGACTGCCTTTTTTAAAAAATAAATTTTGAAGGGTTAGTTCCACATAAACGACAAACTTTTTATATTATTTATTTTATTATATTTACATTTTATTCATACACCGGTTATGAATACATCCAAGTAAAACGCCAATGACATGTACATTAAATATCAAGTAAACTATTTTTACTTCATTCTTTCTGACCCCATTTTTATTGCACTCTCACTAATATCATTGACTGAACGAGATCGTAAGCATATTTATGATATTCAGAATTTGAGAAGATCTAAACAAAATTGTAGTGTCTGTATCGATACAACGCCCCATATGGCAGGAAAATCCGGTGTACTTTTTGTTGCAATCGGAGGAAATTCAATTGGCTGTAACCTCGGTAAACATGATTCGATTTTTATGAAACTTGCCAATTATAGGAAACTTCAGTAGGGCTACGTAAAAACCAATGTTAAGGGTGTTCATACAATTTGGTTGGGGAAAATGTAAAATTTACAAATCTCATTTTTAACAATGTTGAGCGAAGTTAGACTTGTAAAAAGATCTACCTGCTTAATTTTTTTTTAAATATTTTTCGGATAAAAAATGTTCAACCACAAGGGAAGTGTGGACACCAATTTAATGTATACTCCTCCTCTGCCCTCCACCAAGCTGGCAATACTGCTGAGAGATTCATTTTGGAAAGTTCTCACCACAGCCTTTCATAAAGGGACAAAAAAAAAATGGTTCATTGTATTCAGAACATCTGTAAAGCAAGTAAAACAAATATTCTAAAATTAATTATAAACAAAATAATACCGTATGTGGGGCTTCCATGCTCGTGAGCGAAGACTATCTACTAAACATCTCTCGTGTCAACCTGAGAGCCTAGCCTGGAACCGTTTGACACATTACTTCGGGCCAGGTCTCGTTTTGCTACGCCTTGAGTCTTCTTCAATCTGGAGGATCTCCTTCCTTCATCGGAAAGGGAGGGATTGCCTGACAAGCGATCCCCCAACGCCGGCTACTGTGAGTCCCTTTTATCTTTAAGGACCACCCAAACTTAATGTGCCACATGGTTCCATTTGCCAACCGATCCAAACACAACTGCATCTGTACTATCCGGAGTGAGCTCTCCCGTCTCCTTGTAGAGGTCCCCCGCAGGGACAATGCTGGCCGACAGGATTACTCTTGGGGGCTAGCATTCTTTGGGGAGTTCTGCCCCCACTTACCCGAGGAAATTCGTGCAGGGGGAATGCCGGTTGTCAGGAGCACCCTTGGAGGCTAGCATTCTTTGGGCCGGACCCGAGGATAGGGGGTGCCGTTAGTTCTCTTCTGAGATGATAGGTAACGGCCCTGACTGAATTTGGACAATGAACTGAAATTGATGCTTTGGGCTTGCGGATATGATGCTTATGACCTAGTTTCTTTGCACGGTGCGTGAACGGCTTCAATTCAACTATCATATTGTCTCCGTTCTTGTAAAAGGCCTCAGGGTACGTTCGAAGTTCGCACCATTGGGTTGGTGGTGTAGCTTCGGTTGAGACGGTCTCCCGATTAGCGCTGGTCTGGCTCTGAGCCAGGGTTTGTGCCAATCCTCGCATGGCCTCCTTGCTCTGCAATGATAAGCATGGGAACAAAAAACGACTACATACACGAACAGAGATTGCGGCTCCAAGGGAGGACCCAATAAAACTGCTGCAACTTAAAACCTTAAAAAAAGATAAAAAAACCAAATAAAAGTAAAAATAACAAAATGGCGACGCAACGACGGCTACAGCCACTATGTTAACAGCACATCGGGAGCGGTACTAACGATGGCAAAAACAACGATGAATACAATGACTGTGAAGACGGATGAAAAACGAAGATTAAGAGACCGTTTTGTCCAAACTGAGATTGCTACGGAGTTCGGGCGCTGTAAAAATATGATGCGATCGCCAGAGCGGCCTTAAAAAGGAAAAGCGGAAGTCTGCAGGATGCGTCAGATGTTCGAGTGGTGGAGGAAAATATAAAGAACATCGAGAATTCGATGGTTACTGCTGCGATCGCTACTGAAGCGACCGAAGCAAGGGTCTTAAATCCCGAACTAATAACAAGCCATCGTGAAGTCCAGAAAGAGATTACGGCAGGAAAAGAAAGGAGTGATCAGACAAATAAAGCGCCGTCATGTGATTTCATCGTCACCGTCGAAAATGTGCCGGTCCCAAAAGTACCCGACCACACAAAGAAAACCATAAAGAATTGCGAAAATGTTTTTTATTTTCAACATACTCTCCTGTCAGCTCGATACAATTTTCCCGCTTTATAGTAGGAACCATCAAGCTCCTCAAAATAGCTATTAACCGCAGACTCTACCTCTTCATTGTTGGCAAATCTTTTGCCGCCGAGCCATTTTTTCAAATTCGGAAAAAGAAAATAACCCGAGGGAGCCAGATCTGGCGACTAGAGGGTGCGTGACGAAGCAACTCGAACTTCAGCCCATTGATTTTAGCAATCGCAATGACGCACGTGTGGACTGTTGCGTTATCGTGATGAAACAACACTTTCTTTTTTGTCAGATTGGGCCGTTTTTTCTTGAATTCAACACTCAAACGCTGCAATAAGGCTGCATAATACGAGTATGCGTCCTTGATTGTTTTTCCTTTTTCGAGATAATAAATATTATTCCACGGGAATCCCAGAAAACAGATGCCATGACTTTGCCAGCTGACTGAACTGTCTTTGCTTTCTTTGGAGCCGGTTCTCCTTTTTCAGTTCACTGCTTTGACTGTTCCTTTGTCTCAGGTGTAAAATGAATGTTTCGTCCATGGTTAAAACTAGGCTTTATTGCTGCAAAACATTGTCAAACACTCGATGGAAACTTCCTCACGTTGCTGTTTGTGCTCGATTGTGAGCAAACGCGGTACCCATCTTACGCACAGCTTTCTCATGTTCAAATTTTCGGTCAAAACGCGATGTACAGCACTTTTTGAAATGCCTGCTATCTCGTGCACTTTTAGTCGACGGTCATGCAATACCATTTTGTTGATTTTCTTCATATTTTCTGACGTAGTGACCTCACATGATCGACCACTGTGGTGTTCATCTTGGCAGCTCGTACGACCTCGCCTAAACTCAGCTACCCGATATTTGACCGTTGTAAACGAAGGAGCAGACTTCCCCCAAAGTAGAATCTAACTCGGCTTTGATATCGCCTGGATTTAGACCTTTCAAATGAATGTATTGTATCACATAACAATGTCCGATACCTGTAAAAAATAATAATAAACGTTCCGTTATGAATTTTTCACATTAAGTTGTTGAAAAGTGGTGTTGTCAATCGCAGTAATTGTTTTTCTCTAAACTACCTGTATTCATAAGTCAGGTCGGGTACTTTTAGGACTACCCTCGTAATGTACTCGGAAACGGCAGCCTCCCAAGAAAAAAGAAAGACAAAAGAGTAAAGATTAGGCTCCATAAACTGCATAGGGCATTATCAGCGGAAGTGGTTAAAGGCCGAAAAAGAGCAGAAGGCTAAAGAAGCGCTGAGGGCTAAGCCTAAAGGGAACGCGCAGATAGTTCCACCATCAAACATCAATAAAAGAACGGCGTCTAGCACAATCGAAGGAGATCCGGATAAGAGAAGGAAGGAAGAGGCGCTTGATGGACGCGGAACGCCAGATCAGGGGTTCCAGAGAATGCTGACACAAGGAGGGTGAGAAAGCCGCAAAGAAATTCTTTCTAAAAGTGCCGGAAAATAAAGTTCGCACGGATTTCCAACAAGAAAAAGGATCTGTGACGAAACAGGAGAGAAAGAAACCTCGAAGAAGATTCCGGCAGCAGGCACTCTCGTAAAACCCCAAGATGGCCGATCCTACGCAGAAGTGCTGCGGGAATATCAGGGTAAATGTAAGGCCTGAAGACGCCAACACTGCCATTAAAGCAATACGACCAGCGCGGTCGGGCCACATACTGGTTGGATTCGAAGCAGAGGTCGACAATAAAGAACCATTCTGCGACGCAGTAAAGAAAGTCCTTGGCTAAAGCGCAACTATAGCCTCGCTTGAGTCGAGGGCAACGATCGAAATAAGAGACCTGGCCCAGGTAGAAGAGGCCATCAAAAGGGAGTTCTCTTGCGTGGGCAGGATCAAAGCGAGACTGACACCAGAAAACCATAGGGGACAACGCATGGTCATCATTGACTTGACCGAAAAGGACGCCCAACAACTTGCAGGATACGGCGAAGGACAGCGCCATTTTGTTTCAAATACCTTGGCTGTGGTCACACTGCACAAGTATGCAAAGGACCCGATAGGAGTTCTCTATGTTACAACTGCGGTGAAATGAAACATAAAAGAAAAGAGTGACAAAGGAGGCACACTGTATTCTTTGCAAGGACATTGATCCATGACCGGATCTTGGGCACGTCTTGGGCTCAGGGAAATGTCGGGTTTTCCAGGAAGCCCCAGCGAATACAAAATCAGAACTTGCGAGGGACATGAAAGCCGACTTAATGCTGCTTAGTGAGCAACACCAGGAATCATAGTATTCTGATGAAACGGGTACTGCCGCAATCTGGGTTCGGAACAGTGATTTCCAGCCGGAGAGCAGTGGATGGGGAGATGATTTCGTGTCGGTTCGGTGCGCAGGGACCACCTTTAGTGTGTACCTAATGCCGAACGAATCGATATTATCTTTCCAAACCAAGCCTAATGCTTTATAGGGCCCGGTCTCGAATGCAGACGACAACGTGCTCATTGAGGGAGACTTCAACGCTAAAGAAATCGAATAGGGCATGCCTCAAACAGATCCGATCCGGAACTACGCCGACTTTCCGTGTGAAGGAACCATATCGGACGTGACATTCGCCTCGAAATCCTTAGTACGGAGGATACACAATTGGAAAGTATTAGAGGGACTACTCAGCCAGTGATCATCAGTACATTGTGCTTGAGATCAATGATGTTTGTCTCCCGACGCCCGAGCTCTCGACCTTCTGCAATTGTGTGGAACATCGGAAGGATGGACGTCGCAAGATTCGTCGAAGTGCTCCGCTGCAGTGAGATCCGCAGGGGACGGAAGAACTACCAGCTCCAGACGTGATGAACTTAACTATGAGCATCATCACGATTGCTTGCAACGCTTCTATCCCCAGTCGGAAACCGCGGCACGGCAAGCCCCCAATGTACTATTGGTCGACTGAAATCACTGAAAAGCGAAGGGAGTGTTACAAGGTTCGGCGTGAGGCTCAAAGAGCACGGAACCATGATGAGGCATGCAACCGAGTAGCAGCATTAAAATAGGCCAGGAAATGCCTTCGCAAATTGATTGACACTTGCAAGGCTCGCTGCTGGCAAGATCTCGTGGACATGAACAAGGATCCGTGAGGCCTTGGCTACAAGCTAGTTACACGGAAGCTTGGTGCCCTACGGAAACCTTGCATACATGATGCGGAAAGATGGACGAGATAGTGCGGTCATTCTTCCCCGCCCATCCCGTTCATGTTGACGCTATCCATGGTGAAACTGCAATCGAGTCACACAGCCAGAACTGGAAGAGGCAGCCCTTTCACTGAAAGTGAGGAAGGCTCCAGATCCAGATGGTGCAACTTGTCTATACCATTGCCCTGACTTGCTGCTCAGCACATTCAACGCTTGCCTACGGGACGGGGTTTTCTCGGTACGATGGAAGGTGGCAAGGCTCGTGTTGATCAGTAAGGGGAAGGGAAATCCCGGATCGCCCGTTATCCATGCTAGACACTGCTGGGAAAGTGCTAGAGAAACTCATCACGGGAAGATTCACTGACGCGATTCTTGCTGCTGGGGACCGATCTCCTCGGCAGTACGGCTTTAGAGCAGGACGCTCCACCATTGATGCGATTGGAGAGGGGGTGAGCGTGGTCTAAAACGCAGAAGCGTATAGCTGCACCAAGCGACGGATCGTCCCGTTGGTGGCACTCGACGTTAGGAACGCCGTCAACTCCGTTAGACGGGAGGATATTCTGGATACGCCGGAAACCCCTTTTCAAGTTCCAGAATATTTAATGCGGCTTTTGAGGGACTACCTGAAGGACCGAAGCCTGCTTTACGACACGACTTAGGGCCAACGAAGGATGGGTGTTGTCCAGGGATCTATCCTTGGTCCAAACCTGTGGAACGTGTTTTACGACGGGCTACTGAGACTGGAGATTCCAGATGAGTCGCGCTTGACTGGCTATGCGGATGATGTTGTGGCTCCGGTCGCTGGACGCTCCGTTGAACAAGCGCAACTTAGGCTAGGTACGCTAATGCGAGTGAGAGACTGTATGACTGCTCGCAAGTTCAGTTTAGCGCTGGAGAAAACCGAAGTGGTCATCTTGACAAAAAAGATAATCCCTAGAGAAAATATGATAAGTATTGGAGACATACTAATCGAATCGAAGCCAGCGGTGAAGTACCTAGAGATACTGATCAACTCGAAGATGAGTTTCTCTGAGCAAATCAGGGCAACAGCTTAGGTGGCTGCTTCGGGAATATCGGCTCTGAGTCGAGTTATGGTGAACAAAGGGGGACCCAGCCCATCAAGAAGTCGCCTCTTGATGAGTGTTGTAGTGTCAGTGCTACTGTACGGAGCAGAGGTATGGGGCGACACTCTGAGTAAGGAGGTATTCCTTCTTTATATCCGACAGCCTCTGATTCGGCGGTGAGAGTTATTGCAGGCGTGATACCTGTTGCCCTACTTGCTAGGGAGCGCTGCGTTATTTACTTGCGTCGAAACGAAGTAGACAATTGCCTGCGTGTAGAGACAGCGCTCACTCAATGATTGGTAGCAGTCTTGCCTGAATTGCACGAAGGAAAGGTGGACTGCGCGGCTCATTCCGGATCTGAGACCATTGCCAAATCGAAGACATGGTGAGACTGACCTCTAGCTGAGCCAGCTTTTGGGCGGGCATGAGTGTTTTCAGTCTAACCTGCACAAGATTGGAAATTCGTGGTACACCGACTATATATTTTGCCTAGGAGAGGAAGACGATGCCTACTACACATTTTTTACGAGCAAAAAATGGGACAGGCTGCGACGGAACCTTTACTGAGAGACGTTCTCCCCCTCGCGATTGGACACCTGCGATCTGAAAAAATTATGGATGCAGGTGTTTTTGAGTACAACAAAAAATACCTTAGAAGTCAAAACTCTCTCGTAGTAATACGAGTAGTATAATCTTCGATTTTCACATTTTTCCCTATAAAATTGTTTGGGTGCCCTTTAACTCAATGAAATTTGATATGTGAGTATTCTTACATAAGGTCCTAATACTCTGATGTAAATCGAACCTTACTCACGGAAGTTACAGCCATTTGAAAATTCGCCAATTACAACAACAATAACATCCGATTTTGATATTTTATGAACTTTCCATCGAATTAGACATTGTAGTTCTGAATTGGTATTCTTAAAATTTCCAAATAAGATCAATAAAATAAATATTTTTAGAAATTCATGATTTGTATGATTTTTGTTAGTTTGCTACATAATAGCGACCTTGAAAATAAAGAAACTATGGATTTCCTTTTAAACGACATGTTTGTCGATATTATTCGTTGCTGATGACTCCATTTCGTAAGTTAGTTACAAATCCCTTCTGAAATGAGCAGAGGTCTGCTAACCGAACTTGTTTAATGATAGGACTGTCTCTTCTAGTTCCGGCTGTGTGAAGAATGGGCGCTCGATTGCTGTTTCATCTTGGACAACTTCAACACGGACGGGAAAAAGTGCCCGCACTATCTCGTTGATATTTACCGCTTCTGGTCTGCAAGGCGTCCGTAGGGCACCAATCTTCCGCATGACTAGCTTGTAGCCAAGGCCCCACGAATCCTTGGTCACATTGTCCACTAGATCTTGCCAGTAGCGAGCCTTGCTGTTGTTAATCAGTCTGCGAAGGCGATTCCTGGCCGATTTATATGCTGCTACCTGGTTGCATGCCTCGTCACGGTTCCGTACCCGTTAATCCTCACGCCGAAGCTTGTGACACTCCCTTCGCTTTTCAGCAATTTGAGCCAATGACCAGTACACTGAGGACTTGCCGCGCTGGGGATTTATGACGGGGCATAGAAGCACTGCAAGCAGTTATGATGGTGCTCATAGTTGAGTTCACCACGTCTTGAGGTGCCAGTTCTTCCGTTCCCTGCGAATCACCCTGCAGCGGAGCACCTGCTGTGGCCACCTCGACGAACCTGCCGATGTTCCACCCAATTGTAGAATGTCGAGGGCGTGGACGTCGGGAGACGTCACGGACCTCAAGCAGAGTGTGCAGATGATCATTGATTGAGTAGTCCTCTAATACACTCTCCAATTGCGTATCCTCCGTACTAAGGACTCCGAGGCGAATGTCACGTCCGGTATGATTCCTTCACAGACAATACGGCGGAAAGTTGACATATTTTCGGTGTTTAGCACGACGAACGCCATCCTGGCCGCCATTCACTCGAAAAAACTCGTTACCACCAACCAGCTGTGAACCTGGGATTTATTACGTGAGTAGCGAGTGCTAACCACTTCACTGCGTAGTACTAGTTTCGATTTTACAGGTATCTAATTTTTTATTTGTCGACAATATAGAATCGAAATGTTGATTCTCAGCATATTGAAGACACTTACCATGAGTTCCAACTAAGTAAAATTTTATTTGGCTTTGAATAATAGTTTCTTTTACAATTTTCTTTAACTCAACTGTTGAAATTCCAGCTTCTAAAGACAAATCATCCGTCGTAGCTCCTCGTTGCACCCCAGGATAGCCACTCATAAAATATATCAAACCTTAAACTAACATACACGATGTCCTGCGCGCTTCAGTCGTGCGGAAACAGGAAAGTATAAATTCACCCACAACGCGTGTATATACATATAATCTAGTATTTTCATCCAAAACATCGACAAAATTAAAAAAAGGACGAAAAAAACTTCATGGGATTTTCGTTTCAGTGAACCTTTACTCGCCTTCAAAAAAAATCTTCCTTAAATTTTCCTATTCAAAGTGCTGCGACACGAAGAAGGCAGCCAAGCCTTAATCCTAATCGCCTCTGGCCACGATATCCTTGTTCCACTTGACTGTCTGTGAACGCGGCGTGAACGTGAAAGTGTTGCAAAGGGATTTATAAAATAGGAAGAAAGTTATTCACTAATCGTCATAGGAGGTGTGAGAATTGACTTGAGTAAGCCAAATTCGGAGTCGGTTTCAATATAACTGTGTTCATTGATTTCTATAGATAATAAAACGGTCAACTATGTATTTTTCTGAATGTCCTTACACTTTTGCTTTCAGTATGAAGGCAAACTTGTTCATTGATATCCTGTGAATGATTAAAAATTACGAAGCACAATATACCATTGTATCTTTATATATTTAAGCTCAAATTCTCTTCAGATTGTAACTACCGCCAAAGGACTTGACTACCACATAAAGATTTCATTCGTTTTGTTCCAAATCCATGCTTCCACAACATGAGCCGGATGTAGGAAATTGCAGGATCAGCGCAAAATTTCATTCCAGCACAAATCGGTTTGCAACTAAAATTTGCTGTCGTCTTCTGTCATTTTCATATTTTGTCAGGATACTCCTATGTCGCCCTCAGCTCAGCATTGTGCTGGCAGTGAAAAGAGCTTATAACGAAGGGAAAGCGACGGACCAACATGTCCTCATTTATCATATCTATCAGCTGTACATTCATGTGCTCGCGCGGTACGAACGTGTTCATGATATATTGAGCAGAAATGCTGATAGGAAACTGTAAGGAGGAAAAAGTGTTTTATTGTTACATTGTAGGCTTGTGTCATAAAATTGCCTTTTGTGTGATGGCCGGCCACTAAATGCTCTTTTTATGCATTTAGGATTGAGAATAATAGCATTGACGACGTCTAATAGGTGATGACTTTTAAAAGTGATATAAAACGCGTCTATTGATAAGATTCCGGTTGATATTTGTAATTTCAGAGGTATTTGGATATTAATGGCCTAGTTTCTGATTCTGATCTCATAAATTTTTTTTATGAAAATATATTAGCAACAGGTTAAGTTCGAGAGTGATCACAATTTAGTGATAGTTGTTAATTATGCCAATTAATTTTTATCTTAAACATCTACTCAGTCTTTCCTTCGATTAAACTTACAAAAGGGTGAAGTAGTCATTATGACATTCAATTCCACTACCAAAGCATCCAAATTCCGCTCCTAAAGCACCCATACTCCGCGCGAAAAGAAATAAAAACGAGTCAAATTGCAAAATAACAAATATGTACCATGTTAGCTTTTAGGTATTTTTGGTCTGCGATAATCCATGGCAAATTACCATGAATTGTATATCCTTCTTCTTCGGAGCACCGCAGCCCCTCTCAGGCCTTTGCTTCCTGCAAATAGCGCCTCCAACTCTCCCTGTCCATTGACCGCGTCCTCCAATTTCGAAATCCGAGTACCGATGAACTGTCTTCGTCAACTGAGTTTCCTCGGTTTCTCCACTGGTCTCTGGCCTTCAGTTCTCCCAACGAATACCTTTTTGGGTATCCGTTGTTCGTCCATAGGATTCATGTGTCCAGCCCATTGCAGCTTCCGTAGTCTTACAATCGTTGAGACCTCCGGCACGTCAAAAATTTCATACAGCTCATGGTTGTATCGGGTTCGCCATTGGTCCCCGCCTAGCTTCGCTCCGATTATTCGCCTCAGGACCCGTCGCTTAAAGGCGTTCAATATATTTGCGGATGCTTGGGTTAGGGTCCATGTTTCACACCCATAGTATAACACAGGTCTTATCACAGATTTGGATTCTTGGAGCTTTGTTTTCCTGTGTATGCAGCTGGTCTTCAATTGTATATAATTTATATTGTACTCGTCAGTAGGGTAAATGTACATCTATACGCCCATTTCAAAAGAGGTAAGCTTAAGTGTTATGAAGGCGTTGTGCCAAATTTAACAACTTCTCTCCCACCCGACACTCCTTGGGAGACAAAGATTTTATTTTCTAATGAATGTTGGTTAAATATTTATGTATATAAATCCATTCAAAATTTTATTCATACAAAATCATACACCTAACTTGGCTGGAGTTGAACCTGTGTATCACAGATCATAAAGCTGCTACCATTCCGCCATGAGACATCGTGCCTCCCATAAGCTAAATCATACATAGAGACTATGTTCGTTTATTCAATTTTCGTGGCGGTTATTCGTGTGTCGTGTCCTGGATTGGACAAATACTAAATTGGTGGATAGAGGGGTGCCCTAACCGGCTAGCTGGCGTGGGTAGGTGAGAAATAAAATACCGTTCGCAGACAAAAAACCCACTAAATCGAAACTAAATCACTTGTCATGTAACCAGGACAACAGCATCGGATTGGACGAAAGGCAACGACTATTGCAGCAAATAAAGGACTTTTCTTTTTGTACTTAGAATGATAGATGATTGAACAGACCAGTAGCGCTGCAACAAATTCTGGATGAAAAATAGAACCAACACTCTCGCAGTGCAAGAAATCAGATGGACTGAGAAGACACATTTGACATGCGAACGCACACCGTGTTTAAAAGCGGAAAATCGCAAGGAAGCTGTAAGCTCGGACTGGCTCTCATCGTTGACAGCTCATTTTAACAAATTATCACCGACTTCAAGCCCGTTAACAAAAGGATCTGTGGAGTTCGTACCAAGATCGATTCTTTAATGTCTACAATTTAACAGAACACTGGAACGCAATGTCGATACATTTCCGTCAAACGAAATCAGAACTGTTCGAAACAGCGCACTGCGGAAGAACCGGAGGGTACAGCCTTCATGCAGGGGCCAGCGACAATCGACAACGCCTGATAGACTTGCTACTAGCAGAGACTTCACAGTGAGCTCTACACACTTCCAGCATTGAGATATCTAAAAGAGAAAGGGAGCATTCCCAGACGGTCGCTCATTCAACCAAATCGACCGCTTTTTCATTGAAAAACGAGCAGCATTCTCCACACGCGCTCGTTCCGCGGTGCTGTCTGTGATTCGGACCACTACCTTATAGGGGTCAAGTTCCATTACTGCATCTCTAAGACCTGTAAACAAAGAAGACCAGTTACCTAAACAATAGCTCAGTAACGTCCATGTACATGTCAGCGCTGGAAAATCGCATTAACATACCGCCGTAAGCGGGAGAAAGTATTGATGACATCAAAATCATGTGGAAAGCAGTAAGAGATGCAGTAACAGAAACGGCCGACGAGGTCTTGGCGCATCGATCAAGGAAATTAGAAACGATTAGTACGGTGAAGAGTGTAAGGAAGCGATTGAAAAAAGGAACCAAGCGTACAAAGAGAACATCTAGTGATCAACTCGGGCCAAAGAAGATCACTTTAACAATCTCTAAGGACAAGCTAAAAAAGATCCAACAGATAAATGAAAACATAAGCATACATAAAGGCCAATCGGCGTATGCCTCTATTAAACAACTAAGAGAGGGCTTCAAAAACAAGTTTTCACAAAATTACACATAGGTACCCCAGTCGAAATCAAAAACAGATGACTGCAATATCTCCAGAAGTTATTCCATACCCGACAACCACTGTAGCTGTAGACATTCCAGATGCAGAACAAAGGGTCCTAGTTTCAAAACCAACCAGAGACGAAGTACAGGGAACAGTACGTGAGCTCAGAAAATAAGGATAGATGGAATACCAGCAGAACTGCTTTAGAGGGGGGTTTCCATCTAAATAACCTACTCCACCAGCTAATATACAAGATATGGACAGAGGAGCAGCTACCAAAGGACTGGCGAAAAAGTATAATATGTCCTGTACATATTAAGGGGGAGACAAGGTAACGTGAGAAAATTATGGGGCCCTCCAAGATCATATAAAGAAAACTAAAGCCGCACTAACGTATTAAACGAGAGTATCAAGGAGGCTTTTAAAGTGGACGATCTACGATAGACCAAATATTCTCAGTAAAGCAGGTACTCGAAAAGTGCTGGCAATATAACGTGGACGTGCTCTGCAAAATAATGTTTGACTTTGGCGTCCAAACAAAACTAGTCCACATGGTCAAAATCACTATGCTAAACACAGAGTCCCAGATCAAGGTCAAAGGCAAACTAACGGACACTACAAAACGAAATCAGGCTTAAAACTAGACCCTTGACCCTATGCTCTTTAATATTGCGCTGGAACTATTCATTCGTAAGACAACAGCTGAAACTTCAGGTACATTAATGTTGGTAGAGTATGCTGATGGCGTCAACATTATAGCACGATCAATCCCAGATGCCAAAGAGCATTTTTAAGCCTAGGATTCGAAGCAAACCGAATCGGTCTACGAATTAATGAAATGAAAACCAAATGAATGACTCAAACAGGAAGGGCATTCCAGCCTGAGAAAACATGACCGCAAGCGACTATAACATCGAAAATGCGAATAATTTTGTTGATCTTGTAGCCAAACTGAATAGAAGAGACGCATAAAAGGACGAGATTGGATGCTGCGCCACCGCATAAATGCCATAAATAAAGCCTAATACTCCTACTACCCATTCTAACGCCCAGAGTTATGCACAGGCAAAATAGTCAGTGTGCAGCCAGGCTAAACTATGCGCCCCAAAGTTGATTTTTAGATATTTAATGTTCAAGTTTGGCGCTTTCTGAAAGAGCTCTTTAAAACTCCGCTCATAATTATTACTAAGCCATCTAACGGAGTAAATGCTAGCACTTGTTTCGCTATAGCAGATCATAAAATAGGCTTTTCCCAATCGCCTGAAATGCTTAACTCGATTTTTCCAATTTTGGCGCTTGGTTTAAATTTATCGCACACCGACCGCTTCGTACTTACAAACGATTAGTCAAAACTTGTGCTTTTATATGAAATTGAATTCGAAAATGCAATGGACATATTTGAACGCAATGTGCTCTGGGAAATCTTCGGCACAGCGAAACAAGGAACAGAGTGAAGGCTACGTTGCAACGATAGGTTGTATGAATTATTTGACAAACCATCTGTATCTACATGCTTAAAGTTACTCAAATTGCAACGGGCGGACCCTGTAGAAAGAATGGCAGGAAACCGACTACCCAAAACAACATTAAAAGGTAGAGCACAAGGTAGACGTCCAGCAGCAAAACGGAGGATAGAAGCTGACACCATACCCTTGCTGGTAGTGGTCGATTAGCAAACGAGATGTTTAAAAAACCCGTACCTTAACTAAAACACTTCCAAGCCAAAGATTTACCCTTTCTAAAAATATTTTGAAAAATCACTTGCGACTCAAGAACAACAAGAGTCGTGCGATTCGTAAAAACATAAAATTGAGGAGTTCAAAGATCTGGCAAAAATTTAAGGGGCAAAGAATATTGAATTTAAAGCGTTCAACACCAAGATTAACTTCACTTGAGCTTAACGCATATGACTTTGATCCATCACTATCTTAACTTTCACCTTTAACTACGATACGCTTCCCTCGCGAATTCAATCCTATCTAGCTCTTCTATTCGCTTCCTCATTTTGTTATTTGAATGAATTCTCATGCTTTTGTGGGGGACATGTGATTGACCCAATGAATCATCTCACAATTTGTTATGACATCACGTGTTGAAAGTATTCAACTGTAAAAATTGCTTGAGCAGATATATTTCAGCAAAAATTCGTCGCTTCGCGTAAGATACCGTGACTTCTATTGAAAATCTACTATTAATACAACAAAATACGAGGGCGCTCCGAAAAGTACTTAGCCTATAAAAGAAAAACGAAATTTGAAAAGTGGTTTATTTCTCAACATAATCTCCACATAGCTCAATACATTTGACCCAGCGATGCTCCAACTTCTTTAGCCCGTCTGAAAAATACGTTTTTTCGAGGTATGCAAAGCAGGCCTCCGCGGCGGCGATGATCTCATTCGACTCAAATGTCTGCCCGGCGAGTAACTTTTTCAAGTTTAAATACAAAAAGAAGTCGTACGGGGCCGCCAAATCTGGAGAATATGTTGGATAGGGTAGCAGTTCGTAGCCCAATTTGATCAATTTAGCCGTGGCGATGGCGAAGGTATGAATCGGTACTTTTTTTCCGTCAAATGGGGCCTTTTTTCTGCAATTCGTTGTCGAATCGGCCCAAGAATTCGGCATAGTAGAGCCTTGTGACCGTTTTGCCCTTCTCCGGGTAGTCGATGCAGATCACACCTTGTGAATCCCAGAAAACGGTGGTTATTACCTTTTCGGCCGATACGCCAGTCTTCGCCTTCATCAAAGCACGTTCAACTGTCCACTGTTTCGACTGCTCCTTGGTCTCTGGTGGGTACCAGTGAAGCCATGTTTCGAAGTCGGTCACGAAACGACGCAGAAACTCCTTCGGATTTCGCTTGAACAGCGTCAAAACTGCACTAAAGTGGTCTCACGGTTGCGTTTGTTGCCCGGAGTGAGCAAACGGCGGTGCCCATCGCGCCGACAACTTTCATGCAGGGTATGACCTACGCGGTCTTTTGAGATTCCTACTATCTCAGCTACCTCGCGCTTCTTCAATCGGCGGTCTGCTAATACGAGATCGTGGATTTTTGTCAAGTTATCCTCCGGGTAGCCGTTTTCGGGAAACCTGCGCGTGGCTCATCAAAAACCGATATGCGACCACGGTCAAACTCGTTAAACCAATTTTTACAATCGCCGCCGCAGGAGCAGAGCGTACGCAGCATCCAAACGCTCTTTGGTTTCGCCGCGCGATTTCCCTTCCAAAAGCAAGAATCAAACCACCGACCGATATTGCTCTTTCTCCATTTTTCTAAAATTCGCGGACACACCCGCATCCACAGACGGCCAAAACAAAACTGCGAGTCCGATTCGGCTAAAATTTTGACAGTAGCCGTCTACGAGAATGTACTCCACGACCGTGAATCTCACTTGCGATAGTGGCGCCAATAGGTGGTGATGCTAATACTTATCGGACCGCCCTCTTATTTAAATGAGGAATAGCGTATGTCGTGCGAAGTACCAAATCTTAGCTATTAGACTATAACTGAATCGACACATGCTTTTTATGCACGAGGCAAACTTGTTCCATTGCTGACCGTAAGCTTGCGAGAAAAAACCTTCGGATTTTACATTCAAAACCTTTAGGATAAAAAGTATTCACAAAGTTCAGCAACGGAAATTTAACCTGTGTATAAGATTGGAACTCCGATGGGCTGTTTTTAGGATTTTCGTTTACCGTTAATGAATTTCGCCCATACCTAATCAAATTTAGGAAAATGTATTAACTAAAAAGAACATTGCACCCACTTGGAAGCTCAAATCTATTTATATATTTCTCATAAACACCGACGATTCCATCAAAACAAAGAAATCGGAACACCTTCTCAAATTAACCAACTTCCATTTCATCCCACATTATGCAAATATAGTTAAAAATTAATTTCCTCTAGTTTGAAAAATGTCCTCATTTTGTGCTTATGTTGCTTAGCAAATTTTGAAATCATCTACAAACGATAACTATGATGTTAATGATAATAGTGATGATTCTATTTCCTTTGTCTGACCATGAAGAGAAGGTTCCAACACTAATCTAGCAGATTGTGTTACACCGGAAAAAACCCAGTCATACCACCCGGGCTGATTCCCAGGATAAATGAGAAGGCTATTCTAGGGAAGACTGGCATGACAGCAGTTATGAACACATCACTCTTTTGCGTTGTAGGGGAGTGGATTTCATAAGCATGCCTCAGTTTATATGAACAATCACAAACACGCTAGTCCGTAGACTTGTGGAGTGTTCCAAAACCTATGCAAACATTTGTCCTTCCGACCCCTCAAACCGGAAATTAGTGCGCATGGCTCGCTAAATTATACTGTATACACATAATTGGGTACATTATATGCTATCCTAGTTGCAGCAATATGCTTCATAGCGTGGTGTGCAGGATTAAGAAGGTCCTGCGCTTTGGTCTGTCTGAAAAACGTAAACAAAGCCTGGTCATGTGATCCGGTTGTGTTTGTATTTTTTAAGTTTCTGGATAGACAGCCTAAGAATTATTACTATCAAGAGATTCTCAACCAGACGAAAGGCAGTTAAAGCCAACTAGTGCCCAACTAAAAAGGATTAAAGAAGAAATCCATTTGTCCATATTAGGTATTCAATGAGAATAATCCAAAATACTCCCCTGAAATGAATCCTATTATTTCATATCTCACAGTCCTTAGCAACCTCTTTGTATACCCTGCAACAGCTTTGCGCAGTCCTTAGCCCGGGTACTCGTATCTCACAATACCTCTCTCCCTATTTTATAAACTCTTCTTTTGAGAGAGTGAATTGGAAATTCACATGACTGAGTTCATTACGGGTTAGTATGCGAGAATTCTGTATTTGTATGAGTGAGGCAATGCCGGCCAAGTTATTGAAGTGTCCTTGTAAGTAGGAGAATTTGAAATCCGGCTAAAAATCTGTTCCATCATACAAACAAACATAAAAACATGTGCCCAGACATTCATTCAATTCAACTCAATTTCCCACTTGTGCTTTTTAGTAACTTTTTATCAAAGTGTTTCTAATAAGGACATTAAAACACCGTTAACGATAACGTACTGTTGTTGGTATGAAGCAAGAGAAAAACGGAAATTCTGTTAAAGAAGACTCGTAAGGAATTTTTCGTGTGGAAATCTCATAAGCTGATGGAAAGTAAATAATTATTTTAATATATATATCGGCTCATTTAATTTCACAGCAGTGATTGATTCACATATTAGGCACCTAGTAGGAAAATTTCGCATTTCACCCAAATCAATTACGCGGATTCGGGCATTATAAATTCAGTCACTTTGCCTGTTAAGTTTTGTAGCCTAAATTTTTGATTACAAATTAAAGGTATTAGCTTCTAAAGCAATAGTAAATTCCACATCAAACCGTTATTTTGATTACTACATTTTCTTGTGCCTCCTCTGACACCTGGTAAGTAGCGTAACTCTGGAAGCATTGAATTTATTTAATCCTTGAGGATGCATGCTGCAAATTGATTTTTTTCAAAATATTTAACCTCTCGAGTAATGTATCATCTATGGTGCGGCAATGCAGAATGAACCTTAGCTCGTAAAAGTAATCGTCTCTAATCACTGCAGTTTGTCTAGTTTTTTCACAAGTTTATAACTGTAATTAGTATCACAGAATACAGGGTGCGGCGCCAAGATCCGGACAAATTTCAATTTAAATTTTCCCCCATTCTATAAGGTTTCGAGAGGTCGCGATTCGCGTACAAATAGTTTAACACATGTGTTGAACATTCATAACGTCGAAAAAGTCGCAATGTTGAAGCCAAGTGCAGAGTCTAATCGAAGAGCCACGATTATTGAAAGTGTTGCGCTGGGCGCTCAGCCACAGAAATCATTCGATTCTTCGGCTACCCAAGATCGACTGTGTATGAAATTATTGCGAAATATAATGAATTGGAGAAGTCAGCCAAAGGTTCCGCGACACCAGAAAGGAAAGAACGCGTTGCCAAGACCCCCGAAATCATGAAACGGGCTCAGGACTTGATTTTGGAGGATCCAAGCCAGTCAATCCGAAAATTGTTGTCAGTTGTCGGTGTAAGTGAGATAACTATGCGTCGAATCGTGGAAGAGGACCTCCGCTACAAGTCTTATACAATCAAAATAAGACGGATGCTTTCTAAAGCTGCAAGGACAAAACGCGTTGAACGCTGTAACTTGCTTTTGCGTTCTTCACGAAACAAGGCTGCCAGACGCCTCAGGTTTTGGCCTCCTAACAGCCCAGACTTGAAACCTCTGGATTACTATGTATGGAGCGTGGTCGAACGGGACACTAACAAGTACAGACATCCAAACGTCGCTTCATTGAGAGCCGCAATTGAAGAGGTATTCACCAAAATGAACCGTGCCGCATTAAAACGGACCTGCGAACGCTTCAGACCGACGATAGAGGCGGTTAACGAAGCACAATGGAGTTATATAGAGTGAATGTGTTTCCTTATGTTTAACAAACAATTAAGTACAAGAAACAATTATAAATTTTCCCATTTTTGTAATAAAAATTATTTTTGAATACAATGTTTAACTTGTCCGGATTTGGCGCCGCACCCTGTAGATTTATGCAGAAAGAAATGGAAAAAATTCACAGAATTGCCTCGAAACCTTCAGATAGATGCGATTATGTGGATTCGTTGCGCTCCGATAAAACACCATACAACAACTTACGTTGGCGGAAACCAAACAAGCGATTTAAGTAATTAATGGAAAAGCCACTTCTTCGACGGTGGAAAAACACTTTCGATTGCCGAAGCGATTATCACGCCTACGCCAGTATCACTCACTCCACGTTTAATCTTCCTCCATTCCATGCTATATCTGCAGCTAGTAGGGATGATGTATTCTGACCCTACACTTTCATTTGAAATCGACGTTGTCATTGAAATGTAACCCTCTGTACCTTCAAGAGCTATTTTTGTTTTTTTTTTCGACAGTCGATCTCCTTGTTGCGAAATTTTTAACTGCAATAAATTCTATTTTTGGTGCAGCTTCTTTGAGCACCTGAAGGAGATCGATCTTGTCCTCGTTGCAGTCCAGACCCTTCAAAAAAAAGGTCTGGTTTTTCTCGCTCTTGAGGGGTGTGATGTGCGTAAAGTGCGGAACCTCTTCACAATTCAAAGCACTTTTTGCTTTCTGAAAGTCAACCATTGACTTCGTTTTGTTAGCCATTTGTTAGCATTCACTCTTTTTATTTCAAATTATTTAATATATTTTCGTCTGCCAACAGCCGAATTATGTCTTTGTCACTTTGCCCAAATACATTTGTTGGCAGAACTTTTTCTTATAAACATATACAGACGGACCAGCAGAATAACTGTTGATTTTTTCTCCTTTTTTTTTAAGTTTTAAACATTCAATAAATATATTGTCAGATTTATAGGAATTTCTATTACCTTCGTCATCTTTGATATTCATTGAATCATCTAGCCCACCTAGCGCTGTATAATAATTTGAACTAACATTTTTTCTTGTTTAGGTTCCTCTTGAAATTTCTTTGATTTTATCTCATCGGTTGCTTTTAATTTTGTTCTCTTTTTCTTTCTTGATGGTCATTTCTTTTTCCTTGTGGAATGTCAATTTCTCTACTAACTACCCTAATTCTTCATTTTCATTCTGGACCTGCTCCACGTTGTCATTAGCTTTAACTATTTCTTCAATTTCGGTCACTGGTAAAATTTTCAATTGACCTTTTTCTCTTTTCGGAATCTTCGCAGTTTCTTCTAACAGACTTTTTAAAAATTTATCTAATTTTTAAAAAGTAGTGACAGGAGCTTTTAAAAACACGTTAATATTATAATAAATTTTTATTCGTTTGTTAGTTTTTCTCCTTTTTCCAAAATTGAATCTGATATTGTAATTTTTTTTTCATTTAATGTTATAATAATATATAATATGTATAAATTTAGAGAGCCATTTGGGCCATTAAATTTTTAGTATTTTTAAATGTTCGGGATTAGCTTTGCACGAGTATGCTTTGAAAATTTATAACGATTAATATTGAATAAAACGCTTTTGACTTTGTTTTTTGTTGCCTGGCTATGAACTTCTCAAATTCATACAGCGAATGCCAATATTACGCAAAATACAATGCTAACTGAAAATCGCTACGATAAGACAAATTAAAATTATTCAAGCTTAGGGTCATGCATGCTTCGAACAAAACTACACAAGCTTTTGGTCAGAGGTTTTGCATAGCAGAAGCTCACGAACAGCAGGAGTGTGTTTCAGATCAAAACCAGAATAGGTCCTAACTAACTATTCACTATTTGCTTCAATATAAAAATTAAACTAAGTTGTCATTGGAATTTATCGAAAGTACAATTTTTATTCTTGTCGTTGTATCACCTTCTGAATGATCGAATAATGAGTGTCTTACGAAGGATTTAGTTGGAAAGCTGAAGAATGAATGCCAGCGGGAAGATAACGCTGTTTCGACTCTTGTCGCCGCTTCTGAGGAACATGTTTGAATTCCGATATCAGAGGACAGGCTTGACTTGTCGATACAATTAGAGGCTCTTCTTGCAGGAAACCAAATTGGACGAGGGCTGTGTGTTAACAATTTTCAACCTGCCTTACTACACAATTCTTTTTGACGATGACAACATAACTATGTGCGGCATCACAACTGCTGCCAGGGCTTCCATGCCACGTGGAAAACCCCGGCGCGGCAAACCCTCAGTGTACTGATGGTCGGCTAAAATTGCTGAATAGCAAGAATGTCACGAGCTTCGGCGTAAGGCTCAGCGGTTACGGAACCGTAACGACTGGGTAGCAGCATACGAGTATAACTCGGCCAGGAAATGCCTTCGCAGACTGATTAACAACAGTAGTTCCAGAATAGCTCACGCGGCTTCTAAGGGACTACTTGTACCTGAAGGACCGAATTCTTCTTTATGTCACGACACAGGCCCAAGAAAGGATGGAAGTTACAACGGGTGTTGCCCATGCATCTATCCTTGGTCCGGAACGTGTCTTGCAACGGGCTACTGAGACTGGAGATGCCAGATGAGTTGTGCTTAATCAGCTATGCAGATGATGTTGCGGCTCTAGTCGCTGGACGCACCGTTGAATAAGCGCAACTCAGACTAGGTATGCTAACGCGCCGAGCGAGAGACTGGATGATTGCTCGCGGGTTCAGTATTACACTGGAAAAAACCGAAGTGGTCATCTCGACAAAGAAGAGTATCCCTAGCGCAAGGACAATCAGTATTGGAGACATACTAATCGAATCGAAGCCAGCGGTGAAGTACCTGGGGCTACTGATCGACTCGAAGATGAGTTTCTCTGAGCAAATCAGGACAACCGCTGAAAAGGCTGCTTCGGGAGCTGCGGGAGGCTCTGAGTCAACGCCCATCAAGAATGCTGTAGGATCAGTGCTACTTTACGGAACAGAAATAGGGGGCGACGCTATCAGTAACAGTGCACCTAAACCTCTTGGAACAGGTACAAAGAAGAGGAGCACTGAGGATTGCACCTTCATATCCGACAGTCTCTGATTTGGCGGTGAGAGTTATTGCTGGCGTGATACCTACCTAGCGCCGCACTGTTTGCCAGCGTCGAAATGAGGACACGAGAGAGACAATTGCCCGCGAGGAGAGATAGCGCACACTCAATGATTGGCAGCAGTCTTGCGTGAATTGCATAAATGGAAGGTGGACTGGGCGGCTCATACCGTATCGCAGACCGTGGCTCTAACGAAGGCATGGTGGGGCTGACTTTTATCTGATCCAGCTTTTGAGCGGGCATGGGTTTCAGTCTTACCTTTGCAATACTCATGTCACGACCCCCCAACTGTTGATTTTGCCCAAGAGAGGAAGGCAATGCCTGCCACCCATTTTTTGCATGCAAAATATGAGACAGGCTGCGACCGGACCTCACAAGGAAACAAGAGAGATCATCCGGATAGTATGTTCGCGGTGATGCTTGGATCGGTTGACAAATCGAACCATGAGGCACATTATGTTCGGGCGTTCATAAAGGATAATTACTCACTCGAGGTTGGGGGATCACTTATCTGCTAATTCCCCGCCTCACGGCGTAGTAAAACGGGATCTGTCCGAAGTAATGTGTCAAACGATTCCAGGCTAATTTCTCAGTTAGACAGTGGGGTGTTTAGTGCGTAGTCCAGTCGCTCGCGAGTATGGGAGCCCCACACTCAGTGCGTAAATGGCATTCACCTCCCAACCTCTTATCGACCAGTCCATCTTCCTCCCACCCCTTCCGCTAGAGGAGGGGCTTTCCAACTTGAAGGCGCCACACGAAGCTTACTCCGAAGTAATGTGTCAAACGGTTCTAGACTAAGTTCTCTGGTTGACATGCGAAGTGTTTAGGGGTAGTTCAGATGTCTTGCCCGTCTGGGAGCTCCACATTCAGGGCGCAAATAACCTCAATAAAAGGCCTATGGCAAGTTGCCAGAAAAGCATAAATTTGTTTTATTTTAGCCTTGTAAGTAAATCATCCAAATTAAGTCCAATCACCAAATTTCAGAAGACAATCTTAAATTATCTGAAGGCATTCTGCCAGTTCAATATTCGTCCTTTCCTACCACAATTGTGCATTCTAATTACTCTTGCGTAAGAATTAGTTATTTAAATTTATCCAAATACATCATAAAGCAAAAATGCTTCCAATGATCCTTAAGATACTTTACCTTCTTCTTCGTAGCACAACCGCCCCTTTTGCGTCTTCGCATCCTGCAAGAAGCGCCTCCAACTGTCTCGTTCGAAAATCAATTTTTAATTTTTATTTTAAAAGAAAATAAATTGAATAAACGACCACTCGAATTTTAAACCAATCCAATGTTTATTCTTCTTTAAATGGTCCGACTACTGCTCTAATTTTCTTTTCTAACTTGTAGTTTTTTCCTAAAAAAGTTCAGTATTGATAACAAAGTTTAGCTTTTTAAAATTAATATGAATTCACTTTTCCTCGTTCACGTTTTTTTTTTTGTTTTTTTGTTTTTAAGTTTAATAATTCCGTCACTCGATTGTTTAAATATGGTGTCCCTGCACCGAACATTGGACTTATTCGTCCCTTCTCATTAATCCTCCATTGTGCATTCACTTTGCATCGAGTTTAACTTGCATACACTTTTCACACTATTACTTAATTTTTCATTTCAATATTGGTGATAGATTTTGACATCAATATTTAAACCATCTTCGATATTTGTTTCACTTCCTTACTTTTGAAAAACACGCACCATAACTTTTGGTTTATTGTTTACCAAAATCAACAAAATCTTTTTCGAGTATTTATTACGCTCGAAACACAAACGAACAAACGCCAATTTAAAACTTAAAATTTCCCTTTTTCACTTCCTCATCAGCTTTTGTCCGTTCTCCCTCAATTCTAGTTATTACCTCACACTCTAACCGTCTCCACCAAAACTCGTCCCCGAATCCAAATCAAGACTGCCTCGAAACTCTTCAATCCCGCAAATCTTTTTTTTTTTCAATGACTGCTGCCGTACCGGGGTAACGTGATCGAAGTTCAATGCACTTCGGACCCGTTCCTCTCACATCTTTTCATTTTCGACAAATGCAACAATTTCCATTTGCATGATCACGTTTAGTTATATGCAAACCATCATACACACGGAAACAATTGCTTTTGACAAAATTAAGAAAGTTTTTCTGCGCCCCGGGGGAACTTGAATTCAGGGTCCCAGTAGGCCCCCAGATTGAGAGTCCACCGCACTAGCACTGGAGCCATGTTCCGATAATCTCCCACTCATCAAATAACAAGTAAATTCTACAAGCCAACGTGGATGTCGTTACAATGGGCACAATGTTGAGGTTCGTTGATTTTGGTAAACAATCAAAATTTTGTTAGTAGGAAAGAAGGGATGAAATTTTGTTAGTAAAAGTTATAGACTGAAATTTTATTAATGGGAAGTAATGAATGGAATTTTGGTTAGTGGGAAAGATAAGATTTTTTTATCTTTTTTACTCTTAAATATGATAGAAAAGGTAAAATTAACATGGCGGGGAATTAACAATAAAGGTAAATGATTAAATGTTTTTATTTAGAAAAAAAAAGAAGGTATGTGTGCCCTACAGAAGCTGGAGATGATGAGTAGGCAATTTGGATTTGTGAATGAAAGAATGCCGGTATGGCCGGAATTCGCAACAGTCCCGGTCTAGCTTCACTCCAATTATCCACCTTGGGACCCGTCTTTCGAAAGCGTTCAGTATGTTTGCGGATGGATGGGTTAGGGTCCATTTTTCACACCCATAGCATAGCACAGTTCTTATCACAGTTTATTCGACTTGGAGCTTTGTTTTCCTGTGTATGCAGCTGGTCTTCAAAACGGTTAAAAATGAATAAAATATTTTATTTGCGAGCTGTACTCTTTGGCGTATTTCGTCTCTTTCATAACCGGTTGTCGTTATTTTAGCGCCTAAATAAACAAATTTGCCCACATTTTCGATATTGTGTTCGCCAAGTGTGATATTTTGGGCCATTTGAGATATTTTTCCTCGACTGTGTCATTAGCTTTGTTTAATTCTCCTTAAGTTGTAGCCCTAATAGTTTTGCTTCGCTGTCGAATTTCAGTAAGAGGTCTTTGGCAGTTGTTAATGACCGTGAATATCACATCGTTAAATAAGTTCCGAGACTAACCCAGAGATGGCGCTAGTAGTACCAAACTGGCCACATTTCCATAGCGTGCGAACCTTTACATGAAACTTGTAAAAATTTCACGTCGATCGGATCACAGACAGCAGAGTTATCGAGGTTAGAGTAAAGTCACTTTGTAATTTGTTTGTTTCAAAATGGAAAAAAGCTAGTTTCGCGTGTTGATCAAACATTGTTTTTTAATGGGTAAAAACACCGTAGAAGGCCAGCAATGGCTTGAAAAACATTACCCGGACTCCTCTCCATCGAAAACAACGATTTGTCATTGGTATGCTGAGTTATACGTGGTCGTACGGACACAAACGATGCGGAACGTTGGGGTAGGCCATTGGAAGCCGTTACACAGGAAAATGTGAGTGAAGTGTTTAACATTGTAATGAAAAATCGCAAAGTGAAGGTCCGTGAGATTGCAGAAATGACACAGATATCATCTGGAAGCGTATTTACAATTCTTCATGAAAAATTGAGCATGAAAAAGGTTTTTTCCAAGTGGGTGCCGCGATTGCTTTCAGTGGAACAATAACAGCAACGAGTCGACGATTCAGAGAGCTGTTTATCGCTATTTACTCGCAATAAAAAGGATTTCCTGCATCGATACGTGACCATGGATGAAAAATGGACACATCATTTCGCTCTGGAGTCAAATCGGCAATCATCTGAGTGGCGCATGGCTGGCGAAAGCCGCCCAAAGCGTCCAAAAACACAGCAGTCTGCTGGCAAAGTCATGGCGTCTGTTTTTTGGGATACACATGGCGCGATTTTCATTGACTAAATGGAAAAAGGTCAATCGATCAACAGTGATTATTATATTGACTTGTTGGTACATTTGAAGGAGGAAATCGCAGCAAAATGACCGCACATGAAGAAGAAAAAAAATCCTTTTTCACCAAGACAATGCACCATGCCACAAGTCCATGAAAACAATGGAGAACCAATTGGGCTTTGATTTGCTTCCCCACCCCCCGTATTCGCCAGATTTAGCCCCCAGCGACTGGCTCTTTGCTGATCTCAAAAAATTGCTCCAGGGAAAAAAAATTGGCTCGAATGAGGAGGTCATTGCCGAAACTGAAGCCTATTTTGAAGCCAACTATAAATCCTTCTTTAAACATGGTATAGAAAAATTGGAAAGGCGTTGGAAAGATTGTATCACCCTAAAAGGAGATATTGATGAATAAAAATGACTAAAAAAAAATGTTGTCTCGTTGTTAGTCTCGGGACTTATTGAACGATGTGTTAAATGTTGATGTCGTCCGCATAGATTACTACTTGGCTCGACATGTATAATAATGTGCCTCGTGTATCGAGAGGTAGCTTCCTTATGACGTTTTCTAGAGCCAAATTGGGGCCAGCCCATCTCCCTGCTTTAGTCCGATATTTGTGTCGAACATCGGTGAGTTGGTTATCGATACGGACTTGGGAGGTCGTCGACGTCACTGTCATTTTCGTAAGACGGACTAATTTGGCTGGGATACCAATTCAACGAAAATTTGGTGTTCGTCTCTCTTGAACTCCCAGCATTTCTCAAGTGCCTGCTCGTCGATCTACCTGCTCTAAAGCAACTTTGATATTCCCCCATCATACTATTGGCATATGATCTGATTTGATTTTCTAAGATTATCGAAAATATTTTGTACACCGTTCAAAGTAGTGCGCTGCAGCTTGTCACCTTTTTTTGTGGATAGGGAATATAATTGATTGGCTCCATTCGTTCAGTGTATGTTCTTGTTTCCAAATATGCTGGATGATTTTGTGGATGAGCTTGTGAACACCGCTGCCAACATATTTAATGAGCTCAGCTGGAATCTCATCGATGCCCAGCGCTTTATAATTCTTTTGGGCTTTCATGATGGAACAAACTTTATCATCATAGTTGGGGCCAATGGAAGGTCTCGGGAAATATCTATAGGCTCCGATGTTCTTGAGCTGTGCGAAGGATTAAGGAGATTCTTGAAATATGATGTCCATCTTTCCTTAATCCTATTTTCATCAGCAATGATGTTTCCGATGCCATTATGGCAGACCGAGGTCTTGGGCTGATAACCTTGTTTCAGGCTTTTCATTACTTTGTATGCTTGTTTTGTATTGCTGCTCGCTGGACTTACATCGATATTTCCCAATTGTTCATCATAGTATTTTCTTTTCTTAATTCTAATGACCTTATTCGCTACTCCTCTGAGATTTTCATATTATTCTCTCTTCGTCCTAGTTTTCCTACCTAAATATGTTTTGTACGCCTGATTCTTTTTATCGAACGCATTCTAGCATTGGTTATTGAACCAATCATTTCTTTTTCGGTCTTGATTGCCACTTTTACTTCCACCCATAGCTCGTTGCTTGTTTTTAGCGATGTATCTGACAGGATCGACGCTAGCTGGTTATCGAGGGTCTCCGTGAAATGTTGGCCACAGACGCCGTTTGGAGTGTTTCGATGTCGAATTTCTGTAGAGGGCTGTTCTTCGCCGAATACGCCTTTGACGATAGGTTAGTTTGATCAAGTAATTATCCGAATTAGAATTAGCTCCCTGGTATATACAGACGCCAAGTTTGCTCGAGGCCCAACTTTGTTGGATCAGAACATGGTCGATCTGGCTTTGTGTGTTGCCATCCGGTGTTACCCAGATCATTTTATGTATGCGTCGATGTGGGAAGCAAGTCGAACGTATGGCTAGATTTCTGCTACATGTAAAGCAAATCAGACGCTGGCCGTTGTCACTTGTTTCATCGTGGAGGCTATATCCTCCAGTCGTTCCCCGATGAGATAGGTCATTGCCAACCTTAGCGTTGAAATCACTCAGAATTATAAGAAGAAACGAAGGAAACGTTATTATCACTTTGAAATGCTAGTCGACTCATTGCCTACACAGTACTTGCCATTACTAAGTGAGGTCATAATGTAGTTCGTTCGAATACAATTTCGAGATTCCGTTGCGGTAAAGGTGATTTGAATCAAGGAACATCATCATCACCATACTACTACACGTTTGCAAGTTGCAGTGAATACCTTGAGTTTGGTGAAAACCGAGCTCTTCGACAGGCGCTATATATGCTATGCCAAACCAAGAGCAAATCTCTATTTAAAATATGACTTAATTCTTCGTTTTGGATCAGATATGATCCAGAACTTGAGAATTACAATTCTAATTTCCCGAATACCTTTCATTAACTTTAATCATTAATATTGACTCAAGAGTCGTTTAAACCGTTTCGATTGTTATTTGGGTTTGAGCTTACTAAACTGTAAACTGATTCATTAGTTCTTACTTTGAATTAAAGTACTCTTAATTATTTTAATCTTTTCTGCAAGAATTATTTGCTTCGGTTATTTTTCAATTTATTTATACACTTATGATCATCTATTAAAGATTAATTTCCCTCTAATTTTAGGTTAAAAATAAATCATCTGCAAAAGCCCTAAATTGCATTAATTTTAGTCTGCTACTATACCAAAGGATGTTTGTTTCTAGCTGCTGAAAACAGCAAATACTCCAAATTCATAATTAGCTCAACAGTCTCAAGGAACCAAAAAATAAGCACCAAAAATTTTCTTCGTCTTTGCGCGTAGGCATACGAAAAATAAATTTGAAAAAAAATCACTTCACCCACATCATTCCAAATAATGCACAGGTTTCATCTGTTTCCTCTCTGTCTCTCTTGTCGATTGGAATATTGGAATGAAGCGTAAAATAGCTTTTACGCGGTCGTATTTTATCATCGTCTGTCTCTATTTAACGTTTGTATAATTCTCTGTCTTAGTCTCCAACAACATGCACTCGTACCTCGTTCTACTTAAAAAATCGTCAATTACGAAATCAAAATAATAAACAACAGCATGCAACTAATTGTTAGCGGATGGTGGCACTCACTCATTGCTACTCCGTCGACATTGCTCTGCAGAAGACAGAGGGGTATGGAAATGTACAAATTGTTTTGGTGATACTTTGCAATATTCCATAAACCGCCATCACCCTATTGTTCGTATCCACGCAAGACTCGTCTCGAAGGGGGGCGACGACTGAGAGCGACGAAATGCTGGGGCAATAAGCTCCAATTTATGGGGAAAGTTCAACTCTTTCAATTTCGCAGAAGCATCTTTTATATGTGTGGCGTTTTTGGTAGTAAAGATTTGAGAGTATCTTTTCGGTTGCGCGAAAGTCGAGAATTTTGTGTTAAGGAATACGTACATATTTCCCCTCCTTGATTGCTGGATTAAATAATTTCATACTTATTTTGTCTCGGTTCTTGTTTATTTTGATAAAATTAAAAGGAAGTCATGAAATTGAACGCTAAATGCTTCAAGTCCAATGTAATGTAGCGGGACATTATCTGATCCGAGACCACTTTTCTGAAAAAGCGAGAATTGCTACGAGCTTTGAGCCGAAGGGAAATATGTGAGCGAGCTCCCGTGGTGGGTACACTGTAAGAAACTTTTTTCAGATCATCCACTCTAAAAATGCATAAAAATATTTTGGATAAAAATTGTTGTTTAAAGCTCTCAATTTTTAATTAAATTTCTTGCAGTTTTATTAATTACTTTATTAATCGTTTAATTTCAGAACTCGCTGAACAATGTCATTAGAGACGCTGCTAAAGGCTGCCAAGTATCTTGAGTTACAAGAGCAGCAGTTGAATTCGAGCACGTCGACAGGAATTCGTCCACCAACAATCTCTTCACCATCCGCATCATCGTCTTCGTCATCATCATCATCGTCCGATGCTGTCTATCACATTAGCAACAGTCGGAATAATTTTGTCAATAATATTAGCAGTAATAACAGTAATAATCATCACAATAGCAACTGTGTCAGTGGCAACAATAGAAGCAGCAGCAACAATAATAACAATAACAGTACAAACATAAATAACAATATAAATAATCAAAATAACAGTAGCAACAACAGCAGCAGAAGCAATCATCGAAATCGTCATCATTACAATAGTGAATATCATCGACGTAATGGTGGACGATCGATTGCAACACTTACATCATCACCACCGATTTCACCAGTGAATTCAACATCAAGTTCATCATTGCTGGTAAATGGTGGAGCGATATTGAGTAATCAGAATAATGCTGGTAGTGGCAATGTTACAATGGGACCATCGTCATCAATTTCTACAACGTCATCAGGAGTAGGAATGAGTTTAATTGGTGGTACAACAGCACATGGCAACAATCATAGTAGTCATAGTTTAGGCGAGTCAGTAGGAAGTAGTTATGAATATCATTCTAAACGTCATCGGCAGGACTACAAGAAAAGAGGTAGCAACGATGGACATAGTAGTGGTGAGTAAATTTTTTTGGTGAATTTGTTGATTTTCGCTTTTCCTCATTGACATTTTCATGGCTAGACTAAAAATCCTTCACATGTCCCTTTCCGTATTATGTTTAATTTTATTGCTTTTATATATATTACTTAATGCAAACAATAAAAATATATCTTAATCGCAAAAATTTTAAACCATCTGCATGGCTTGATGGTATTACAAAAACAAAACGAATATATTTGGTATCATGGGTCGGTTCTTCTTCCGAAAAAATACAAAATTGACTTTCGTGGCATCAAATGGCTTACAATGAAAAATTAAAATTAATTCCATCTTGTCTGTAGCCAAAAAAGAACAGCAATATAATCGCCACTTCTCAAAAATTATCTAACCATCGTTGTCAAAAAATTACAGATTCAAGCCTTAAACAAAAGAACGAAATTCATTGCCTAAGGTATGATTCTTTGTGCTTAATCATGAGTGAATTCATGAATGATTTTCTCGTATAAGTATTTAACTATCATTGGTTCATAAATATTTCTTGCTATCGTTAATGCTCGCTTTCCGGCATCGCCATTTGGGTTCGAGTTTTCCTAGAATAAAATCAGTTCTGGTATCTGAAAAAACCAACTTACGCAGATAAAAACCTAACAACCTCTACCTTAATGGATGTCAAGATTTTTAAATTGATATTCAGAGTAAACACATGTATACGGCAAAGGTGTTCTTGGTTGTTTCTCACTGTTGAGGTCGTATTTGTATATCTAAGCCATAATTAAGTTGTAATTAGGGTTCATTTACTTGAAATCAGTGTATTTCAAGTAGATCGCAATTATCCTTCCTCAACGGTGAACACCTCTTAGTAGTCAAGTTTTATTATAACTCGGTCAAGAAAGCATCTTCAATATAATCATATAGAACTTTTGAAAAATATGTTTGGTCATATATATGTTACGAGGGCGATTCAAATATGATCGAGACAAATGCTCTGACACGTTTATTTGCTATCGAAAAATTTTCAAAAATTTACAGTTTTTCTAGGTACTCCCCCTTACAAGTTGCGCATTTTGGTCCACCCTTCTGGATGCTCCTCCTCTACCTCGTCGTCGGTGTTGAATCTTTGACCTCCGAGGGCTTCTTTCCGTGGTCTCAACACGTGGTAGTCGCAGGGTGATAAATCCGGACTGTAGGGGGGTATTCCAGCACCTCCCACGCCAATTCCGATATTGTATCGAGTGTGAGACGCGCGGTATGAGGGTGCGCGTTATCCTGCTCCGTTTCGAAGCGTATGTCACGTGTGTTTTCAGAAGGTTAGAGTAGTACGCAGCATTGATGAAACGTTGGGTGCGCAAGAAATCGACGTACAGCACGCCCCACCGGTATCAGAACATAGTACCCATAACCCAACTCGCGGGCCTGGTTGTTTTCGCTTTGACTGGCGTCCCTCCCTGCTTCTTCCTCCACTCTTTAGACGACACCTTGCTTTCGGGAGTGCAGTAGTGTACCCATGTCTCGTCCGTAGTGAAGATTCGCGTTACAAAACCTCCACCACGTATCGCGTCGGCGTGAATTTTTGCTCTTAGTTCAACAGTTTACGAGTAGGAATCCATCGCGCCGTTATTTTAAGATATTGAATGTGTTCGTGGATAATAGACTACACTACCAATACTTATGCTGAGTTCAGCCGAAATGTCTCGAACATTCATTCTACGGTCCTCCAAAATGAGTTGTTCTACGAGGCAAATGTTCTCTGGTGTGATGCTGGTTCGCGGTCGACGATCATGCGGCTCATTCTCGACGGTTGTGCGACAATTCTTGAATGCTTTGGGCCATTTAAACACAACAGCCCTACTCAGGGACACACTACCGAACTGATTTTACAATCGCTGAAAAATTTCCGTGTTTTTAACGCCTTCCAACACTTGGCACTTGACGTTCACTTATGGTCGTAGCACGCGCGTGAAACATGCACTCCCGACGAAAACTATGCCACACTGCTTGTAAGGGACCCAGCTATCGCATTCTCAAGCCACGACCTTCAAAACATACATGCACGCCATCTATAGCGCTTGTCTCCATCATATTTGAACCGCCCTCGTACATAGTGCATCACATCCTGGTCTTTTTGGCTTTAACTTATTTAAATGAATGTGCCTAGCCCTTTTCCCATTTGGTATTGATTTAAATGAATTAAAATTCAACCTTAAGTAAACGAGTTTTGGAAAGTAGGTATCGGTTATTAGTTATCACGCCGCCACCTGCCATTCGTTCATTAGAAGGTAATTGTTACTGAGCTTCTGAATGTATACAGGTGATAAGAGCTTGGTGAAGATCCTTGCCCTGTATCTATGTTTAGATGGAATTTTATGCTTTCCAATTTTGAGCCTTGCAATTTACCCAGCTAATCCACTCATCGCTTATTCACATTGCCTCGAAGACGTAATCAAATGTCTAGGGTTCCTCAAAGGATTCATCGGGACTCTGAGCAGTGTTGACGTGAAGTGAATTGATGCTTGGTGTTGTCTGTTATTTTATAGTCATTTCTTGTGGGTCACGTAAGTACAGTCGGACATTTTCCTCATTGTAGTGTTCAACTGACTAAGCGCTGCAAGGTATCAAATCAGGGTTGAAGATAGTGTAAGGATTTTCCTGAACGAAGTGCGAATCGCCCTCGGCTATTCCAAGACGAGAAGTCTTGATCCGTCCCAACGAACCATACCCGCAAGGACAACAGGTCCGGGTACTCATAGTCTATCCCGTGGTGGCCGCTTGTTGGCCAGCTAGTAAGGAGAGGAAGACGGTCGTGCTTCTCATTGTGAAAAGGCTATACTCGGTTAGGATTTTCAGCCACCGTTCAACTTGCCCGTTTTAAATGCATTCAAAAATTTTCCACAGGAACATTCAAAATCTTTACGCTACTTTACTGTACCGATCTACATACTGACGCGATGCCAGACATACTCTACTTTAATCCGACCCGAAACAATCTACGTTAACTAAAATCTACAAAGTGCAAACTACGACACCACGGAGCGAACCGAAAGCACTGAACCAGTACGTCGCGGATTACTTAGAACCCCGCCCATTCGACGACATAGTCATCTTCCACTTTTTTCCTGCTGGAAAATCTAAACTACGGAAAGGAAAGAGGTTATTTGAATTAGCATTTCCTATTATTAATTTTTTCGGTAATCAATTATTGTAGCCTTAATGTAAATGATTAATTGATTGTTCACTATTCCTTAAAGTACGATATTCTTTCGCAGATTCTTTATGCAAACGAATCCAGTATGAATGTTAAGTTCAGTAAAGCATAAACAAGCTTGCTTATATTCGCATTACTTATTACGCCCTATTCGTTCATTACAAAAATATTCATAAATTTAGAGGAAATTTAAGGAAGTACGAGTGTTGTTGTGTAATGCGATAAATTTTCAATATATATAACAATTAGATAATAAAAATTTAATTTGTGGGAGTCTCAAAATAGGAAAAGGTTTTTTTTGGAGTTAGTCTGTCCTCGGTGGTGACTAGAAGAATTCCGTAGAACGTGTGCATTTGCACCGCGTTCCACAATACCATGTGTATCGGGCTCTTTGGGCCCCGTAGGTAACTAAGAAATTTAGAGAAAACTCAATAAGGTTATAGGAACATCATCGATGCCGCCCTAGGTACTCACTTGACCAGTGTCTCGGTGGCGACCAGTGTCTCGGTGGCGAGTGCACTGGATCCGCTACCTCATTCCTACTGCACGCACTTCTTGTAGCGTACACTGAAACAGCTGCGATTGATGTTTTTGGTTTGCACTTCTTTACTCTGCCCCCGTAGTAATGAAACTGTGATTGATAATATCGAAAGTAATAAAAAAGAAGATTTTTCCGTAGTTTTTTCACATTCACCGTGCAATTTAGTTCTGTGTTTGTACTTAAATTACAGGTATCTGGCCAATTGATTAATTTACACAAGTGCAAAGGAAATAATAGAACTTTCCCACAGGCAGAACTATCGTTACAATATCAGAGTTCATTAAGTCTTTTTCAATATTTTCCGTCACCCATCTAGGGTGCGTTCGATGCGTGCAAATTTATTGTGCGTTTTCAAAAGAATTGCTTGGCGGGCGTCATTATTGCAGGGTATAAAGACTCGATCAATTTGCGGTGCTTCCTAGGATGCTTGGAGCAGACTTGAAACCCACACCATCAGAACCTCCAGGCAGAGACAAGAAGTAGCGCCAGTAAACGACGGAGCGTATTTTCCTGCCACTTCTCCCATTAAAAGTGTTGCAAGCTCTTCAACCGATTCTACGTCATTAGTACTCTTAGTCTTTGTATTTGCTCCACTTTGGCTTCAGAAGGGCTTGGATTTGTAGCGCCAGAAAAATGTCTGACAAAGTTTGACATTGACTTTCACTAGTTTATATCTGTTGGCCAAAATTAAGACCCAATATCAGGTAAACTTTACAGTCACCGTTATAATCCCATAATTAAATACTGATTCATTGTGGCCATGCGTGAATGAGAACAAGTGCTTAGAATCGGAAAATCTTCAATTGGACTTCCACGAACTTAATAGAGACACTTAATCTGCTCTGCGACAGACATGTTGTTTCACCCTGGAATGTTCGCAGTTCAGATTTAACTCTGCTACTACTGAGTAATAAGGCAACTCAGTCCAAAATACCAAAAGCCAGATAAGCGCATCCATGTTTGAAATCAGAGAACAGTCCGCCCGAAAACAAAAGGTATGTCGTGCTAGGTGGTGATGCCAGAGAAGCCATGATGCTATTACGTTATAGATGCACAGCATATTTCGAAAATGTGAAGGACTGCTATTTTGATTTGAAAAAACTATATCTTTATTCACATTCGTTTTTCGATCACTAGCTTGTACATTGAAATGCTTTCATTTAATTTTTTAATTTAATTATCTGTTTAAAAATGTAAAAAACCGCGTCTCTCGCACTATCATTCGTTAAAACTTCACTTTTGTCAAAGACTGACTTCTACTGTCCACCCAACATATTTAAATCCAGTGAGATTAATCTTCACGAGCACATTCTAGTATTGTATCGAATTATCTGATTATTGTTTTTGACATTTTCGATGGGTTTTCGTTCGTTCATTCCTTTTCAGTAGAATTTGGAATTCCCTTTAAATATCATTTCCCTCTAGCTCATCAAATTGGAATCAATATTTCTAAAGATTTAAATTTTTTTTTGGATAATACTTAATTACAATTGAATCGAAATATTTACAGCAAAATAATGTATTATCGGGCCAGTGAAAGCAGTGGAATACACTGATTTTATTTCTGGCGGTATTTCAGCACACAAACCATTTGCAACGCTTTGAAATAAATTCATATTTACCCGATTGAAATATGTATAGATTATTTCGCTCGATATATTTTTTTTGTATTCAGAAAACAATCTCTCCCTATTCCCGCAATGCAATTGCTTACTTCATGTGAGTTTAATTAATTTTATCTGGAAAATAAAAACCCACAACCACTCCTCCACTCCAATAGTGTCGCCTGTTGCCTCATTTTCACACTATTGGGGTGAGCAGGAGCAATCGTCATCATTCGTCATACCACTTAAACGGCCTTGTTTACCATTTTTTCATAATTGCAGATGACGCGCGTTGTTCTCACCGCGAGAGCGGGGTACCCAGGCCAATTGCTGAGAAGCCACAGCCAAAATAATAAGCGCACTGGGAAAATACTTTAAAATAAAGTGGAAAAAAATTTACAAAATTCTCTCATTGATGACATTGAAAATTATCGAGGGGATAAAGCGCAAATGCGCACTGCATCAACAGAGCAAGTTGTGCATATCAGAAACAAATGAGTCACTGCACTATAGAGAGGGGAAATAATACCGACCGTCAAATGGGTGTAACTAACACCCTTGTATGTATAAATGAAGCTGTCAGGTTTCTTTTCGTCACGTCAATTTCATATGCAGATACATAAATCACTTATGAAGTCGAAGTTCTTGTTAATTTATGAAAAAGCTCTCTCCGAACTCTGCAACAATGAGATTACAATTAATTTTTCTCTAATAGCTGAATTCTTGAAGTTTTAAATTTAATTATATATTATTTGAAAGACTATTCAACGTTATTTTACTCCTCCAACGTTGAACAGATAAAAATAGAATTTGATATGCATGTACGCCTTTCCCGTATTTAAACACCCGTGCATACTCGAAAAAGTATATAAAGATAACTTTCACAATTTCCCCTTCGAATGAGCACGTGCTCTTTCAACACACTCGCTCGCACCTAGTTTGTTTGTTTACTTTAGCAATTTACTTTACTCCAGCTAATTTTCTTAATAAAGCCTCACTCTCGCTGCCAGGAATTACTGTGACCAGTCACGCGTTCATCGTTCTCTTACTACTTGTGCAACACCCAACACCTTTTCATTTTTTCTCCTCCCTATTTCATGCTTCTGCTCTCTTGCTTCGTAGGCCACGTGTTACGATGCGCAGTTGCCAAACTTGTTGGCACGTAAAATTGAGTAATATATAAATATAAATGTGTATTTATGCAAAGCCCAATTTTTCGCTATACATGCTGCGAAGACCTCACAATTTTCTTCAGTTGAAATTGATTGGGACACTGAAGTCATTGAACTTAATTATACTTAAGAAAGCTTTCTTATTTGATTTTTGTTTTCTTAGTACTGTAGTTTTCTCATTTGCTGTTCAAGGTTGCAGATAAGTTGAGTGGTATAAGTTCGTCGACTGTTAAGGAAATTTTGTTTTAAATTAAACTTTTTGTATCTTCAATGTGAGCCAGTTTGTCTAAATTGTCGCTGCTAGCTTTTATCTACAAGTGGAATGTTAACTGCGAGTTGTACAACACCACCTCAATCACATGGTAACTGATAAGGGGAAGAAAACAATGTTCATATGCCCAATCTATGCAAACAAGTGCAGTTATAAGAATGCGCTCTACTAAACCAATATTTCAGGGTCGTTTTTATGTATTATGTATAATTCTTCCTACTTACCACTTTACATGGGATCCTTATCCAAAAAATAAATAAATGGCTGAACACCAGCGCATCAGTGCAGTTATACGAGTATTCAATGAGCAAACTCGACTGTTGCGTTGCGTTGTATTCTTGCATCTGCCTCTTGTACACGTATATATTCTGGTCATGGACGCTTCTGGTTGTGAATGTATGACCCTGATCATAGTTTCATATCAATTCTCTCGTGGGTTGTGTTGGGTAAAGTTTCCTTCGGTATTTTACCAGGACGACATGCATTTACTACTAGTGCTTGGCCAAGCTTGGTTTGCATCAACCATAAAGAATTTCTTGTAAGGCTCTGTACGATAATTGTTTTTGTCGTGAATAAATTTCAAAATTACAGCAAGAGGTGGTTTAGTGAATTAATTGGTCACAAAATTTGATGCTCTTCCTACAATTTCAAAGAATTTGAAGGCTACTTTAAAAAAAAAAAATTGGCGATTGAATCCAATCAGGAAACAGGTTAAACAATTTATCCACCGAAATTGTCTGCCCATTTTTCTCTTTTTGAAAAATTTATAGATGCTTAAAAGGAAGAGATTGGATAATAAATTTCAAAAGTTAAAGTGGTTCGTTTAGTTGCCTTATGAAAATCAAATTTAAAACTTTCCCTGAAACTCGATATGGAAATAAAACTAGTACGGCTACAAATCAATGAGAATAAAACAAAGCTCATGACACAGCCGAGGAAAAATATCTCAAATGCCCAAAATATCACACTTGGCAAATTCAATATCAAAAATGTGGGCGAATTTATATGTTCAGCTGCCAAAATAACGAGAACAGGTCATGAAAGAGACGCAGTACGCCGCAGAATACAGCTCGCAAATAAAATATTTTATTCAGTTTTGGCGATCTTGAAGACCAGCTGCATACACAGGAAGACAAAGCTCCAAGTATACAAATTTATGATAAGACCTGTGTCATGCTATGGGTGTAAAACATGGACCTTAACCCAAGTATCCGCAAAAATATTGAACGCCTGAGCGACTGATCCTGAGGTAAAAAATCGGAGCGAGGCTAGATGCAAACATGAGCTGTATGAAATTTTTGACGAGCTGGAGGTCTCAAAGATTGTAAGACTGCGGAAGCTGCAATGGGCTAACTACATAAATCGTATGTACAAACAACGGACATCCAAAAAGGTACTCGTTGAGAAAACACAAGAGCGGAGACCAGTGGGGAAACCGAGGAAACGCTGGTCTGACTCGGTCGACGAAGACAGTTGATCGTTGCTTGGATTTCGAAATTGAAGGACGCGGTCAATGAACCGAGACAGTTGGAGGCGCTTGTAAGAGGAAGCGAAGGCCTGAGAGGGACTGTAGCTCTACGAAGAAGATAACCACTTTAAAACAATTTTTTTTTTGATAAAGTAAGGAAATGCTAACGAGAAAAATGTTAACATCCACCAGGGATCGAACCGTAGATACTCTCGATGGGAAGTCAAATAGCTAACCACTCGGCTACCAGTGCATTAAAGTATTTTTTTGCATATATTGAATTAAACAGAATTTTTGTGGTGGAAGATTTTCTGGAAATAAATTGGGAGGTGAATCGAATGGCTTACAGGATATAATCCTGAAAGGCAAAACTCTCATCTCACTGTCAAATTGGTGTTAGTGCGAATCTCCTCCATTTCACATCCACTGTATGAACTGTTTGAAATCACCCTGAGACTTTAAATACTTTATGTTCCACTAGGGTAAGAATCAGCAAGCAACCTCATTGTTGTTTTGGTTCTTTATAATTTTACCGGCATAAGTCTTGTATTTACCTCAGTCTGAAACACGGTTGCATGGTGCAGTCCTATCATTTTCGTACTGTTGAACATCTATTTATCTTCACCAATGATTCCATATTTAAGAATCGATTCTCAACTTATAATACTCTGCCTTCCGATTGAGCGGCCAGATATTAGAGAAATCTGACCGATTTGCCTAATATGATACTGGATGCCTGACATTTCATCTAATTGCAATGTTACACTGTTCAGCGTGGTTGACATCGTTTAGGAAGAACTTCGATGGTGAATCAAATATAAACGGTAATTTAGCTATTCTGCTTAGCACGCACCTCCGAACTAGATGATATAGTATGGTGGTTGATGGTTCGTTTATAAGGAGTGGGGGAATCAGCATAGTTTGCGGCCACGCCTGTGCAGCCATGACTGAGTAAGAGGTACATCCGTCTGTCGCGCAACACGTCATCATAAATTTTGTAACCAATGAAGGCGTTAAACCGTCGTAAATTTTTACTCATTTATAGGTGCAGTTTGGGGACAGTACATTTTCTCAGAATCGAGTGTATACGTGGACCGGGTGGTTTAAGGGTGAAACAATCGAGATATAGACAATTGTCCGGGCCCTCCATCGAATTCCAGTTTTCTCTTCTCAAAAATATTGATGGGCTAAGATTTAAATAAATAACTTTCCTGAGTCTGAGGCTTCCTCTAATCTTTTCGTTGAAATGTCTTCATGAGTATCGCTTATGTCATCTAATATATTTCTTGTACAATAAGATTTCAATTCCACCGCTGTTACGTGTTTGCTAAATTATTCTCTTTTGACACTTACTTGCTATTGGGTGTACAACTTAATACCCGGATTTTTTAGCGAAATTTGATGCTTTATTGTGGAAAAATCTTACAATATATTTTATTCAAAGTATTGTCCATCGGAAGCTACCACATTTCCCCATCTTTCAGGCAATTTATGAATTCCATCCCAAAAAAATTGCGCCGGTTTGGCGGCCAAAAACGAATCTATCCAATTTCGGATGCCTTGCTCTGAAGTGAAGCGTATTCCGGTGAGGGCGTTTTGCATCGAGCGAAATAAATGAAAGTCAGACGGAGCAAGGTCCGGACTATCAGGCGGGTGGGGCAAAACTTTCCATCCACTATTTTCCAAACTGTTTTTCACGGGTCTTGCAACATGCGGCCGAGCGTTGTCATGATGAAAAATTATAGCCTCATGTCTGGTCGCATATTCCGGGCGTTTTTCGATGATGGCACGCTTCAAACGTATTAATTGTGTTCGGTACAGGTCACCTGTGATTGTCTGGCCCGATTTCAACAACTCATAATATAACGGCCCCTTCTGATCCCATCAAATACACAGCATAACCTTAGCGCCATGGATATTTGGCTTCGCCGTTGATTTGGCTGGTTGGCCGGGCTTCACGTATGACTTTTTGCGCTTGGGATTGTCATAATGGATCCATTTTTCATCCCCAGTCACGATCCGATGCAAAAATGATTTCTTTTTATGGCGCTCAAGCAGCATTTCATACATACAGATACACCGCCGTTCAACGTCTCTCGGCTTCAACTCATAGGGGACCCAATTACCTTGCTTCTGAATGTATCCGGCGGCTTTCAAACGTTTCGAAATGGCTTGCTGAGTCACTCCCAACAATTTGGCAAGTTCGTCTTGCGTTTGACACGAATCCTCATCGAGTAGCGTCTCCAATTCTTCATCTTAAACTGTTTTGGCTGTCCTGGGCGTTCTTTGTCTTTGATGTCAAAATCAGAACTTTTGAAGCGTTGAAACCATTCAAAACACGGTGTTTTCGCTAAAGCATCGTCGCCATAAACTTCTAGAAGCAAACGATGACTTTCCGCAGCAGAGTCTTTTGCAAAAAAATGACCCAACATAACCTCCCGCAAATGCTGTCTTTTTCTCCAATTTTCGAAGTGATCGTGAAAAATAATAGTGATGCACACAAGATAAAATTGTTTTGTTGACTGATTTTGATAGCTGTCAAACGTACCTTCAAAATGACATATATATATAAAATTCGAGCTCTCACGATATTTGTTAGTACGAACATCTAGCGTCAAATTCCGGTTATTAAGTTGTACACCCAATAGTTATTGGTTCTGTTGGAGTGCTCCTATCCTTGGTTTCACCCACTGTAATTCTCTTATCCCAATCCCCAACACAGATGGTATTTCTTTTACTCAATCCCACTGTGCCACACCAAAGCAACAACCATTAGCGAGAAATAAACGAAGTCCCACATATTTATATTATAGCCAAACCTTGTGACTTTCAACGTTGGCGGCATCAGAAAAAAGTCGGTGGCCGCTCTCGTTAAGGCAATAACAGAGAAGCATACCACTTCATATTCTCTCTCCCCTACTTCCCATGCTTTATTGGGATCAAAGAAGAATCATGCTCTCACTTTTTTTAGGCGAAGGATTTGTGCCATGAGTGTGGGGCTCCAATTTGTCTAGACTACCCACTAAACACCTCCCCTGTCAACCTGGGATCCTACCTTGAAGCTTTTTGACATATTTCGCTAGACTCAACATTGTTTTGCTACGTTGGGAGGTGCTATTAAGTTGGAGGGGAGGGACAGGGATTTCTATAAAAATGATCCCCAAACCTTGACGTTCCCGGCTGCTTAAGTGAGCCCTTTTTAGCAGTTAGGGTTGCGCGAACGTTATGTGCCACATGGTTCAATTTGTTAACCGATCCAACCATCTTCTCGGTTACACTATCCGAAAAGAGCTCTACCGTTTCCCTATAGTGGTCCCGGCGCAACCTGCCCCATCTTTTGCACGCAAAAAATTTGTGGCAGGCGTCATCTTTCTTTCCTGCGCAAAACTTAACAATCTTGTGCGAGTAAAATTGAAAACAACACTGGCCGCTCAAGGGCTGGGTCCGATAGAAATCAGGGTCATCTTGCGTTCGATTGAGCCACGGTCTCAAATCCCCAGGACCGGTGCCAATCATTGAGTGAGCGTTGTCTAGGGATGGGAAAAACTGCCCAAGTTTGACCGAAAAGAGTTTTTTTTTTTTGGTTCGCAAAACCGTTTTTTTTTTGGAGATTTCTTCCTCCCGGTTTAAACCGGCTTTTTGCTTCAAATTCAAGTACCGGATACAGTTTTTATGAAACTTTCAAATACAGATTTTTGGTATTTTAACAGTTACCTTGAGATGTTATAGATGCAAACATAAAATTAGTAAAATGTACTATTAACAAATTTGAAGAATTTCGACTTCTGAGGTATTTGTTGCCCTACTCATAAAGACCTACTGTTCTGATTTTTTTCCCGACTTTTCTATTCAAAGAGGTCCAATCACAAGAGGTGAGGACACAAATTTTTCGTACGTTTCCCCTCACTTGCACCCCTCCATGAAAATGCTTCTAGTTTAAGGTTTGTTTTAAAAAGTTCTCATCAAGACCTTTCGCTTGATACCCATATTGGCTACCTTTGGTGAACAAAATTTGGTCAAGGGAATCAAAAAAATGATAACCTTCTTTCCTAAAGAAGTTGGTTAAAAATTTATTATTATCGTTATAACTTTTTAACCTTACTTGATTTTGTCTCTAGTTGTTTATCATTCTCATTTTAAAATAAAAAAATTCTGCTTTACATAAATCATTGTCCTTTTCAACTCCCATTCTTCTCTCCAATACTGCTCAACAATGCATTTTTACATCCCCCACATTTTATTGTAACGGGGTATCATCAAAACCTTCGAGATAGTCATTGAACTTTTAGTCCTCGGTATTCTGAAGAAGACATTGACCGACGGTGAAGGAATAAAATTATTTCATCAGTGACCACACTGAATTTATAATAAATCTTATACGAGTAGAGTCAAAAAACCTTTTGATAATCGAGAGAATTCTATTTCCTCCAAACCCTGCAGAATTCATTCATGATGTTACAAACCTCATACAACTAAAATTTGCATATACAAATATCCCGCTCGACTTTTGGTCAATGGCCTCCCTTTTCTCATCCGCACGGATATCTATTGGATCTTCAGCATCGTGCAGCAATAAGTCACAATATCCGCACCAACCTAGTTTAGAGAGAATCCTCGCATCTTTATTGCTGTTCGGCGGATCTCACGTAATCACAGATGCGCACACATGCGACTGAAATGTGAATTAATTCCAATCAGGGTGGTGGTGATTTTTTTTTTTTCAAAAAGAAAATTTAAATATTTCGTTAACGCCTTGCGCTTTGTTGAAGCGCAAAAATAAGAATTAATAACAACAGCATAAATATGTAAAAATGCAAAAGTGAAATTGTAAACATATTACAATCGCGTAAATTCGTAACACAGTACTCAAATATTGAGGACAACGATCAGAAGGATTGGAAACAAGGAGGGAGAATAATAAAATATGGAAGCAATAAAAATATAAATAAAGGAGCAATGTTGGATAAAAACATTTCGCCTGTCGTCTGTTGCCAATGATGAAATACAAATTAATTGAAATGACAATGTGATCCTGCATATTTTAATCCAAGGCTAATAACCCTCAATACGCGCATCAGCAATGCGAAAGCAATGAACCCAGGGGGAAAAATTGCTGCATGGAAGTTAAAATATTTCAAAAAAGCTCCTGACAATTTGTACAATGATACACTGCGGCGCTCCTGCAAGTGTCGCCAAGGATAAGAAAATATTAGGATGAGAATTTTAATACGAGCAAATCAAGAAAGATAAGTGGATAATATGCGCAGATCTCTGCGAATAATATTGATCAATGCGAATTTTGATAAGCAACTGAATGATTCATTGTGGGCCTGACAAGCTACAATGAAATGAAGACAGACCAAGATAATATTTTTTTGTTGGATTGTAGTCCAAGGTTTTTCAATTCATATCCATTTTCATTTAATGTTTATTTTTACAAAAAATATTTCAAACGAATTGTTATGTTGAAAATACACATGCATTCTCTTTGTATGCAACGGTCTAGCTATGGAGTCACAAAACAATGCTTTTTTCCTCTAACGGGGTCTCTTTTTTTTTTTTTAAACCTCCATTCCCTTCCACTCTCTCCATCACACTTTCTTCGTCGCACTACGCTCGTGCGATCTGCACTTCACATTTCGTCGTTTCCTCAGGTGTGCCACCCAGGCAATGTATAACACATCGGTATAAGGGGGCACACAAAAATATGTGAAGTCCTCCGGTTAATCTTGTCTTGTCCATATCGTGATCAGCTCTCAGAGATAAAAAAAAAATTATAAATTCGACGCAGTAAAAAAAAACTCTGAGTTAAAAGAATAGCTGTCTCTTCAATAGGGTCAACAATGCCCTAAGATGCTATGTTGAAATTACTGGACTGATATTATAATAATAGTAGGTGTTTCTGGAGGCATCTCGAAGATAGGATCAATAATTGACCTTAGATGCTATGTTGAAAGTTTCTGCACTGAGATTCAATCGTTATTCATTAAATAGTTCCTAAGTCTTTTCTTGAAAACCATAAGAGAATTCGCTTCTTTAACTGATTCTGGAAGATTGTTGTATATACGAAGGGCGTCATTTGTAGCATCGTTCTTCAGGCGATCTGTCCTTGCAAAAGGAATTACAAATTGGTTTGCGTTCCTAGTACTGTATTGATTCTTTTGTGAGACTTTAATAAATGGTGTTTGTGACGACAAGCTGAGATTTAAACTTTTGAAGATAAACTTGGCTTTCTCCATTTTAATGATTTGGTTAAAAGTTAATGCGTTACATGATTGATACACTATGTTTGTTGGTGTGAGCCTTGGGAGATTATGTATATTTTTATACGCCTTGGTTAATATCCTGGAAATTATATTTAGGTGTTGCTTTGAGGACTGACTCCAAATTACCACTCCGTAATGTACGACCGCCTGAAAATTCTCATCTCATGTTGACCGCCTGAAAATTGATTTAATGTTATGAATTCATTCGGAGCTTCAAATACACTTGCCAGAAAAAGTATCCTTACATGCAAGAAAACAAAGTTATCGTTGTGTTAAAAAGGATATGTCCACTTAATTTGAATGCTTTTTATTATAATATCCTAAAATCTACACTTTTGCATGATTAAAAAGACTTGAAACTCAAACAAACCAATTTATAGCAACACAATAGGCCAGAAAAAGTATCCGTACAGAACAAACCGGGGTTACGCGATAACATATGCAGATGCATATTAATGTTTTTAGGTCCGATAATAGTTCTACTTTAAGTTGTGGTAGGTTTGAAAAGTGAGTGCAGTTTTTTTAAATTTTTTGTGCACTAGAATACATGACAACGCCCAAAATTAGCGAAACCAGTGCTGTGGAGAGGAAAATTATGCTGAAACTTAAGAGTGAAGGGAAAACTTACCGCAAAATTGGTCAAATAGTAGGAAGAACTCACTCCTCTGTCCAGTATGTGGAAAAAATATTTAATACAACTGGTTCGATTATGTCAGCCTCGTTGTGGTCGACCCACCATACGGACTGAATGCGAAAAAAGAAACGTTTTGCATGCAGTTAAAAAGAATTCTCGAGGAACTGCTGCTGAATTGTTACAAATATTAAATACTCTTTTGACAAGGTTCTCCACGAAGATACCATACGAAAAATACTAAAGAGAGATGAATATCGCTCACGCATAGCACATAAGAAGCCATACATTTCGGAAGTGAACAGGAAGAAACGTATGGATTTCGCAAAAATATATATAAACAAGACACCAGAGTTGTGCGAACAGCTCTTATTCTCTGACGAAAGTGAATTTTCCATATTTGGCATTAAAGGAAGAAAGTTAGTCTGGTGGAAGAGCGGTACTGCCCTCGAAAAAGAAAATCTGGTACCAACTGTGAAACAAAGTGGAGGTGGTGTAATGGTCTGGGGGTGTATGGCAGCAGAAGGAGTTGGCCAACTTGTGTTTATAGAATCAACTATGGATCAATACGGTTACCTTAATATTTTGAAGGCGAATTTGAAGCAAAGTGTTCAGCAGTTGAGGCTTGGTGACGATTTCTGGTTCCAGCAAGATAATGATCCTAAGCACACAGCACACAATGTGAAGCTTTGGTTGCTCCACAACACAAAACATCAACCGTATGCGCCGCCCCAATCCCCAGACCTTAATATCAATGAGCATTTGTGGGACTGGTTGGAGCGCAGGATCCGTCAGCACAGTATAACCTCGAAGGAAATGCTGAAAAACGTCATCCTCGCTGAATGGGGAAAAATTACTAGGCAGGACACAGCCAAATTGGTTCACTCCATGCCAAATCGACTTGAGAAGGTCCTTCAGAAAAAAGGTTATCCGACAAGTTATTAACCCCTTATATGTAATAAAATATTTGAGTATTTCCAATTAATATTGTCATGTACGGATACTTTTTCTGGTTCGTTTAAGTGAGGCTTTTTTGTTTTTATTTTGTGAAATCTAGTTTTTAAAGGAATACCACAGGAAAAATTTATAGAAAAGATAGTTAGTTTCATTAATGAATAAATTTTGTTGCTTAAATATTTAAATGTAACAGCTTTCTTTAGCATGAATTTCCTAATGTGTTGCTTTCTTTTGATGTTGTACGGATAATTTTTTTCTGGCAAGTGTAAATCAGAACGTATCCCAACCGGGTGGAGGGACAATCGACCAAAGCGTGATAATGACCATATCACCTTCTGGAGTGCCAACACATTCGATGATAATTATAATGAGATACTCTCACTATATTTTTTTTCACATAAATCTTCATAAATTACTTCTGTTCATTAATTTTTTTCAATTATAAAATTATTTGTACTGACGACCACTATTTAACAAAGACTTTTGCAGTACAACTTTTACTCGTTTTGCTTTATCTCAAAATTTCAACTAGCAGCTCATAAAAAGTTTTCGAAAAAAAGTCTTCAAAAAATCAAGAAAATATAGTCTCGGAACACAAAGTATTACGCTACGAACCATCAATTTTGCCGACATGTTTTGCTAGAGGTTACAATTCGGCCACAAAATCTCAAAATCAATATTTGTATTTGCATCTAATTACATCATTTTCCTCAGCATAGTATATGAGGCTGATCAGCATAAGCTCTTCACTATTCACATCTCTTTTTATTTTTCAAATTTCATTTGCCTTCGCGATTACAAATTAACTACACCACTTATTCGACTTGACAAACTCCGATCTGTCCACGGAAAGAAACTATACTTACGGTATGTATCTGCATTCTTTTTCGTCTGGAGTTTCCTTGTCAGCGACCTTGCTTTTGATCTTGGAACCAGTTCAATTTAGATGCGGAATCACGTCAAAAAGCACATGCAGACACTTTTGGGTGTTAATGGTTTGCGAATATGTAGTAGGTGTCCATACTATTCAAATCAAATAGAATAATATCTACTAATCCATGAGCAAATGCTAGTTATTTTTGTCGTGTATCAGAAATTATTTTGAGGTTTAGTCTTCAATCATATATATCTTTGGGTTGCTGAGAAATTAAACCTATGATGCTCGGCTTATAAATTCAGCCTTGGAAATAAATTCTGAGATGCAACCGTCGTGTTCGCAACAGGACTTACAATTAATACCCATATCGACTACATCAATCTTTTCAAGTCCTCCATGTATGATTAGACTCTCTTAAAACCCCTAAAGTGATTTTTTTTACCAAAACACGATGAATACTCACTACTAACTTTTGCAAAAAAAAGACAAACATTTTAAGGACTCCATATATGGGGAGACTCCGTTAAAAACCTTTGTAGCACTGCACTACAGCCCCTTCCGGGCCTTTGCTTAGAGATAGTGTATCTCATTATTATTATCGAATGTGTCGGCACTCCACAAGGTGATATGGTCAGTATCACCGCTTTGGCAGTGTCTCCGTCCACCCAGCTACGATACGTTCTCATTTTTAAGCCAGCACGCATCATAACTGAACGGGCTTACGTCCGTACGAAGAATCACTCAAACTAAATCTCGTTGCCGCCAACGAGAGTCGAACCAGAGACCTTCGGCTTACGGGATGAGTGCTCTAACCAATACACCACGCGGACTACCTCTTAACAACCTTTAAGAGATTAATTTATACCCAAATCACTATAAACTAGCTTTTTCATGTGTTTTCACGATTGTTTTGAATGAGGCTAGGTAAAAAGATCCCGTTTTCGTCAAAGCGCTGGATTTATTATCTACTTGGACTCTGTTTAACCAAAGTATTGGATTTACTTTCCATTAGGTCCCATCTGAAAAAAAAATGTAAAGCGAATATTAAAGGTAGTAGTAATCCAAAGACGAATAACGGATATCCAAAAAGGTATTCGTTGGGATAACTGAAGGCCGGAGATCAGTGGGAAAACCGAGGAGGAAACGCTGGTCTGATTCGATCGACGAAGACAGTTCATCACTGCTCGAATTTCGAAATTGGAGGACGCGGTCAATGGACCGAGACAGTTGGAGGCGCTGTTTGCAGGAAGCGAAGGCCCGAGAGGGGCTGTAGTGCTAAGAAGAAGTAATCCAAAGATGAATTTTGTAAATATTAACCTGAGCATTGGTCTAAATGGCCAGAAAATTGCATTCTCTGATATTTAACAGAAACTACCCGTTACTAATGAGCAAGGTAAAGAGCAAGTTCTCAATTAATAATTGGATTTACTTGAAGTTAGTTCCTATTGACCGAACGTAAAGGATATGTTCTTGTAGAAAAAGGCAATTTTCACAACTTGCTCGATTTTTCTCCCATCACTATCCGATATAATGCGTCGGTTTCAATAATTAAGAATACATGTAAAAGGCAACATATTCCTGTTGGTTATTAAAGACTGCACAATCAGAGAAACGTCGGATAATAGCAGTAGCATAAAGAATTCATGATAAAAAAAATTATAGCCTGGCATACTTTCACATGAAATAATTTAAATTTTTTCTCTGCTTCAAGGATATCTTTACTAAATTTTTCGTGAATAATGAATAGGATGTATTTTGAATCTTTCAGCATAACGCTGCTTATATTTTTAACTTATCCTTAGTTTTTACTACCGTAGTTAATTACTTTTTTGGGGAAGAATTTGCCAAATTCAAGTCATCTTAATAAAGAAAACTATTCGAAAAAAATAGAAACCGACTTCAAAACTCCCTAAAAAAAGTGAAATAATATTTATCAATTCGGAGCCAAATCAGTTTCCCTCGTTTTGATTTAGATTGATCACTAAGCGGCTACTTTTTCAAAACGGACAACCTTATGTGGCTCCGGTTCCATGCAATTTATTTCATCCTATTCAGAGCATTTTGAAATCTATATTCTTTTTAATAATTTTCCTTGTTATGTATAGTTACAAAAATGTTTTCGAATGTGATGAACTGATAATTGAGCATTTAATTAATTTAATTTAAATATTGCTTTTTCTTCTTAATGTAGGCGTTTCATGTGCCTGTTAGCCCGGTCTTGACAGATACTTTCACCCCATACTCTGAATGCTAACTGCCCTCAGCCTGCCTACGAAAATAATTCGGCTATTCTATTTAAATCTCGGCGGCTACAGTGCACACCGTGGCTTGCAACTTTTTTCAGCATCATCAGTTTTCCGATCTGGTTTTTTTTTGTTGTTGTTTTGTTGAAAAATAAGGAGGGGTTTAATGATATCTCCCATATATTGGATTATTCTTTTCAAAAAAGAATTGTACAGAGGAGATTTGAATCAATCAATCAATAAAATGTCCGATTTATAAAAATACCCGAAAACCTCAAACCAATCTCGCTTAACCACTATCAAAAATACTTTTGGAAATCAACCAAAAACGTTAAGTAAGTCAATATCTTCATTTTGCGTTTGAATCTTTTCAATTGAGTGATTAAAATGCCACACTCTCATAATTGAATTTCCAATTCAATAAAACACCCTTGTTATCATCGGTCATCATAAAAGGACATTAAACTGCTACATACTGAGCACGCATATATGATATAGGGATATTCGCCTATCTGATATCGTTTATCATATTAGGAATGTGTAGTTAACTTGAATCCGGCAATCGCATGAATCTTTCATCGAGTAAGTATGAAACATTCATGATTGAGTATCGAACAAAAGTCGCGAGTCTGTCCAGGCATTGTCTTAGTTGACTTCTTTTTCCTTTGCGCGCTAAGAGATGTACACGGAGTACACTGAGGCGGAGGCAGACTACTTATATAAGAGCTTTTTGAAACAATTCGAATGCAGAATTGGTTTTATGAATTCGGTGTAAACGATCTCGTCCATCGGGCACGGGATCAATAGTCTTCAAAATCTGCTGCGAAATGAATAATAAGCAGAAACGATTTTCAAATGAAGAAATTCTATACGGGGTTGTGTTAAGCTGGAAATGATTGGAGTTTGGGGGTAGGAATTTGAGCAGTGCTATCCAGGGGAGGGATGAAACTTCAGCCATATATAAGTAAAGGGTGGATGACGGTTGCGGTGATTATGTAACGAATATTCTTAAGAGCAGAATGTCAAGGTTGCCTTACCTATGAGCTACCTCAATTTAGACGAATATGAATCTCAAGAGTCCTTTTTGTGAGTACTTCAAAGTTGAACTTATTGCAAGAGCCTCCCGCATGAGGAGCCTCATCAACATATTCTACACAGGAAAAATATTTGCGCATTAAGAAAGTCTTTCCGTGAAACGAACCGCTCAATCGCGTATTACGTATTTGGTTCCTTTTTCTTCCACGAAGCAATTTCTAAAAAACTAATGCTCAGAAACTTTATTGCTTCGATTAGCATCGATTTGTATAAATCAGTTTCGACTTAGATTTGATGGTAGCTATTTGTTGAGATTGTTTGGATTTCTACAGCATGAGCGTACACATGTCACCGAGTTCCATCTGTATCCTTTTTGGGAGAAAAGTTTGACTTGTTGATTCGAGCATGCATTCTAATCAGACTTGGGTGAATTTTTGAAGCTAGCTCGCGTACTTGATTTGATAAGAAAAATAAATTCATGAATTTTGGTACGGGGGGAGGTTGTTAAAAATTCAACGCGGCAAAATAACTCTTACGCCGTCGATTCCGGTTGGGATATGGTGTCACATATTAATGTGTTGCCAAGCCACCGCCACCTAGATCCTTTTGAGTTTACTCAGTTCAATATAGTTAAGTAATAACATGTTCGCAAATCACAATCGTTCAACAATCTTCCTTCATAACTAAGTGCTTCAAAGCATACATGTATATTGAAGAGCAAACATACATGCATATTTCATATCCTTTTCATAAGAATTTTCGAGACCTTCGACGAATACACCACAAGTTCCCTTGGCTCAGTCGAAAAGGAAAAAGACATCGATGACGACAGAAGAAATTTCTTGAATTTCTTTCAGTTGAAAAGTACGTAGAAAACTCACACGCACCAGCCGATATACATAAATCAAGTCGAATACATAAATGCTATTCGGTCAAATTCTACTCTTACGTAATGACTTCAATGCCAATTGACAAGCATATGTGAACGTAACAGCGACAAATACGTAATCAGAGAGGAAGAATATGAAGCAGAGCAAATGGTATGGAAGGCGGAAAAAGGAAATATGAAGAAACAATTGAAAATAAATCACCAAGCAAATATAAACTGGGAAAATTTGATGAATTATATTATGTTTAGGGACAAAGTTAATGTACACGCTCATGTGATATGTTGGTAATAATAATGATACAGGTGTTTCGACTTTAAATAATTTGTTTTAAACATAATGCACGTGACTATGTTAATATATATATATATATATATATATATATATATATATATATATATATATATATATATATATATATATATATATATATATATTCCACGTGAGCGCTATTAATTTTTCTCTGATTATGAAATGATGACCTTGACAGAGAGATTCCGATTTTTCCACAAAAATAAGTTGAATACTTTGGATGATTTAGGCTTGGTGATTCAGGAGAACCGATACGTAATTTTTGATTCGCTTTACGTTAAGCTAGGGCAATCCAATCAAGTCATGACTATACTAGTATTCTCAAGCTATTGATAATATTTCTTTTTAATCTCAACAAAGAAACACATAATGATCGAATATATTCAGCCTCCAAATCGGACACCTTATTTTAAATATTAAAGAGGAGAACTACTATATAACTTAAAATTTATGAATTTTGAAAAAGAGGGCTTAGTGTTTGTACACTAGAAGTTGAAGTTTCTGCTCCGTTATCCCAGAGGCCGGGTTCGAGGCACAGCTTGAAAATGGACTAGTATTTCAATAATAACTTCTGCCTTTTAAATGGTTTAACACAAAACACTTGAATGATCTAAAATAAATCACATACACGCTTAAACGTATGCGGTAAAAAATGAAACACTTTGTTCAGCAGAAACGATATGCCAAAATGATTTCTCTTGAAGCCTTCTTGTTACCGTCTGTTGTCTTTCCAACACTTTTGGCGTTCCCTATTTCAGCCAACTTACAAGACTTTTGCTTCTAGATCAATCTTTAAAATACTTCGAATAGAAGCATATCGTTACGATTTAAACTTTCTTCAGGAGATCCATCAGCAATGCTGACTGAAACTCTGGATCCGCACCACTGGATTACGCCGATTGAGAACTCGCTTGGTTCAAGTTTAACAAGAATTATTACAGCACAGACTTGATGACAACAGAACGTAAACTTTGTCTATTGACACTCTTAAAACTTGGAACCAAAACTTGACTATTTAAACCTGACTTCACAATTTGATTCTTACAACAACACTATCTGAACTCTATCATAATAAGTTTAATATTTCCACTGGCGAACCGCTATTTATACTCCTTACCGTTTTCTGGAAACTTCCACTTTTCGCAGTAGTCTCTGAACATTTTCGAAAAAACTTCCCCTTTACCAGATTTTTCAATTATATTGTTACATGTACAAATAATTACATGTACAAATAATTCTGCGAGCTACTGTCGCAATTGTTTTCATAATCATTAAGAACGTCAACAAATGAATATACTCGAACCCACGAGAACCCAACAAGCATGATCAACATCTGCAAGTGACGTCACTCCATTCATTAATTTGCTCGAATCTACCAGGTACCTCTCGGTAGAACATTCGCCAATGTACGAGAAATGGGTGAATAGGTAGAGACCCTATATAAAGGCGAGCTGAATGAATGGGGGGATCATTCATTCGACCGCGATAAGAACTGCGATAGTGTGTGGAAAGCGAATAGAAAAGTGATTTTCGTACTTGTGAAGTGATTTAGAAGACAATTGCGATAAGAAATTTATGGACAAGTGTTACATTTTTTAATAGTGAAAATTAAAATTAGTGAAAGTGTTGAATCGATTATTGTGCATTATTGTAATTGAATAAACTCTTTTTAAATTAAAAGACATTGCGTTTTCACTTTCCCGGAACATTAAAATTATTGGCCGCGAACCGAAAACACGCGACAATGGTGTCAGATGTGGGGTTAAAATTTTGAAAGTGAAAAACGTTTAAACATAAAAAAAAGTAAAATGTACAATAGTGAAATCTAACGTGGAAACTGGTTGAAAAATAAATAAAAGCCGAAATATTAAAAATAAATAATAACCACGAAGCTAACATTTCAAACTAAATGAATTTACCATGGCGGAGCTTAAGGGAGACGCAAAAACGCCAAAACCAAAGGAACCAGAAAATGCGCTGATGCAAATGTTGATGCTGATGCAGCAAGAGCTGCGACAACAGTCGTCGAATTTAACTGCGAAGCTCAATGAACAAGCGATCGAAATCAAGGCAGACATCACACAGAAGCTGGAGAAACAGTCAACCGAAATAAAAGCGGAGCTCGGTCATCTGAACAAACAAATTAAAGGCGTCGGGGAAAAGGTTGACCAGGTCGAGGAAAAGGTTTACCAGGTCGAGGAAAAAGTCAGCCAGGTCGAGGGAAAGGTCAGCCAGGTCGAAGAGAGAATGAACCACGAGATGGAAAAAGTGCAAAAAGAATTGGAAGCAACGAAGGCAGTAGTAACGACTTCACCAGCCCCGCTTATAACCGCAGCGCAAAGCACATCCAGAAATGTGCAATCACCAATATTCGATGGGCAAACGGTCTGGAGTATTTACAAAATCCAGTTTGAAGCAGCCGCTAGGATAAATCACTGGAATGAGCAGGAACAAGCAACTGCATTAATTCTTGCTCTAAGAGGCCCAGCTGCCGAGCTTTTGCAGACTATCCCCGTTGAGTTACATTCAAACCCGGCTGCTATAATGAATGCGCTGGACATGCGTTATGGAGACGATCATCTGAAGCAGATTTACCGGGCACAGCTACAGCATCGGATGCAAAAGTCTGGCGAAACCTTACAGCAGCTAGCCCAAGACATTGAGCGCCTGGCACTTTTGGCTTATCCAGCTTACGACCCAGAACATCGAGATGACGCAGCAACAGAAGCATTCACAGTGCGTTAAAGGACCAGGAATTGCAACAAGCCGTGCGTTTAGCCCAAAAGCAAACGGTTAAGGACGCATTGGCTTATAGTCTGAACTTTGAGGCAGCGAAAAATGCGACTCGTACCACTGCCCGGGTCCGTGAAGTAGTTGCAGACGAGTGCATGTGTAAGCGCGTGGAAAATGAGCGAGAGCCGCAGGTGAATGGTGCGCCTAGATGCTGGGATTGTGGAGAGAAGGGGCACTTGCAAAGAGACTGCAAGAAGCGAAGAACACGGAGCTATTGTCCAGGATGGTGGAGATCCAGACCGTGTCAGGAGCCTAAAATGGAGGCCCATCAAACTGCAAGGGCCAACTTCGTTGGGCAAACGTTAGCTAGGAGGATCGACATGCCCAGTACCCCCAGCACCGTGTCAAGACTACATCGTGGAGAAGCGGACTTATGCCTTCCGGGTCAAGTTAACGGAGAAAACTGCACCATAACAATCGACACTTGTGCAACCCGATCGATTATCCGACAAGACCTAGTTAGACAGCAACAACTTCACAAGGGCAAAATTTTCTCACTACGGACAGCTACGGGAGAAACTGCACCTGTTCATGGAGAGGTCAACCTCCGGATACAGTTGGGAGACCTTGTGTTCCGACACAATTTTCTGGTTGCGAATATTATGGATGACTGCATTCTCGGAATGGATTTTCTGCGACCACATGGAATCACTTTGGATTTGGGCAAACGTATATTGAAATGGCAGAATGTAGAAGTACTGATGGAGGATCCCAGCGTCCAAATCCCCAAGATGAATGTAGTGGTATGTACTGACACTGATGTACCGAATTCTTCCGAAAGCATTGTATGGGCCAAGCTTGATGGTGATTCTGGAGACCACCGATCTTATCTGATAGAGCCAACGAAGACGTCCGCATTGCGCAGTTTGATTGTAGGACGAAGCCTTGTAAGATCTTTAAGGAACGGATATGTGCCGGTTAGAGTCCTTAACACCGCAGATTCAACCACGAGCATCAAAGCGGGAGAAGTCATCGGCAGCTGCCAGCCTGTTTCCACCATGACCTCTTTGGAAGCTACTCACGACCATCATTGCAAAAGGAGGCGAGACACAGACAAAGCCCGGGAATCAACGTCTGCAATATTGAAGCAGGTCAAATTGCCAGTGCAGCTATTCAAACGAGCCTCTGATCTGGTCACCAAGTACAGTGACATCTTCTCAACAATCCCGGATGACCAAGGCCGAACGAGTCTGGTAACTCACGTCATAGATACACAGGGAGCCAAGCCGATTCGACAAGCACCCAGACGCCTCCCTATAGCCAAACAAGGAGAAGTGAGCGCGCTGATCTCGGACATGGAAAAACAAGGCGTTATTGAACCTTCTGTCAGTCCCTGGGCCGCGCCTGTAGTTCTAAAAAAGAAAAAGGATGGTAGCACTGGTTTTTGTGTCGACTATAGGCAGCTCAACGACGTCACTAAGAAAGATAGTTACCCGCTCCCACGCATCGATGACATCATGGACACTTTAGCCGACGCAAAATGGTTTTCTACACTCGATCTCAAGAGTGGCTACTGGCAGGTAGAAATCGACAAGAAGGACAGAGAGAAGACCGCATTTTCAGTTGGGACCGGATTGTGGCAGTTTGTGGTGATGCCATTTAGGCTTTGCAATGCTCCAGCCACTTTCGAACGCTTGATGGAATACGTGCTATGTGGTCTAACCTGGAAAACCTGCTTGGTGTACCTAGATGACATCATCGTCATCGGGAAAACGTTCGAAGAGCATGTGCGGAACTTAGAAGAGGTTTTCTCCAGACTGCGACTGGCAAATTTGAAACTTAGTCCCGACAAGTGTACCCTTTTCGCAGCTGAAGTAAAATACCTGGGACACGTCGTATCAGCAGAAGGGGTCAAAACAGACCCTGAGAAGATTGAAGCCGTGAAAAGCTGGCCAACACCAAACAACAAGCGCCAACTACGAAGTTTCCTGGGTCTGGCAACCTACTATCGAAGATTCGTCAAAGACTTTGCCAAAATAGCTAAGTGTCTCCATCAGCTAACCGAGAAAAATCGTCCGTATGTCTGGAACGAACAATGCCAGACAGCCTTTGAGACCATGAAGGAAAAGCTGTGTGAATCACCCGTGCTGGCGTATCCGAAACCCGGAAAAATGTTTGTAGTTGACACTGATGCAAGCAACGGCGGTATTGGAGCTGTACTCCCCCAGCAGATCAATGGCGAAGAAAGAGTCCTCTCGTATTACAGTCGAGTTCTTTCAAAAAGTGAGAGGAACTACTGTGTGACCAGGAAGGAGCTATTGGCTATGATAGAGGCCACCAAGCAGTTCCACAAATACCTATATGGCCAGAAATTTGTTCTTCGAACGGACCATGCATCGCTGAGAGGGCTACTTAACTTCAAAAACCCCGAGGGACAAGTTGCGAGATGGATCGAAAGATTGCAGTCATACGACTATGAAATTGGCGGAGTTCATGGAAATGCTGACGCCCTATCTCGTCGCCCATGTCCAGCTAACTGCAAGCATTGCCGACGGATTGAGGGAAAGGAACCACCCGTTGATCTGCGACGGATAACGGCCGAATTCGATGAAGGTTGGTCATCGGAGGAGATTCGAAATGCCCAGCTAGCCGATGAAGACATCGGACCATTGCTCGTATGGAAGGAGACGACTGGGCGACCTGAGTGGAAAGACGTTTCAATGCATGGCGCAACCCTGAAAAGCTATTGGGCACAATGGAACTCTCTTCAGGTTGAGGGTGGCATACTCAAGCGGAAATGGGAAACGGTGGATGGCAGCTCCTATAGGATGCAAACTATACTACCCAAAAGCCGAATCCACGATGTGGTTAAGGAAATGCATGAAGGATCCTCGGGAGGCCACCTTGGTGTTAACAAGACCTTAGCGAAATTGCGGGAAAGGTTCTACTGGCTCCACGCTCGAGAAGATGTAGAGGACTGGTGTCGCAGATGCACAATTTGCGCTTCCGTCAAAGGCCCAAAGCGACGACTGAGAGGACAAATGCAAATCTTTAACGTGGGGGTACCGTTTGAAAGGATTGCTGTTGACATCGCAGGACCCTTTCCTGAATCTGAATGGGGAAATCGATACACGCTGGTTGTAGCCAAGTGGCCCGAAGTCTACCCCATTCCCAACCAGGAAGCAACTACTGTAGCTGAACAGCTAGTGTTAAATTGGGTCAGTAGGTACGGCGTACCTGGCGAACTACATTCGGACCAAGGCCGAAACTTTGAGTCACTAGTTTTTGGGCGAAATGTGCGAGCTGCTCGGAATACGGAAAACGAGGACAACACCGCTGCATCCGCGATCCGATGGAATGGTCGAACGTTTCAACGGCACGCTCAATAAACACCTGGCCAAGATGGTTGACGAGAACCAAAGGGACTGGGACCGACATATCCCACTATTTTTAATGGCGTATAGAGCCGCTGAACATGCATCGACGGGCCAAGCCCCAGCCAAAGTCATTTTTGGAAAAACTATTCGTTTGCCAGCCAATATAAAGTTCGGAACACCCCCTGAGAAACCCCAAACGGTCTCGGAGTACGCAAGTGATCTAAGACAACGGTTGAACCAGATACATCGGACAGTGCGAAAACACCTCGAATCGGCTACTGACCGCATGAAGACCAGGTATGATCTAAAGGCTAATTATACTGGCTTCCAGCAAGATGACTTGGTGTGGCTTTATAACCCGCAACGGCGAAAGGGTAGGTCTCCAAAGTTGCAACATAATTGGGAGGGACCATACCGAGTTACAAAGCGAATCAACGACGTCGTATACCGAATACAGGAACATCGTAAGCCGAGAGCTAAAATGAAAATCGTGCATCTGGACCGTCTTGCCCCATATTACACCCAGGGAGAATTGACTACAGCTGGCGACACATCTTTTCGGGGCGAAAAGAACTGAGGTGGGGGCAGTGTTACATGTACAAATAATTACATGTACAAATAATTCTGCGAGCTACTGTCGCAATTGTTTTCATAATCATTAAGAACGTCAACAAATGAATTTACTCGAACCCACGAGAACCCAACAAGCATGATCAACATCTGCAAGTGACGTCACTCCATTCATTAATTTGCTCGAATCTACCAGGTACCTCTCGGTAGAACATTCGCCAATGTACGAGAAATGGGTGAATAGGTAGAGACCCTATGTAAAGGCGAGCTGAATGAATGGGGGGATCATTCATTCGACCGCGATAAGAACTGCGATAGTGTGTGGAAAGCGAATAGAAAATTGATTTTCGTACTTGTGAAGTGATTTAGAAGACAATTGCGATAAGAAATTTATGGACAAGTGTTACATTTTTTAATAGTGAAAATTAAAATTAGTGAAAGTGTTAAATCGATTATTGTGCATTATTGTAATTGAATAAACTCTTTTTAAATTAAAAGACATTGCGTTTTCACTTTCCCGGAACATTAAAATTATTGGCCGCGAACCGAAAACACGCGACAATATGTTATTTGGAAAGAGCTCTCTACTAGCCATTGAAGAATACTTCCTTTTTGAATGATTAGAAATTTGTTTGGAAATGTCAAATCAAACAGTCCAAAGTCAAACTTGTTCTTTCGCTATAGTCATACAGTTTGAAACGAACATTTACACACGTTACAATATCTTTTGCTTTCACGACGTACAAAATTCGGTAAAATTTACAACATGCAAGAACCTTAGTCTTTAATTTACGTCGTTTTGATATTCAAGCCACGTTGCTTGAATTATTAATCGTTTTATAATACCCTTCTGACAGGAGCACTCCCCTGCTACTTTGACATGTATTTATCATCAAGTGCCCTCCATTGGGAATCATCAAACTGAAAATCAAAAGTAAGAATCGAATGAAATGCATGCAGCACTTCACCCTCCTGCTTCCAAAAACTATTTGGTGCAACAACATGCAATTTTTATTGATGTTTTTCAATTTACATTCAGCACTCTACAGCTCAACTCTGCCGTTTCTCATCGACGATCAATAATTGACTTAACTTTAGAGTAGTTCTATACTAAAATTGATCAGATATCTCCAATTAGTTCAATTGAAAATTCGCCGATGATCAAAGAAAAGAATTTCTTCGCGACTGAATTATTTTTTCCCTCGCTTTCGTAGCCATTTTCTATTGTTCTTCTTTCTTTGTTCCCTTTATATCCTTCTACCACTCCATATTTAATCGTCATTATCTGGAACGGTGTCTCCGGTGACTAAACTTAACTGGTCAACCTTAACTTCCACCAGATGAACGTCGAACAACAAAAAGCATACCTGCAGCAATTGCATCATCACCCGTAAATCATCCACCTGAAATTACCAAAAAACAAGCTTTTTCCCATTTCGGGAAAAATTTGCGCTGACTATAGAATGCAAAAAACCGAACGCAGAAGTTCAGCCCATGATCCCATTAATCCAGATAGGCATACGATCTATTGTCTTGAAACAGCAATAAAGCTTATATCTCTGATGTGTTGGTATGTAACGATAGCTTGGCTGTCTAGCCAAAATAACGGTCTCCTGTCCAAATGATAGCTTATTTGCAATTTCTGGTTCATCTGCAATGCACAAAATCATATTGATTAATGAATCAAGAATGGCATTTTATTACCTCAGCATATTTTTTATGCACAAGGTGAATGTAATATTGCTGAGGATAGGTTAAAATTAGCCTCAAAACATTAAAAATTGCTTTAAAAGGATAAATTTAACTGTGCGCAACATAAAAGGAATTGCATAAGCGAATAAAATGTTAAGATTAGTGTGGGAAAATAGGTTTTTCCAATAAGAGGTGTTGTTTTGATATTAAAGGAAAAATGCCATTTTTTAATATAAATGATCGGATGTTTATTTCATTATAACGAGGAAGGTATGCCGTTAATAGCGGAAAATAACATCAGGCAAATGACCACCACGACACGCTTACAGGACCATATCCTTTTCATAAAATTTTCCATAACCAAATCGTAAAGTGGCTGCCCTATGTCCTCGATAGCCTAACAAATTTCAACTTGAGGTCTTGAATCGACGCTGGGCTGTTGGCGTAGACCTTCTCTTTCACGTGGCCCCTAAGGAAGAAGTCGCAAGGTGTTAAATCACAAGATCTATTCAAAATAACATCTCTTATTGGAAAACCCTTTATTAATATTAAAAGTTGAATGAAACTTCTGTTGCAATGTATCCAAAGTCTTTTATTTACTTTTGTTCATACTTACGTAAGCTGTAAGTATTTGTCTATGAAAAGCTAGATCATATTATTCTTTTACGCCAGGGAATGAATATCGCGCTTCTCTAGTTCCAATGAAGGAGTGCAGATCACTACATACAATTTTCTGGGAAAGCAAGGAACTCACATTGCGTGATAGAACTACCCAATACTCTTGAACTGGAAGGTAACAACTTTAAAACTGCATTACTTTACAAACCCTCATCTCAGTAAGTTTAATTATAGGAGGAGAAGCTGACAAGATAGCCTCACAAAAAAAGACCAAATCACTTGGACTGGAAGGAAGCAATGGTTATCTGCACTGACAAAAAAAAAATACTGTAGACACTCAACTTCAAATCATCAATAATCCTATTCATTTTTAATTCAGAAAGACCAGAATCTGCTTGTATCGGGTGTTTATTTATAAGCAGTCTAGGATTTAGAATCTTACCAAAACCTCGGATATAGGCAAAGATGAGCTTCATACTGAAAGTAGACCGATCGCTTACCCAAAGATGAGTTTTTTACTGAAGGTCATTTATTTTCAAAACACCTAAAGATAGCTGAAATCGACTTAGGACAATCAAGTTAATGAAAACTCCACATATCCTAATCAGCGTACATACAAGTCGGGAGAGTTAACTGAAACAGCCTTGTGTGAACTGATCAGGAGCATCAAATCTCCTCTGATATAGAAAGAAGTAGCAGAAGGTGCATCTCTTGATGTCTTAGGAGCTTTTGCCGACAATCGTCATGAAGGAGCTATAAAAAGATTGACTAAATAAATCCCCCGCGAACGAGCCGTCGTTTATAGGGTAGGAGCTAACACCATCAATATACTGCATTGACTTGTGGCAGATGAATATATGTTGTTACGGCTACCCTTTTCCTTCCATAGCCTTAGTGATTTTTGGGATTATTTAGTGAAGTACAGAGATTTCTTTGTACAACCTACCTATTAATCGCTATTCCACTGACAACCTCAAAACTCTCCTGAACTTGGAAAGTCCAGTCTTTTTGGCAAGAGATTGAATGATTACCACCGTCGTTGGGAAGCTGTGAAAAGTAACCTAGCTGGAACAAAACTGGGTAGGTTTATCACATATCACAGCCCTAACAAGCCAACACATTTTGGCAGCCTGCACGCTCATGCTATTAATATTGGAATCACTTGAGATTTCAACATCATGTTCGTTTACAAGTCCTTGATGAACTTTCTTCGGATCATAAACTTGTACTCTTTTTAAAAGAGAACATCTTCATTGAGAAGAAAAAAAACTGAAGACTTTTCAGATCGCACTGACCGATGATGAAATTTTCCAAGCACCCGAAGCAGTCAGCGACAAAGAACAGGTGATTGAGAAAATCACAACCAGAAACAAACAGGCAAAAGTGGACAACACAGTCACAATCCCGACAAGGGGAATTAATCCCCAAAAACTCCTTCAACGCATCAAATTTAATAGTTTTTGGAGAGTGACCAAATAGCTTCGGCTTCACAATAAATTTGTTGCTCCGCAAATACATGGCTCGATTGGCATATGCTATGAAGGATTGGGGCAAGACAAAAGCCTACGTAGACTCGTTGAAGTTTCAATTTAGAGATAATTCATCTTTAAAGATGGCTTTGTCGAACACGATTGCACTATGAGACAGATCAACAGGCTCCTTCGAACTGAATTTGGGTATATACGACCGACAAATCTAGACGAAGTAAAAGTTATAAACGTGAAAGCATTAAAACATAAAAAATGCGTAATTTCCAAATACCTCTGCATCTTACCCAAATCATTGACTCCCTTGTAGAGGGCCGAATTTTTTGGGTTAAAATTGACAATCACTTTTATAGCTGGAGTTCCTCGCCTATTTTATATAGTATTTTTACTACGGATTTACTTACTCTGCCCATAAACACTAAAATATCCTTATATGCTGATATTTGTGTATTTTAACACTTCCACTCATAATAATTGCATTCCTGTCAAACTTTTGGGCTATTTTCGTAAATGTATAATCAAAATTAGCTTTCATACGATTCAGGCATTTTTCGTAACCGGGAGAACGAATCAAACACCATGCCCACTGGTGGCCAATTGTGTTACTATTTCATGCACGAGGACTGCTAAGTACTTGGGACTTACATTTAACAATAGACTTTCTTGAACTGTCCATATACTGAACAAACAAGGACATTGCTATTGAATTCTAATCTCCTGATTTCCTCCCCTAGTAGCTTGTCATCTCAGCATCAAAAACCGACGATTGATGTACAAACAGATGATACGACCGACGTTTTTTTATGGTAGTGTCACTTTCTACCAAACGAAGAAAAAAGTGCTCCAGTTTTGTCAAAATTGAGCATTGAGAAGGATTCTTCTCATCTAAGTAATCTTCTCCATCGACTAATATGCAGAATATGGTCAGAGAAGTTACCAGAAGACTGGCGAAAAAGTATAATAAGACCTACACAAAAAAGGGGGCAAGCTAAGGTGTGAAAATTATAGAGGTATCACTTTACTGTGTACGTCATATAAAGTTCTCTCCTAAATCTTAGAAAGAAAATTAAAGCCGTACTATGTAAGTGTTATATATAGTATCAGGGAGGCCTTCGAAGTGAACGAAATGCTCGAAAAATGCCAAGAATATAACATCAATTTGCACCAACTCGTTGCAGACCTCAAGCAAGCATATGACAGTGTCGATAGAAACTCCCTGTACAAAATAATGCTTGACTTTGGAGTCCCAACGAAACCGATCCGTATGGTCGAAGTCACGATGGTAAACACCGAACCCCCGGGTCAAGGTTAACGGGCGAACGAACAGCTTCATAACGGGATTAGGCTTGAAACAAGGGCATGGACTTACCCCAATTCTCTTCAACATTGCGCTGGCGCATGTCTTCACGGAGACATCAGCTGAATCCTCGGGTACACTAAAAGTCCACACAATAAGTAGCATATGCTGATGACGTCATTATTATGGCACGTTCAATCCCAGATGCCAAAGGAGCATTTCAGAGACTAGAATTTGTAGTAAACCGAATTGGCCGACAAATTAATGAAACAAAATTCATGACTCAAACGAGGAAGAACACTCCAGTTCGACAAAATCTGGCCATAGGAGACTAAGGAGCGGATCAGAAAATTTTCGTACTTTTCTCCTCCTCCTGCACTCCCCGAAGCATAATTTGTTAGTTGAAGACCTTTTTTCAAAAGTTTTCATCAGACCCTTTATATGATACCCATATTACCTACATTTGGTGGTTTTTGTTAGAGGGGCCACTCCCCTATATGATGAGACCCCTCTTAAACCTTTCAAAAAATGTTTTGGTAGTGAATCTTTCAAGATATCACCACTTTACACATACTACGAAATTTTATGGGTCTAACTTATGTGTTTTACGAGAAAAATTGCCGTGACACACGGACAGACAGATCGGGCTTTGAGTAGGATTTTGTAAAATTATTTTACGAAATCCTAAAAATTATCACATTCTCTTACTACTTTAGGAATCTGTCCATAGTCTGCATTTTCTCATTATCTCTTGTTTCTTCGCTCTGAATCGTTGACAATAATGTAATGTTCTTCGCTTTCATACGTGCATTAAAGACGTTTTCGATTACTGCTGGCATGAGCAACATTCAGGAAAGTCATTAAATGCAAACCAGAAGAATTCTTGCCCAAGCTTGACTCGGGTTCGTTGCTGTATAAAACAAACCAACGCTGTAGATTTCAATTGCCAATCCAGGAAAAGAATGATTTTTGGGCTCATGTTGTTAATAAGTCCGTAACCAGCTGAATAGATGTAATAACAAATTCAAGACACGATTCAAAGTAAATACCAAAATTAAACTATTTTATATGGACCATGGTGGTCAAGCAAAAATTTTAAAATGGTCTACCACAATCGCCTTTCCTTCAACATTCACTTCTAGTCATCTGTACAGTTCGAGGCTTCTTTGCTTTTGATGCATATGCTTCGAGCACCGCCATGTTAAGAAAGTACACTGTCGATGCTGGCTGCGTATACTAGCATTTATATGTGTATTTGAGGTGTCAAGATGGTTCCTTCTTGGCTTCGCACTTTTCACGTTGGATCAGATTTCAAATAAAAATATAATGTCCACATACGAGTGCGATCCGATAAGTAGTTAGCCTAGAACAGAAAAACGAAAATTTTGGAAGACAATTTATTTCTCAACATAATCTCTTAGTTCGATACACTTAACCCAGCGATGCTGCAACGTATTTTTCAGATGGGTTAAACCCATCTGAAAAATACGTTTTTTCGAGGTCTGCAAAGTAGGCCTCCGCGGCGAGGATGACCTCCTCATTCGACTCAAATATCTGGTTGGAGTGACTTTTTCTGGTTTTGAAACAAAAGAAGCCGTACGGGCCAAATATGGAGAATACGTTGGCCGAGGCGACGGCGGAGATGTGACCCGGTGCGTTGTCATGGCGGCAGAGCGCTTTTTTCTTCGCCAAATGGGGCATTTTTTCTGCAATTGAGCGTCGAGCCGGCCGAATAATTCGGCATAGTAGAGCCCTGTGACCGTTTTGTTCTTCTTCAAGTAGATGCAGATCACAGCTTGTGAATCCCAGAAAACAGTGGGCACCACCTTTCCGGCGATAGGACAGTCTTCGCCTTCTTCGAAGCACGTTCGCCGATTGAAGTCCACTGTTTCGACTGCTACTTGTTCTCTGGTTTGTACCAGTGGAGCCATGTTTTGTTGGCGGTCTTAAAACGACACAGAAACTCCTTCGGATTGCGCTTAAACAGCATCACACACTGCTCTGAATTGGTCTCACGGGTGAGTTTCTTGTTAGTGAGCAAATGCAGCACCCATCGCGCACAGCTTTCTGATGCCCAACATTTCCCGCAGGATATGAGATGTCTACTGTCTCAACTATCTCGCGTACCTTCAATCGGCGGTCTCCCAATACGAGCTCGTGGATTTTTGTCGCGTTATCCTCCGTGGAAGCCGTTTTCGAGCATCTGGGCGTGGTTCATCAAAACCCGACGTGCGACTAGGTTGAAACTTGTTGAAGCAATTTTTTACGGTCGCCATCGCAGGAGCAAAGTCACTGTACACAGCATCCTAGCGCTCGCGGCGCGATATCCCTTCCAAAAACGGGAATCGAATAACCGACTGGTATTGCTCTTCCTCCATTTTTCTAAATTCTGCGGACACGCCCGCTGCCACACGCGGTCAAAACAAAATTACGAGTCCGATTCGGTTGAAATTTTAACAGTAGACGTCTACGAGAATGCACTACACGATAGTGAATCTCTCTTGCTATAGTGGCGCCGTTCGGCGGTGAGGCTAAGTACTTATCAGACCGCCCTCGTGTGTCTGTCATTCTGAGTTTTCTTTGTACGTCCAAAAACATAATGATTATCTTAAGTTTATATTATAGTATATCCTTCAAAGAAGAGAGAAAAAAATCGTGAAATCTTTTGTAGTTGCGACAATTACATTTAGGGAATTTTTATTCCCTATCTTAATTTATAGTACATCCTTCAAAAAAGAGAGAAAGAAATCGGCAAATCTTTTGTAGTTGCGACAATTACATTTAGAGAATTTTTATTCCCTAAATGTAGTTGTCGCAACTACAAAAGATTTCACGATTTTTTTTCTCTTCTTTGAAGGATATACTATAAACTTAAGATAATCATTGTTTTTTTTTATCTCATTATACAATATATGTATGAGTAATTTATATAAGTAGTTGCAACATGAAAATTAAATTTCTTGCGAGTCCCTGAATTTTCATCAAATTATGTACCAATACATTTTTATTTACGCTTGCTTCTAAATTCGCTCAATTATTTAAATTGCTACTAACGTTCGGCGTACTAATTACTTCCTGTATCTTCCCTAATATACAGAACAAATCTCTCGATTCCTTGCAAACATTCAAAACGCTGCTTATTCCATCTCCAGACTTTCCACGTCGCCACGGCATAAGTTGTTTTCGCTACACTTGTTATGACTAAGAAAATTTCCATGCAAGCAAGTGCTCGTATGCACCTTTTCCTCCTGCGACTTTTCTCATCAGTGTTTGTGCGACAAAGAATGTTTAGCAAATAACCCTTAAAACACACATCAACGTACAACCAACATGCAGCATGCCTTAAATTCGTGCTTTCCGACAACCCAAGACGTCGACAGCGACGTCGTCGTTCATTCCCCTCATGATAAAACGCTGGAGTGTCTATTGAACTTGGATATCTTTTTATCGCTCGCATATCTGTATCCAAAGTATCTTGGGGCGCGAAACGTTCCCATTGAAAAGCGCTAGAGGCGGCGAATAGTGCGAGACTGCCGCAATCCGCGCTTTTGCTGTTGTTTTGGGAGCCAGAAACCTGAAGACAACGGTGGAGCAAAACGTGATACTATTAGACTATCGAGGACTAGATTTTACCGAATTGCATAGTGAAAAGAAAAGAAGATAACCGGGAGGCAGCCGTAAACGTAGGAGAATATACACCTTACACCATCGTGTGGGTTGAGCAAGCATGATTGCGCACATGAGAGCGCGGTTGCAGAACATGCTCCCTGGCTGGGGGAAAAGTTAGTCTGCTGACCCTGGCTGGTATGTAAGAACCAGGGCAGTCTCGCAAAGGGGGCCAATATGCGGCTGCATTCACATAGCGATGAATCTTTGAGTGTGTAGTTACGAAAAGACGTCTGTCGAGGTGAGACATGTTTATTACTCGTATATATGGGAGATCCCCGGTGTCCTGGTCTCTATGTGTCGTCTCACCGAGGGGAGCTCGGTGGGCCTGCGAGGCAGAAGCGCAAGCTGTTCTGCCCAGTTCGTAGACAGAAGCTCCGGCAAAAATAGTATTTAACGTTCGTAGATGGGCAGCGAAAAGCGAGTCGCGCGAACAGTGACCGATAATTCCCCCTATCCTCAAGGTAAACACGATCCCTCGTTCACTGTCGCCGCCGAGCGGTGTTTCCACAACCGACACGGAGAGTATCTAACGTACTATACTATATGGCGGTGTCGATGATTATAAACTACTGCGAAAGCTTTCTTCCATACACTTGAGTCATTCGCAAATGTGTCGCGAAGTCGGAAACTGCTTGTTCCGTTGGTTTTGGGCTTTTGATTAACTTGCTAGTAAGCGCTCAAGCAAAGGCAGCAGTAGAGCAAATCAAGACTGCAGTCCGGATTGACCATAAAAGTCCGCGCGTTTGTTATGTGTTCCTTCGCGTTCTCCTTGAAGACATGACTAAATTGTCTTGTTGACTTGAAAGGCGTACGTTCGCGGATATCGTGAGAAGGCGAGAAGTCAGTTCCGCTCGCGGGTTTCACGACTAAGTGCCGACATTCCAAAGAAAGTAGTCAACTATTTTCTTAGTTCAACCCCAACACTACTCATCAGGGCTTTTCTGCGTTGAGGGTTTCTCATAAAGTGGGCAAATTGATGGCGCGTCAAGAAGGAATCAACTGAATTCCTGCTGCTTGAGCGTCCTGACTCAGATTCCTATAAAGTCGCAGCGGAGTAAATGTACCTTACGGACTATTCGTGCATTGAATGCCAATCTTAGATACGGTACGTGCGTGCTGTCGGACAGTCTATCGGTCGCGGTCCCCCATTCGCCCAGGTGGTGGAGCCAAGTTGTGATACGAGAAAGAACTGTTGGAGCAAGTTGACTTATCAATGCTTGGCATCTTGAACAGGCGCAACAAATAAATTGTTGAGCGACCCAATGCAGTTGCTGCGTTGTAGTTGGGTGTAAATGTTTTCGGTTCATTTTTGGAGTAAAATCGACTCATATGTACTGCGGTAGTGCGCTGGCAACCTTTCCATGACTGCATTTTTATAAACGCGACCGGTTTAGGAGAAAAGATAATCAGACGACGTGTTCTTATAATTAAGATTTCATTAATTGCCAGCATGTGATTAACTTGTCGGGACTAAATGGTATATTACATTTTAAGTTTACAAGTTCCTGTTACGTTTTAAAATTTGCCGCGATAATTCGATAGGAAAGTGAAAATTATAACTCAAGTCTTTAATGCCCAATTGAAAAGTTTACCCTGGGGTGAAAATTATTTAGAAATGTATCGGACCTGGAAACACACTTTACAAACCCTTTTGAAAAATTCTGCGTAACAAATAATTTCTTCCATCTCATTTTAATCCTGGCGAAAATTTTTAATTATCCTAAATTTGAAATTCTCTACTAACACAGTTAAAAAATTTTTTATTGTTTTCTATATTGTTTCTGTGAAGGATATTTATTATATCGAATTCCAAAAATAAAAGCAAACTAGTGTCCACCTCGACAAAAAGCATCAGGATACTCTCAAATTTACGATATTTAATGGAAATCTCAGATATCAAGCTTTCAATTCGCAAAGTTTATTAAATAGTCTTGGAAATTTCGAAGTGCGTGGAGAGAACGGGACGTTATTAAAAAGAAATGCAAAATCGTGAACGGGATTCGCGAAATGCTATTTCCAATAGTATTTGTGGTTCGACTAGTAGTGGTAACTCGAGTCGTACAAATTCTCCATTTGACTACAATGCCATTTCAAGGATACAACGGCCATACCCACCACCGCCGCCGCCCCATAGTGTGCTAGTGCAGAGACCCCGAATGCCACGAGACCTATCACTGACCTCTCCACTGACTTCAACTTTAACGAAAGATTTGCCCACTCCTGCATTTAGTGCCAGTGCTATTCTGACGGATATCGGAATTTGCGTTCGTATGCAAAATGTCCACTTGACAAGCATCCACCCACAATCGGTGGCTGCCTCAATTATGCCTTCGTCGTCGTCCATGCTTGCGTCTTCTACGTCGCCCGCTACATTGTCTCAAAAACATTTCAACCATCATACGAGTACTCACGTTAATCCGCCGAATGTTATATTAAATGCCAATACCAATGACACGATGATCGTTAATAACAATCAGAACTTAAGCTGTGATATTATACCGAGCTGTTGTAATTTTAGTAAATTTCAAAAAGTCAACGATATCATCACAAACGGTGAAACGTTTGTTGTCAGCGATTTTAGTAATAAGTCAAAATCCAGGAGAAATAATATCGTCGATATGTCCGGAGCAACGTCATGCGATTCTGTTTTAAGTAGCAAAATGAGTAAGAGTGCCGAATTACCAATTTTTAATAATAGTACAAAAAACTTGTGCATCGCTGGACAAGTTAGAAATTCACCAACCAATTTGAAAAAATCACCAGGACATCATGTGCGAAACTCGGTTGTTAAGTGTATAAATAAAAGCCCAACACCGCCTTCAATTTCCCCGTTGACGACTTCGTCACATGTACATCCACAAATGTATCCGCCGAATTCGCCGAAACATCAACTTCAAAATGATTTCCGCAATATTAATCAATTTGGTGTTGCCCGATTGGAGAAGAAATCCAAGGATTTAAAGGAGAGACTGGATGATGGTGAACCAATTCCTGCACCTCCGCCAAAAAAGAAATGGATTCAACATTATCTAATGGGTATATAATATATCATTTATTTTTAGTAGTAATATTAAATGCAACATACGATTTTTTTAATTCGATACATATAATAAATCAAATTCATTATATGATGCTTAAAATTGAAAATAATCGTAAAAGATCGTATTGTGCAATAACTGTTTCATTTGTTGTTCGAATTTTGTTAATTAATTGTGGCTTATATCCTTTCCCTATCTATATAAAATCTCCGTACGATTAGCAAATATTTAGGATTTATTTATGTTAATGTTTTCATTATAGCATTTTTTTTTAGAAATTTAACGATTTCTTCTGTCTCCATTCTTTAGATTATTTGTCTAGCTTATAAATATAATTTCCGATGTCTTGGGGGGGGGGAAACCATCCAAAGACATGTTCGCTTAGGATCAAGTTTTCTGGGACTATTGCGTTTTGGATTGTTAGTACCTTTTTTATATAATTCCTTAATGAATTTATATAAATTTAGAACAGAAGTCCCATCTGAAAAAAAAGGTGCATTTCATTTGACAACCAATCGATTTTACTGTTCATACAGTTGACATTTCTTTTAATTCCCATTTTCTTTGCACATTTCAATGAGTGAATTCAAATATTCTTTACCCTTTTTAATTATTTCAAGCATGATTTATCATCCCAAAAATAAAAGCAAATTAGTGTCCACGTACTCTCAAATTTCCGATATTGAATGGGAATCTCAGATATCAAGCTTTCAATTCGCAAAGTCTTGAAGAGTCTTGGAATTTTCGGAGTGCGTGGAAATAACGGGACGTTATAAAAAAAAGCGTAATGAACGGAATTCGCGGAGTGCAATTTCCCATAGTATAATAGAATAGAATTTACAATGTTTTGTTGCTTATATTTATTGAGACGCTAGAACGTCTTTAGCACACCAAAAACGCCAAAGTTCAATCCAAGGTATTTCGCAATGGATTATTATAACAGAACCGTGCCAGTAGAAGTGCATGAACTTTTCCGAAAAATTAAAATTTTCTGGTTTTAGCACGAGTTCTTCCTTTAGGATCCTAATCTAAAGCTTAACATGATTCCTTTTATTTTAAAGAATCAATCACTCGGCATGGATGGGAATGTGTCACTATATTGATTGAAAAGCATGCGAAAAAGAAATCCAGCGTCACCTAAATTTTTAGGGGTTGAAAATGTAGTTTCTCCGTCTGTCTGCCACAGCAAATTTTCTCCTAAACTATATTGCTACAAGAAGCAAATGGGTAAATAGATCAGAATTGGTGGCTTCTTGAAAGGTCTGGTGTCGAAAAATGTCATATTCAAAGGTTCTTAAGAGGGGTCTCCCCTATATGGAGATAACCCTTAATTCTTTTTAGCACGGATGGCTATATGTATGTAAGTATCAAATTAAAGGTATTGCTAAGAATTCAGCTCTCCGATTTTTCGGATTAATGGTGCACAATTTCGGAAGGGGATAGGAGGACACAAATATTTCATGCATTTCTCCTCTTTCTGCACCCCTCGGTGCTAGTGACATCTTTCATTTGATTCCCCACATGACCACTTTACGAGTAGGTTAAAACAAATTTTAACATTAAAACCTTAAAGAGATCATCACTCTTGATCCACCCACTAAGATATATGTATGTTAGCTACTATAGTTTTGGAGAAAAACTGCTGTATAGTAAGTTTGTACAGAACTCTAAAAACCTTAGCCAAAAATTAACTTATAGCTACATAGTGTTAGGGAAATAATTTGCCTTGCTTCCCAATTGTTTTATGTGTACTTTTTTTTTGCTTTAGAACTACAGCCCCTTTCGGGCCATCGCTTAGAGATAGTTAGAGTATCTCATTATCTTGATCGAATGTCTGGGCACTCGAAAGGGTGATATGGTGAGTAGTACCATGCTTTGGTCGTATGTCCATCCACACAGCTCCGATACGTTCTAATTTTAAACCAGTACGTCTCAAACTGACCGGGCTTATAATCCGTCCAAAGAATCACTCGGAAAAAATCTCGTTGTCACCAAGCGAATTCAAACCAGAGACCTTCGGCTCAAGTGCTGATTGTATTCAAGATTGATCTGAGCTACCTAGTTGTTGACCACCTTCTTGCTCGTTTGTTGTAACTCATATTTTGAACCCATAAACCTCTACTAGAAATTTGGTTGCGAAATTTCTTCTGTTTGCGTCCAAAATGTTACATGTGGCATGTAAGATCCGAATTTAAAAAAGCTTTTATTTATCTGCCCTGTTAGAATCACACTTGATCGACGCTTCGAATTAGAGTTGTACATATTTAGGCCTATAATATCGGTTTTGTATGCCATATGGCTGTCTACTTTTTTCAATTTAGCTCACCAAGCTTTATATACCGGGACACGCCATCACCATTACAACGAGAGGAAACCTCTGCCTATATAGGAGGAATTATTTTTCATTCCCAGATGCGAATTTTTCTAATGTTATCAATTGAGTCGAAACGCCGTCCTTTCAGCACTTATTTTATTTGATAATAAGGATAAAGCACAGGGACCATGACTTGGGGGAGTAAAGATGCTGTTAGAAAATAGTCAACTGCCTCTGTGGAGAAACCATTCGTTTTTTACTCACAATTATCGTCTCTTCGTTTGTAATGTTTGCACACAATTGATTGTTTGACCTTGAGGAATCAACTCAAATTTTATAACTCTGTAAAAAAACGATTTTGTCTGGCTTTATTCAAGCGCCCGCCTATTGAAATTTCAATGTCATATTCCGAAACCCAAGTCGCGTTTCCTGTAGGTTAAAAATTTGGGTTTCACGGAAAAATCCACGCTGCATTGTTGCTCTCGTAAATCAGACCGGGCAAAAATTGCCGCCCAGATTAAAAAACATTCAACTCGAAAACCATGACCTGAAAACTTGTAGTTACTCTACAGCTTATGGGAAATATAGATACCATCTCTCCAGAATTACACCTACAATACCCTCAGCAAGACCGGATAACAGCTCTATTTTGTTCAGAATCAAATAGTCAAATCATCAAGAACTACCAAAATCTTAATAGCAATGATTTGAACTACATATTCAATCGAGCCTTTCTTACTTTTTTCAATTCCAATCAAATCCCCCACATTACTGATGGAGCGAAAAACTGCTCTGATACAGGTATAGCTATAAAAACATGTAACAAAGATGCGTCCCACATCTATAACCTTAGAAACTCGGTCACAATCAAAGATGCCGAATCATATGTTATTTTAGAAGCAGTTAAGGAGGTACCCCTCACAAATTGCTGCTAAATAAGCATTTTCACGAACTCAACCAATATATCTTAGCTAATACTGATTTGAATAAACGTCAAAAGAAGGCTGTTTATGACATCTGAGTGGCCATAGGAAACAACCACAATACCCATTTCTCACTACACTGACTATCGTTCTGTCGTCTCGGTTTTCTCTCCAGGAAGTCTGCCCGTGCCGGACTGCCTACATAAAAACCTAGAACACAGAAAGGAAGGGGAAGAACACTACATTTTCAAAATTTATCACGCTTGCCAAAATTGATACAAAAGGAAAAATGCTAAAATTGGTAATATGAAGTCAACTAAAAAATCGTTCAATTCGAAAATTTTTTATGGAACCATTTTACCTCTTATGTTGCCCAAGCACTGAACCGAAAGGGGCCACCATAATTTTTTTCTTTTTTGATAATTGAAGAGTATATATAGTCAACACTAGACTAGGTATGATTGGTACAGTGTCCCCTGTGCCCCAGGTTGCGAAAGATCCGATAAACTTAAAAACCATTTTCAATTTTCGTTGATTACAAGAACTCTGTGTTCTGAAAGCCATCGTTTGAGATATTCGATTATTTGACGAACGATTTACGATGTTATGGTTCTAGCTACCCTATAAAAAGTGAGAATACCCAAAGAGGTAGGGTGGGTATGTGGTATTTGCAAATCGCTAAAAATACCCTACCATTAGTGATGGTTGATCACAAACAGAAAGCTATATTCGTTTGGTGGTGATTGTCATCGGTATTTGGCCTGCCTACAGTGGTAAGCCAAAGATGGTAGGGTACAGAGGATGCGTATGTACTATTCATAAAATGACCGGGTGTATACGGTGTCAATAAAGAATAATAGGAAGGGTGGGTGGGTTGATTTAGTATAAAATTGCGCTTGTTGGAGTGAGGTGGTAATTTTGGCTGGTTCCTGTACGATGGCTTCGATGTCTCCATTTGGCTCGAAGTCACTGGTTGGTTCGCACTTTTTACTGGGTAGCTACCCGTCATTCCAATGCGATTCGCCGACTACAGGCTAGATTCAGTAATTTCCGCTGATTTTCACGAATTATTTACAATTTTTTTAAGCTATTAGATCCTGCCTCCAGGGTCAAGCTAACCTATTTGCTCAAACTTTAGATTTTCCCGATTGTTACAAAGAATTCTCTATATTCTAGTTCGTGAGTTTCAGCCCGAACCACCTCATCTCAAATTTTATTTTAAATATGACTTCATATATTACACATTATCCTTATTTCGTGTGTAAACTTTCAAATAAAAATATAGAAAATCCTTTTCCTAGTCCAGTTCTCGTAAATACATTTAATTTTTCCTCTGCCACCCTCAACAAGGGTTCCCATGTCAGCGACCATGCACTTGAATCTGAAATAACATAAACAGCAAAAAAGTTTCGGTGACTAGACCAAGCGTGCACTTAGTGATGATTGTTGTTTTGTTTCAGAGATTACAATGTCAGATTAGAATGTTTAATCGACAGTTTCTTTCGATTGATTATATCAGGGTGTCCTGCAAGTTCAATATTTTTCTTATGCGAAATAAATAACTGATTTCTTGTGAATTTAAATTGTTCTGCTCTTTAAGCTTTATCCTTCTCTCAGGAAGCTTCATTGCCGTCCTCTTTCCAAATTTATGTATGGGACATTTAACGCCAAGAAAATTTTTATACGAAAGAAATAAGTATAATCGGATGGAGCAAAAAAAATTATTATCTTAAGATATAAAATAAAAAAAAAACATGTACAGTATTTGTATACAAAACAATGAATACCTTTTACGTGCAGATAAGCTGTTGCAATGCAATGTAAAATTTATTTGAATGATCCGTTGGCAGGGTTAAGTATTTTTAATTTGTCTCTTGATTGCTTTTTTATTATAAAAACATAAAGCAAAGATAGCAGACCTGAGCCTATGTTTTTCAGACGTTTATGTTTAACACAACCAGATAAATTTTAATTTTTATTGAATATCAGAGTTCCATTACATATAGATCCTTGCACTGAATCCTTATTTTCGATTGTAATTAGCCGGATTAACTCTGGCACGATCACTTCAATTTAAGAATATGCAAACATAATGAATATATTCCTATAATGAGAAATCTATTTTCACTTCCAAGTCTATATGTTTCCACCCTTCCCCATTGAACACTTCATTTATAAGCCCTGTTTTTCGATGAAACCTCATAATTGCTTCGATGATATTACTTCATATTATCGTTATATAAATGAGATTTATGCAGAAATATTCTAAATACCCTCACTTTTCATCATGTAATATCTTCTCTTACATAAAGCTCGTTATATGAATCATCACTAAGGTATCTTCAACTTCTGGGAATTTAATAAAATTCAATGCATTGTTTTTCACCGAATGATTATTGTTTAGCAATCATCTCCAAATAATGCCTAAACATTTCATTGCGTGTCCTTTGTAGTAAAACATTTATGAACTCGCCCACACAATTTATTTGCAAAAGTGCGCAATAGTCTCCCCTCTTTACCCATTAGTATCGTCTTTTTTTATTCCAATATTTATTAGAACATGTCCTTTTCGCTCTTTTAAAACATTTTTTATTGTTTGATTTACTATTGTATTCAGAATAATTCCCCAGAGAAAAAGAGAAGAAAGAAAAAAATTGAATAATTTCATAAATTCAAGGCACGTTTAACAATGAGGATATAATTTAAGCTCGCGTCCAACACATACAAAGAGATTGAGATTGTAGAGAGTTATACAGAAGGCAGAAAAGCATAAATAACCAGTTTTAGCAAGTTGTGTTCTTGACAAATTTATTGATAATATGCCATAAGTGCATGCTGTTTTCCTAAATAAAGAAGAAACAAGTCCATTTTTAAGGACATGTGCCAGTAGGGGGTTGCTGTAATGTCATATCAAGAAGGAAAATAATATTTACATGTCAAAAAATTGAATAAGTCCCTTACCTTTTGCAAGGTTGTACAATCATCGTCTTAAAAATTATAGAATCCTGTCGTCGCAAATTTCTCATATATTCTAATACTTTGCTAACTGGGGCTATCCTTTTTTATTGTGTGTTTAAAAATAATTATGCCTTCTTCAAAAGAGCTTATTTATAGAATTTAGGTAGGTTGTTCATACTCAAAATATATACAAGCAAATATTGAGTGATAACACAAGAGTTACTTCATGAATTTTTATTAATTCTTCATAGTCGACCTTCTGAATAATCATAAGGATCTTATGTCATTTACTGAAAGGCTTAGCTTTTATTTACTTTGGAATAAGAGATGAAGTATTTTATCTTGATATTGGGGTGTTCAGAAGGCGCGTTTCATTTAGAAGTACCATAAATAAAGTTTGCTTAGGTAAGGTCGGAAGGATTCTTATTCAAGCAAACAGTAGCATTTGAGGCATTCGAGGTGTGTGGAAAAAGTAATGAGACTGGCAACACGGCGGGCGATCTGGCAACGTTGTGCCTGTGCTACCGGTTTGTTTATTCCTTCCACTTTCTCAGTCTGAGTTTCAACTCCGTACAGCTAACACAATATTTTTGACAGTACCATCAGTGAACTTATGTTTTTGTTGTGTTACAAGAATGGAGCATCGGAATTTAGAGCGACGTTGTGCAATCAAGTTGTATGTTAAACTTGGTGAATCCACGAGTGTAAAATTTGAAAAGTTTAAACAGGCCTATGGGGAACATTGCTTATCAAGAGCACAATTTTTCCGCTGGCAAAAATCATTTTTGAAAGGCCGAGAGCATGTTGAAGATCAACTCGCTCAGGGAGACCTTTAACTTCAAAAACTGACGGAAACGTTGAATGTGTGAGGGCTCTTCCGAGATCAGACCGTCGTTTAACAATAAGTAGTGAACTGTTAAATTTAAACACTTTCATCATACTTCAAATTTTAATAGACGATTTGGGCATGCGAAAGACATTGCAAACAAATCGATGCTTCATCATGACATTGAATTTTTGACCTCAAAACACATTTCTGTTTTGAATAATCCTAGTCACGTTTCAACGAACTTCTTCAATTATCAAAAAATGAAATATAACGCTTCCTTTAATATTCGTTGAATGTTTATTAATTTTTACAAACACCGCGGGTTTCGGAATAAACACCTATTCCATCCTCAGTTTGCACTGAGGATGGAATAGGTGTTTATTCCGAAACCCGCGGTGTTTGTAAAAATTAATAAACATTCAACGAATATTAAAGGAAGCGTTATATTTCACATTTCTGTTGTTCCTCAACCTCCCTATTCACATGATTTGCGTCCTTGCGACTTTCCCCGAAATTGAAACATGTCTTAAAAGGATGTCATTTTGAAACTCTGGAGAACATTCAAAAGGGTGTGACCGACCAGTTAAAAGGCATACCAATTTAAGACTTCCAGCGCTGTTACCAAAAGTGGGAACAACGACTTCGCCGGTGTATAGCTGCCCAAGGGAACTACTTTGAAGGGGATAACATTGTTGTTTGAAACACAAATAAAAACTTTGGTAAATGAAAAATCATCTTATTACTTTTCTCACGCATCTTATATGTAGCCCTTCTATTCGTAAAAAAACCTACTTCTTTGATTATCGGTAGATTGTTGGGAATCCTGCCTTTCTTTATAATTAGTAGACGTTTTAGGAAGCACTAGCTGCTTACTTTTGTAAATTGCAATCTGCAATAAAACTGTTAAACCATCGCGATACAGGCATCGTTATTCAGATATCTTCATGCTTTTCTCGCCCAGGTAATGATGGCAGAGGTAAGTGGAGTCTCAAACTTCTACAAAAAGTAGTTTCGTTGGCAACAACATTAAAATGGCGGCCAATATAAGACAGCAATCACCTTAATTTTTAGTGCATTTGCTTCTTCTTGCCATTGCCTCTTCTATAAATTGCGTGATTCTTCCTCAAAATCTTTCTTGCCCAAATCTTTCTCCATTTGCTTCTGCCTGCGATCAATTCTTTCTCAAATCGCTTCTGATAAATTACACGGGATGTTCTGTTGAAATTCAACCTCCTACGTAAACTTCAAATCGTCCATCCAAGTTCGCGACGATTCCCAACTATGATTACTCGCTCAATTTCCCCATTTCCTTTATACCAATCATGGGATCCAAGTTTAATAACGGCGAAAAAAGGCATCAAGCCGCCATTTGAGTCGCAGTGTCTTTGTCGTCGTGAGCTAAAGAATTTTACAAAAATTATTGAAAAGGACTTAAGCCAGATCAAAAATAGTTCAGACCACGTTCTGAATCAGTATGAGGAAGTCTAGGGAGCGCCATCAATATCAGTCGAAAACATTATTGAAGGCCTTTCACAATCCCAATTGATTTCGGAAAGTTTTTTATTTAGTCTACTTCTTGTTGGTTTGTTGGCATGAACGAACGATTCAGTCAAACCGAAAGACCTTGGTAGCCTGTCAATATCGTCTTTTTCACGAAAACGTCCAACGCAAATGTCCAGCTTTGAGTCCATAGTGTGGCATATCGAACTGTCTAGACAGAACCAGATGACTCTCAGATCTTCTCACGCATCTTGAGTGAGTTAACATGCGCAATATCCATCACCATTGAGAAGCTCTGAAGAAGAATTCCCTTGGGATAGTCTTGGAGCAAACACCAGTCCAAACAGATAATTCAGTGATGTTTCCTGAATTATGTAAGCACTACGGGTGCCCTTAAACAGTTTTGTTTATTGACGATGTCATGAAGTGTAAAATGGGCCACGCGGTTCATCAAAATTTCAATGTAATATAAGCTACACATCCATGAATGACAGAAATTATATTATATGAACGTTTCCAAAATGTGCTTGATAACGCCAATCGCCAATGTCAGTTTTTCAATAGTTTCACTGTACCAAATAAAATGGCATACCCTATATGAGGCGCTCAGCGCTGTCCCGACCAGAGCCGAAGTCATAAAAATTGAAACTCAAAATTTATATATTAACAATATGGTTAAAGCTGCAGTCGGAGCCGTGTTTAAGTTATGTTGATAAGTTTCTTTGAAATTGATTAAAAATATAACAAAAAATGTATATGCTAGAACGGCCCAAACAAAATAGGCCCTAATTGTTGCTTACATTTTTTTTGCGTTGAGCGTCTCATATGTGGCAAGCAATTCGTATACATGCTGCATTCTGCTGTGAATTGAAACTGTTTGGAATTAACTCTGTTCCTGTTAGGGATTCGAAGTTCTTGTATTGTGTGTGCAAAAGTTTTGTCGATTTTGATTTAATTAATTTTTTAATCACATTTATTTAAACTTAATGTAATATATAATCACCATTATTATCTATGGATTGTTTCCAACGTTCTGAAATTTGCTATATCCCTCTCCTGCAGAAATCGTCCCCCTTACCCTCGAAAAAAATTGCTAGTCCTGTACGAAGATCCTCTTCAGTGTTGTATTCCCTCAAGTGACAATCCGTTGGGTGGGGTAAAAGTCTCGATCTTCCTTAATTTGCGCTGCGTAAATGCAGCTGTATGTGGTCTCGCATTGTCATGGTGAAGGATGACTCCGCGCTGATTGACTAATGCAAGATACTTATTGCGCATTGCTTGTTGAAGCCGCTCCAATTGCTGACAGTACAAGCCCGTATTTTGTTTCCTGAAGCTCCCAATAAATGACTCCTCGAAAATCCCACCAAACAGACAATAAGACATTCAGTGGATGCAAGCCTGGTTTTGAATGTATGCTGATGATTCACCTCTTTTACAAACTATCCGGCGCCGTTTCACGTTATTGTACAAGACCCACTTTTCATCTCCAGTAACCATCTGTCGGGGAAACCCTTTATCTATTTGACGAGCAAGATGGGAAACACAACAGTTTATTCTGGCTTCCGTGTTTTTTTTTTGCGAAAGTTCGTAGGGTATCCAAGCATCCAACTTTACCACATATCCTAGCGCATGGATTCTTCTCTCGATAGTGGTTCTAATGACCTGGAACCTCTCCGACAATTATGGGATGGTCATCTTACCGTCTCCTTGCATGTTCACCATCTGTCACCTCTTTGGGCCTTCCTGATAATGACTGATCTTCAAACTGTCGATCTCCATTATGAAAGCGCTGAAACCAATGTTGACATGCTCGTTATATTAACACATTTTCTCCATAAATTCTGCTTATATTCTGATGAGCCTCCACTGCACTGTGTTCCAGATCAAACTCGCATCGTAAACAATGCCTAATCTGCACTTGATCGTCTTCCATGTTTATCTTACCACTTTTTAAAAACTGAAATCCAAATGCAACTGTGATTTCTTTTTATAGTCACGATAATGAGATTTCCTAAATGCTACCTGCTGTCGAATTGGGATCAAGGATTTATGGTTTACAGCTCAAAGAAAATCCATGTGGAAAAATCGAAAAGACTGTTGCACATACCCAATATGCTATTTATCACTGACGATAGTAAACTCGGGCTCAGAGTCCTTCAACTGGTACAGAACCTCTCAGCACCCTACTCGGATGTTCCAAATTATTTGCAATAACTTCCTATACGAAATTGTGTTCCAAAAAATTAGGCGGGTTCCTGATAGTTTCATTCTAAAGCGATAATATGAATCACATGATCGCCTTTAGAAAACTGGATGCCATTCGACATTGGGCGTCTCACCATTTAGTATCAGTTTCTTTAAGATTTCGATATTTACTTTCTTGTTTCTGACTTGTATCGTTTGGTAATTTTGTTACTGATTTCGTTGTTGATTTCGCTGAAAATACTGTCCAGACGTTGAATAATGTAGAAAACTCATTTATTATCGTACTACGTGAGTACATATCAAAATAAACTGCGTTATTTCAAAGCACATAAGTGTTGTAAGTTGAACTTAAAAGCTTCAGTGTTTTGTTCCAAAGCAATTCAAGCATATTAACTTAAATACGAGTATATCAATGATATTCTTTGTCAAATATTCAATTATACCTACTTTGTTTGGATGCAGCTGTTCAAATGTACTGTTGAGATAATCCTTTTAAGGGAAGTTGTGAATTGAAGTTTTGAAATGGTGCATTCTTTCCTAAATACTCAAAATATTTGTATTCGTTCTTATTAATGTTCAAGGTTACTTGACGATAGATTAGATACTAGAAAAATTAAAATAAATGAGCCATGATTGCAACAAAATTTGAAATTTAATATTCATCAATAATTTTTGACTGTGCGTCTCTATTTTGGAAAAAAAATATTTATTTTTGCAACTTTAATGCGGTGAAAGTAGATTAGAACGAAATTTCCTTTATCTCGACGAATTTCCATACGACAGTTTCAAGTCAACTGCCTTACGAGTACATTTATGGCGTCTATTAACGGCCCCCATGGCGACGAAACCTATATACGTTTCATAGCTCAAAGCATCTTTGACAAAGAATATTTTTACTTTATTTCTGACTCATTAGCGTAGCAACTAAAAACAGAATTAAAGGATAACATAGACATTTTCGAACTTTCACAGAAAAATTATTACCCGATGTCTGGATAAAATTGTTCCCCTTTTGCGCAGTGGACCTTGTTTAAATCTCGTTGGTGGTAACAAATTTTTATCATTTGCTCTTCTGTCAAGCTCATAGTCAACTATCAGTAGTAGGAACTGATTCCAAAATTAGATAAACATCTCACTATCAATCCATGCCACAGAATATATACAGATAGAAGAAAACCTTTGGATACATTCAGGCAAACCGCTTAAAGGCCTTAAGATCGTTGAAATTTTGCGGTCCCATACAAAAACTTGTTTTGAATGAACTAAAAAAGCAAAAGTGGATTTTGTTTGGTTTGGGCGAAATGCAAAGCTTTCCTGCTTTGTCTATCTATTCGGCTGTTGATACTTATAACATTTTCTTGAGAGGTTTTCGGTCACAAAATGAGATGCGCTGACAAATGTTCAATGTGGACTGTTGCAAGCTCTATTATTCATGCTCCACTGGTAAAGCAGAGAAGAAAAGCTTGCTCCACTGGCTAACGGAGAAGTAGGCGAATATCCTATTCCGCCCAGAGGAGGATGAGATGATAGAAGAAAAGTAGCCTGCTCCACTAAAGTAATGTGCCGAGTTCTGGCTATTGCCTTGATGCTTGAAAGTAGAGTCATCCCAAACGCGATTCTGCTCTCTAATAATAGCGGTCGTAGGAATAACCAAACAGTACGTTCAGAATAGGCATTGAATGCCTACGGAAAACTCCGAAGATTTCTCGGTGAGACTACCACTTAATCTGCCTTCCTAGTGCAGGGAAAGCAAATTACCTTATGTTATTTAGTGAGGTCGTTCGAATCATAATCTTTTCCACTCCGTGCCGTGATCGCACTTGCAATATAATTATCAGAATAACGAGAATTCTGATACGCCTTGAGTGTCGACGTACTTCCGCATTTGGACAACGCTGTGGTTGGCCAGTCAATACCTAAAAGGTAATTGGAAAGATTCCCACAGTGATCTTGGTGAGGGTATTTCAGAACGGTTTCAACATAAATCCTCTATTCGATGCCTCGGTGTTTATTAGTATCTGTACTATAATAGACATGTCAAAATTATGCTCTCTAAAGCGTTTAAAGTATTCATGTTATTCCAAATATATTGATCAAAATGTCGAAGGTTATCTGCTACAAGGTTCTGGTTAGACCAGTGTCGACATATGGATGTCCGATTTGGTACAAGCAGAGCGCTAATACAATGGAAATGTTAACGAGTTTTTGAAAGGAAATGTCCGCGCATGTACCGATCTATACAAAAAGCCTGAAGCGAATTGGAAACACTATATCAAATCGAAAAATGTATCTAATTGCCAAAGTAATGAGCCGATACATTCATTTTGAAGCTTGTTTAAAACATATCGCGAAGTCTGTAACTGTGAGCGAAAATCCGTGGATTTCGCAGCCGTTCCAGCCTACCGAGACTTGAGACTTGTCTCACCACTGGCTTCATTCCTCCAGAAGCATTTGTGTATTTGGACATGAATCGGTATATTTTAGATTCTGCTGGTGCCCCGATTATATATCATATATTAAGATGGGCCACCAATAAGAAGATTGAATATTTTCCGAATTCGATTCTCGTTTCAATGAAGATACTCATTTGCGAGGTATGTTGAAGCTACTCGAGCTAAACGAAACAATCTAGGTTTTGGTGCCTAAATGGCAATGTCTAAATTCTTCGTGGTCGTTTGTAGTTTTTTCCATTTTTGTTTTTTGTTGCAGCTCATTATTGCTACATTTTAATTTTAATTGTAACTTGATAAGTTTAACATATAGGTTATGAACATTGCAATATTGTTCTGTTAGGATTAGTTAAATTTGTTTTTGATAAAATTGATTAGAATTCAGTTGGTACATATTAGTGGTAAGTTCAAAATGCTCTTTTGTTGTGTTTTTTTTAGTTATGTGCAATTTTTAATAGACTTGTTTGATTTTTTCTCCTTTTTCCAATCAATTGATAATATTTAGTAATTCTATTTGATAGCTTATGATATTAATATTTTACGACTAATTTTTTGATTTAATGTTTTTTTAAATTAAGAGGGCCATGTGGGTCATCAAATATTTTAATGTTTTAAAATTAGCTTTATGTTTTAGTAAATTTTATAACGACTGATTCAATACTTTCGCCTCCCAATCCAAAATTACAATTACTACAAACATCTAATGATCTCCTGTTTTAAAGTGCATTAATGGCAGTGTTTTTAAAATGGTTGAGTGCAATTCATAAATTACCATGATTTCTGTCCAAAAATATTACACTTAATTTACTGAATTTAAACATTCCCTATATCTTTAAAATGAACACGTTAGCACGAGTCCCATTTCCTTGAATACCTGAAAAAAATTTCAGAGGCTTAAAAATATGAATGGTGAAGTAACGTGATAAATTTCTGACCTTGCTTTAGTATTATCTAATGCCCAATTTCAACATAAATCCCTCAAAAAGTTCCACCAAATGAAATATGATCTTTGCAATGACTTTGTCTCTGAGCGGACATTGCTATTGCATAATTCCTTACCAGAGCAATTTCATCCACTGAATTGTTTGAAAGAAACTGTTGATTCACCGCATTCAAACCGCGTGTATATGCACGCAGCTTTTTTGATTGCCGTAACCGAATATAATTTTTCACAAAAGTAAGAAGATCAAATTTCTTTACTTGGTAGTCACAGTTCTTGGACAAAATATGTTCAATCGATAAATACATTGTAAAATTGAACTTTATTTTTTCTCTTTAATTGGTTCTCATTTTTCACATATTTGCTCATTTCACATATATTTCCCATCTTTGTCACGCTAAATTGTATGATATAATATCCGCTAAATGCAGCAAACAATCCAATAAAATTTCATTCAACCTCCTTTCTCTTCTCCCCTGGACAATGAATAGCTTTGTAATTATCCTTAGATTTTGTTGTGAAATGCAACTTTCAACAAAATTCGAGTCGACTTCATCAAAAATGCTATCCCTTTGTGATTCGCATATTGGTAAAACTCAGCATATTCGATAAATAGAAGTAGAAGCAAAAATTAAAAGCTAAGATCTCAAACGCAATATACTTCATTGGAAATGGAATTGGGGAAAAAGTAGAATGAAGAAAACTTGCGACAGGTTTGCACATTTAGTATTATGTAATTTTTATTTTTTTTTAGCTCCCATTCGCCTGAATTAATTCACTGACGTACTATGCAAAACGAATTAACAAGCAAAGATGCAAATTAGTAATCAACGCTAACATCTCTATCATCCATGAGATTGCTCATTTGTTTTCATTTATTTTTATATTTATTGGAGACTTTTTATAGAAATTGAACAAAAAAATGAAAAAATTAACCGCCAGACAATTTAATGTCTATTTACTCACGTAGACAGACAATCGGTTTGAACTCGCTCTTTCTTCGTTTTGTTGAAGCAATGTTTTATACTAAAATTAATTTTTATCGGTTTTTACACTTGCAGCGGTAGTGGTGAGGAAGGTAGCTTTACCAATACTTGATTGTCGTGGAATGCACCACTGACTGAAAGTGCAAGATAATATTAGTAGTAAATTATATTTCAATTTTTGTGAAATTCCACCATGTCTTTTTGAACAAGGTTTAAGTGATTAGCTTCGTGATTAACTTAGTTGCGAATAAAGGTAATTACATTATACAGTAGTCTACGAGAAAAATTGTGAATCATAGTATTTTTTCTTCAAGATATTCAATCTCACTAAATTTTTATGATGAAAATTCTATTATTTTTCATCTAATATTGTACATATATGTATCACCCTATAGAAAATCTAGCAACCAGGCATAGCAATTCCAATTTATATGATATACATTTGCTTAACCAATTTTGCACACATTTATTTTATTTATTTTTTGTTCTTTCATTTTCTCAGAACCAATTCCCCATTGCTCATATGACAAACAAAAATTGAATCTGAAAGGAGCAGCCTAGATTTTCAACCTATGCTAATAAAGTTGATAATCTTTCGTTACTGTCGCTTGCACGTTGAACAACACGTGACACCTTTATTTTCTGCATAAGAACAAAAAACGAGATTTATTGACGTTTTAACTCGTTGTTGGTTTTTTTTTATCTTTTGTAAATATTATAAACACATGTTTAATGTATTTTTTGTCTGATGTGAATAATACATATAAAGTGACGACAATTTACGAAAAGTTATTAAATATCAGTATACTATGTAGCATACGAATGAATAATTGCTGTTACTTAATACATAATGATATCGTGCAAATGAAGTGTGAGGATATTTGCCTGTGATTATTAGCATCTTTTAGATAAATAGGAAAGCGTTGATTTTCTGTAAGTTTGCCTCCATGTGTAGGAAATGTGAAATTCTAATATAGTGTGGTGAAAAGAAGTGTCTGATTATTTCCTCATATATTGGTTTTTATTGTGGCTATTATTCCTACGTGTTTAAGCGATATAGATATTGGATAGGTGTAGCACTTCCGTTTTCATATAAGTAGACATACTGTACATTTATACATGCTATACTCATAAGTCTGTGTTAAGTTTGTTCAAATTTCACTTGTAGTTGGAGGGTTTATTTGTTTAAAGAAATATCTTCAAAGACGTTCGACAATCTTCAAAGGCTGGTAGATGCAGGATAGAGGTTCTGGTAGATGCAGGATAGATGTTCTGGTAGAAGCAGGATATAATCGCGGATTAATGTTAGTTCTTTTTTTTAATTTTGTGCCCAGAACAACGTAGGGCAAGATGAAGGACCGATTCTAATACAAGTGACTTCTATACCTATACTTTAAAAGCCAAGCACTAAGGTTTCAGGCCTGTGACTCCTCTTAACGCATCTTTAGCACTTTTGTTGGCCTAGTTAGGTCTAGCCCCTTACACCAGAAAAGCATATTGTAAAATTACAAAAAATTAAGTTAATGCTTTACATGTTTTTAGGCATTTTTAAGTTTACATAAATCTACAACAAGCTGCCGAAAAAATTTCGCAAATTCGTACGCATACATACATGCATACGCGTCGTTTAGAATAAAAGACATTTGTTACATATTAAGTGTAAATTAAATTAATGTAATAGTCATTTGTTTTATTTTAAACTTGATTATTTGCGGTCCATAAGGGTGAAAAAATTATTCAAATTTAATCAACACCGACCACAACACTGTTCATCTAATAGGTTAAATTGTCAGGGAAAAATTTCTAAATTTAAAAATCATTCAAATCACCATCCAACCGGCCAACTGAAGAAAGGCAACTTTGTTATGAAGGCATACTGCCAAATTTAATAACTTATGCTCTCCTCCCCGCGCACACACTGGTAAGGATTGTATTAACTGCTGGTCGTCAACTTCCGACATTTTATTGTGCTCCCAATCTATCTATCGAGAAAAACTGGGACTGAAGATGAATCAACGGATTTGGAACGCGTCTGCTAAACCAACAAAGCAATGCCCGACGGCTTTTCAAGAAAAGGGAGGGAGAGAAAAGGAAAAAAAGATCGAGAAAAGACGTTCAAAATGTATCCCAATTTTATTTTATATTCCACATTCAGGTTTAACGTCACTACCATTTAGAAAGAAGAATTAAACCACATACACGACACTAACTAAGCTAAAAGTATGATGAATTCTGAAACTAATGTTGCAATAAAAATGTTTAAAAATTTGAGTTATGACACTATTTGAGCGGAACTGCGATATCTGCCGTTCGCCTAAAAAAATTTTTCATAAAAAGAGAAACCCTGCATACGAGTAGATTATGCCTTGATTCTCGATAAACTTGATCTACGATTTAATCCGTTTCTCATCATAACTACCATACTAGCCTTAGTAAGGCAATATTAAATTTACAAATAAGTTAAAAAAGCACAGAATGTGTTATTTTGTTAAGGATCTTGGAGTATGCTATAAGGTCTTACTTAACACCTCCACATCTATCGCTTATAGTTTCTATAGATTTACCAATTTTTCATATTTCAGTAAAAATTTCTAAATTGAATTTTAACTGATAATCGGAAATATAATCTGTGATAAGACTTGTGCTATCCTACGGGTGTTAAACATGGACTCGAGCATCCGCAAATATATTGAACGCCTTTGAGCGATTGGTTCTGAGGCGAATACTCAGAGCGAAGCTAGACGGGGACCAATGGCGAATTCGATACAACCATGAGCGGTCTCATCGGTTCTAAGCCTGCCGAAACTGCAATGGGCTGGCCACATGAATATTATGGACAAACAACGGATACTCAAAAATGTACTTGTTGGGTGAACTGAAGGGCGGAGACCAGTGGGGAAACCGAGGAAACGCTGGTTGGACTAGGTCGACGAAGACAGTCCATCGCTGCTCCGATTTCAAAATTGGAGGACGCGGTCAATGGACCGAGACAGAGGCGCAATTTGCAGTAAGCGAAGGCCCGAGAGGGGCTCTAGTGCTACGAAGAAGAATCGGAAATACAAGTATAATCATATGCAGCATGTGTATAGCTGTGTATGGATTATGAGTTTGCTCTTATCACTGCACTTACTCTACGAATAATTATCAAAGTCAATTAAAACACATTGTTCACACAAAAATTATCAATGCGGATAGTTTGCGGAAAAAAATAAAATGAAAGACTAAGTAACACGAAACATTCTGACATATATAAAACTCTGCTAGTTGTTGTTTCCCGACAGCTAGTACATCATCACCCTCACTACGTATGAACTTTCTGCACATGCAAGTCTACTCAAAGGTTCAACGTAACTTGAGTCTGCAATGAGTTGAGTAGAAAACAATGAAAAGCTAACATCAAGTTAATAAAGCAAATTGAAGCCACTAACTATCAATATAAATAAAAACTTTTTGGAGTAATAAGTACGAACTTTTCCTTTCTTTTGATTCTTTTTTTGACAAGCTGGTGGTATTTTTAAAATGTTCCACCTTATTAGCAAACTACAGAGTGGGCCAAAAGCCACCATGGAGTTTAAAAATTTTAATAACTTTTCGTTTATATATATATATATACGAGTATATATATATATATATATATGTATATATTTTTTTTTTTTCAGGCTATAAAATATACAAATTATTGTCCCTAAAATGACCTCCATTTTCAGCTTCGCGGAGATGGGCTCATTTTAGAGCATTTTCCATAACATCTCCCAAATTTTGTGTACTGTACACTTAATGGGGTGCAATTGGCGTTGATGAATGACTCTTTGATTTTCAGAAGCCCAGAACCTACAGTTCTGCTTATTAACAAAGGCATTCAAATGAAAATGAGGTTCATCACTCATAATTAGATTTTCAATAAAGTTGATTTCATTTCTAGCCAACTGTTGAAATTTAACTGCAAAATTTAGAGATTGCAGATATCTGCGGGTTTTAATTTTTGCACCATTTGTAAGTAATATGGGAACAAAACTAAATCTTTTTTTTAAATCCGTCGTAGTGACGTCGGAGCCATTCCAACTGAGCATAACGCCTTCTGCAGGTAGATCAACAACCGACCAATTGTTCACCGTCAAGCAGGTACTTGGGTGTGAAACATGGACCCTAACCCAAGCATCCGCAAAATATATTGAACGCCTTTGAGCGACGGGTCCTGAGGCGAATAATCGAAGCGAAGCTAGACGGGGACCAATGGCAAATTCGGTGCAACCATGAGCTGTATGAAATTTTTGACGAACCGGAGGTCTCAAGAATTGTAAGACTGCGGAAGCTGCAATGGGCTGGACACATGAATCGTATGGACGAACAACGGATACCCAAGAAGGTATTCGTTGGGAGAACTGAACGCCGGCGGCCAGTGGGGAAACCGAAGAAACGCTGGCCTGACTCGGTCGACGAAGACAGTTCATCGCTGCTCGGATTTCGGAATTGGAAGACGCGGTCAACGGACCGAGACAGTTGGAGGCGCTATTTGCAGGAAGCGAAGGCTCGAAAGGGGCTGTAGTGCTAAGAAGAAGAAGAATAACGCCTTCTGGTAGATGTTTCTAATCTTTCCTTAACACTTTGCTGTGTACGTTCAACATTTTCCCCAGTGCGAATTGAACGTGGTCTATCGGTTGGAGGCAAAACTCTTACGGTGCCATGTTGATGGTGACAATGAACTAGGCAACGAATTATTGCTTCAAAGGGCGAAATTCTGACGTTAAAATGTCAACGATATGCTCTTTGCGTTAAAATAATTGTTTGCTGATAATAAAATTCTATTATTCTGGTTCTTTGCTGTAAATCTCCTTTATTGACATTGGATCATAATGAAGTGATATATAGCTGTGACGAAGCTTTATATATATTTCAAATCACCTAGAGAATACAGTATTCTTCGAATTTGCAAGAAAATTTCAATTTAACACTATTCTTGAAATTTTCATGCAAATTTTCGATTGGCCCAGCATTCAGAAAATTGTTTAAGCTGGAACAAAATGGCGGCTGTTATGTGCTAATGAATGAAACCCTCTATCTTTCGAATTTATTTGAACGATTTCTTATGAAGTAAAAGATCCATAATTCAAGTCATGGGTTCATGTTATCAGAAAAGTTGTTTCGAACTCTAGGAGCAAAGCCATTTTTTGTAGGAGCACTTTCCTGCCTACTTCAGCGAGGAAGCTCATTTCTGGCTCAATGCCTTTGTTAATAAACAAAATATGCGTTATTGGTGATCAACAAACCCACATGTGCTTCTTGAAACACCGTTGTATCCGCAAAAAATTACTGTTTGGTACGTTTTCATGCCGGAGGTGTGATTGGGCCGTATTTTTTCGTGGATGAAAACTGCCGTCATGTTTACTTCAATGAAGAGCGCTATCGTGTTATGTTGGAAGATTATTTGTGGCCAGAATTGGATAAGTTTGATATCAAAGATATGTGGTTTCAACAAGACGGTGCTACTAGCTACATAGTACGCCTCACATTTTTTTCAATTAAAGTTCTATCTCTGCCTTAATTACGAACTGTTTAGGCCAAACCCTCATCTGTTCCTAAATTAGGAGCTGTTAGGCAAGCCCTATCACTGCCTAAATTAGGAACTTTTTAGGCAAGCCCCATCGCTGCCTAAATTACGAACTTTTTAGGCAAGCCTTGTCATTGCCTAAAGTAGGAACTGTTTAGGAAAGCCCCATCACTGATAAAACTGGAGCTTTTTTTGTAAACCGAGGAAATTCTAAATATTTTAAATTTTTACCGAGAAGTTATTTTGTTTTTCCACAAAAAAAAAAATAGGTTTAGGAATTGTTTAGGCAAACCCCATCTGTGCCTAAATTAGAAATTATTTAGGCAAGCCCCATCACTGCCTAAATTAGCAACTGTTTGGGCAAGGCCCATCATTGTTTAAATTAGGAACTGTTTTGATAATCCCCCCATCACTGCCTGAATTGAAACTTTTTAAAGTAAAGATAATGGTAGCCTAGCAAAATTGTATCTTTCGTTAACGAATCGAAAATGACTCGTTTTTTAAAAACGTTGCAAATCTTTAAGCGAACTAAAATTGTTTTTCGTAGTGATTCGTTTTTGCGATACATAAATGATTCGTTCTTCGATAGATTGATTGTCTAAAGATCCATAATATCACACTGTACCGTAAACATTTCTAAAGATATCGTAGTACAATCATAAAACAATCGTAAAACTCGCGTAAAACTGTTGCTTTAACAAAAGCACATAAAATAGTAAGCTCACAACAAGAAATTTTAGTGTTTTTTCGATCTTTTACAGCAAAAATTTTTCTGTTTAGAAATTGTTTAGGAAAACCCCATTGTGCCCCAATGTGGAAAGCCCCACCAGTATTCTATTTAGGAATTGATGGGGTAATGCGTTTGTAGTGTTTAAGTGTATTTATAATAGTAACTGCCTCAGCGAGCTAAATTTTAGGCCTCAATGGAATGACTGACGGCGCGTACGCACGTTGGCAGCTAGCTTCTGAAGTGTTATGGGGTGGGTTCTTTTGGCCAACGCAAAGCACACAAAAACCATTTATTCCTGCGTACGATTCGAAGTTCTGATTCGGCCTGACGAAACCCGAAAGGGGTCTATTATCCTGCGTACACCACTGATGACAAAAGTCATCCTAACGCATACTTGAAAATTGGGCAACCGGGTGGATTTGGTGTCCCATACACCCGCCCATCCGGATCGAAATCTTCAGGGACTTACTCGTATCATCCCATGGCGTGAAAGCCTCTTATACCAACGAGGAATTTGGGCAATCATATGGGGTTCACATCCGGAGGATAAACCTGTTCGTGTTTTTGACTAGTCAAACAAACATTTTATTTTTCCCGACCAAGAGTAATACTAAGTAGTACCGATACATTGATCGTACTAATTAAAAACCAATTTTTATATTTGGAGTTATGAATGCACAGTTAAATAGGATATGTATCAAAGAAATTATGTATTATTCCGCCAGTCACATTGTTTAAATTTCGTAAATCAAGATAAAAACACAAATGGTGTAAAAATGTTATTTTTATCACAATTTTCACAGAAATTTGTGGTCTTGGTCGATTTAAAAAATAGATAAGTCTCGATGGGCAACACGAATACTTAGCGAGACATATTCTGCTTATTCCTCTGTGTCCCTGAAACAATATGTTGGAATGATGAATGAAAAATTCATCTGGGGGATTTTTTTGCATGAAATTCAAAATACGAGTATGTATAAGTTAAACCAACTTTGTTGCAATTATATCTTGGATCAGGAGAAAATTTGACTTGACATAATAAAATTTGGCAGCATGGTAGATGCTATAAATGTATTGTGAACAATGAAAAAAAAAATTAAAGGCAATTTTTCAAATTTCAAAATGGCAGCTAGTCGAATTTCGAAATTTTAAGGACTTCTGAAAGTCACCGTTTTGATTCCATTCGTATGAAACTTTAACTATGATAGTGGGTGGTCATGTTTAATGATCTTTTTATTTGAGTTATCATCTATGAGCAAGTTTCAAAATGGCGGTTCAAATATGCCATTTTTCGAATCGTTATGGCTGTAATGATTTTCTACTTTCAGATCGAACGCGGAACCGACCTCTCATCGGTTCTAGACGTTAAGTCTGAATAGTGCCAACGGATGGTACCAACAGGTCAACCAATCCGTGCACCGTAATCCATTCACGCGGTGACTGCTTGTCGGCCAGCTAGTTCGGAGAGGATTTCGGTCGCGGGTCTCCGAATGGATTACGCTCAATTACAATATTTCAGTCACCTGAACTTGCCCGTTTTTCAAACGCGTCAACAATTACTCATCCAGAACGAGAAACCTACATTACGTTAGTTCTGGATGTGATCTATCCACAGATCTCAAATCAAAAACGCTACAAAATCCCATAGGCGCGTTACCGATTCACCGACGCGGTACCGAAAAATATACTACTCGAACTTAAATCGAAGGAAGCTACTCTAAGGAAATGACGAAACAAACAAAGGTACCGCGTACCGCGCGCGATGCGAAACCGACTTCAGCGGATTTGTCGAAACCCTAACCTCGCGACGGCATACCTACCATACACTCTCCGTTCCCCCTGAAATAGAACGAGTTACTGAAAAGGAAAGTCGTGTGTTAACTTAGCAATTCATATTATTATTCAATTCAATTAAATTAGGATTTCTATTATAAATATTAGTATCTTCCATTTAAAAACGAGAAAATTCTCTAATCTACAAATCTGTAACAAAAAAATCGTGTAAGTATTTATCTTAGATACTTCTCCTTATCTGACATGATTTTAGTAGTCTACTTTTTCTTATTTTAAGCTTTAATTTGAGAAAACACAAACTATCTTTTATCTATGTTTTGGATTTAAATTTTGCGTTTAAAAAAACATATCACTAAGGATTTTCGTATATTCTAAGCATTAAACAAATTTGCTGGTTGCTTGTTTGTTGTAAATTTAGTCATATCGAGCTTATTTCTCATGGGGAAAGGATTCGAGGGCTAGAAATGGTTTGGAATTTCTAAAACGTTCACATGTATCGTGTTCAAGAAATAAGAGCGATTTATCATTAAAGAAGAGTTAAAACTGATTAAGTTTCAAAAACTAACATTTGCACAATTTAGACATTTCAAAGGAAGTATAGGCTGCCTTTTTGCCTCACATTTCTTTTTCTCAATTTTTCCGTTTTTTTACTTAAATCTTTCAATTGCATGCTTACTTAAATCGAATTAATTTAAATTTATGACACATAAATTGAATATTTTTCCAATAAATAAAAACTCAAAATATGTATGATTGGGCGGATAGCATACTAATATTGTGAGATGATTAGCAGTACATTCTCTTCAATATTTCTGACAACACTTAAAGCTAACCATTTTATCTCTTCTTCCTTATAGTCGATTACTTATTATAGTATTCAAAACAAAATTATAACTACATTTAAGTTTTTTTTTTCCTTTATGTTTTCTTCTATTCAAACAAATAAGGCACAACTCTGTACTATACAAAAAAATAATTTTTCTTTTCAATTATACTTTACTTCAATTACGAGTCGACGTGTATTTTGAATACAATCAGCCGGTATTCTGTTGTTTCTTTGTCTTTAAATAAGGAAATTATTTGTGTTTTTTTATTTTCAATGGAATATTTTATTTTGTGTAACTTCGCTGATCAATTGTCGCTTACGTTTCTTTTAAAGTTCATAAAAAAAAATATCGCATCTACTACTTTAGGCTGTTTCACAAGGACGGAATAGAATACTTCCAAATGGTTCAGGAATATTTTCTATTTTGGTAATTTTTCACTTGAACGGCAGCAAATTTATTGACTAGTCGATAAATTACTTCAGAGAATCGTTTTGAAGTGCCATTCGAAATTTCAGTCACAAAGAAAAGAAACTTGTTATCAGAGGCAATTTATACACTAAAAAGCAACCATTTGAAAACAAATGTTTTTTTTTTGTTTATGACTTTCATTATCACTAGCGAACTTTAAATTTGGTTGGCAGATGGTATTTCCATTTTGCGACTGTTACATCAAGCTCATCTTCTAAACGCATGAGAGTTCGCAGCGAATGGTTAAAAACAACATACAGTTTTCCAATATCGATGTGCCGTTATCAGAGTACTTAATTAAAACTTCGTTTTTTCTTTTGCGTGACCTTGACCCTGTTAAGTAACATGTTACATATTTTGATATTGTTACGAAAAAGGTTCAAGTGTTCTAAGTTTTAGAGTCTTTTTACTTTGATCCGATCGTTTGCAGTTTATTAGTTGGCTATTGTTAGCTTCTGCGTTTGGCGACATACATCTAATCATATTCACTTAAATTCGAAGTCCACTTGAATCCATATAGATTGATTAGTAATGATCCTGACTTCATTTAAAAATCTTATGTACTAAATATTTACATATGATTTAATATTTCCTCAACATATTGGCAAGGCGATTGAAAATCCGCCATATCGCATGCAGATGTAGCCGTTGCATGCTTGGAACGGCATGAAGGCTGATTTTAAGGTCCCCGATTTTCTTTCCTTATGATAAATCTTGGTATATCTACCTTGGGAAGAACGAGAAAATAATATTTAGCCTTTGGATACTTATCTCGAATCACAACAGCACAATCAAGCAACAAATCCGGATCGTTCAAAGATTTGACCAGAACCATATTCCAGGATGGTTTTGCGGGCAATGAAGCTGTCCTTGTAAGTTGAGTTGATCGGATTATATGTGATACGACCATCACATTTGCAGAATTCCCGCCATGTGGCTGTGTCCACTCGACTTTCAATATTAGCGCCGCATTTTTGATAACGTGAGAAGCATACCCGCGGACAATGTTGATCACTTTTAATAGCATATGTTTATACCGTACAATGTACGTTGCTGAATCGAAGACTGCAATCTGTACTGCGGATTGCAAGCGATACGCCAATTGATCAATCTGAACAAAGTAGCAAGCGTTACTTCGAATTTCCGCATGAAGAAGTGTCAAATCATTTTGGTGTTGAATTATTCTCCTACTGGATTCATTAAGAGAGATTGTTTTATCGAAGGTATATTCCCACTTAGTCCGCAGTTCACACTGCCTTCCGCTGCAGACCAGACAAAATATTGCTAAACTTTTCTAATTAGTTATTAACTAAACTAACCTCTTTCCTAATGTTTCTGCTCCGGTGAATGTCACTGCCTCACGAATAACGTTTTCCAAAAACTCTTTAAGCACACCACGCGTTTCTTCACAGATTAAACAGGGAATACGTTTCACTCCACCACGTCGCGCCAAACGACGTATAGCTGGTTTTGTAATACCTTGGATATTATCACGAAGAACTTTACGATGACGTTTAGCGCCTCCATGTGCTGTCAAAAGTTCCGGTTGTCACCTCGGACAAAACATATGTGCGTGGAATGGCACTTCATATGGCGGAAATGTGCTTCTTCAGATGTCGCCAGTGGCATAGTTTTCTCGATGGCCACGGTGGAGGGGCATTTCCAGATGGCTATGTCTCGAAATGTGCCGGGGTTGGATTAATTCTATATTTCGAATATTTATATCCACGGATCCAAATATTTGGACAGAAAAAAAAAATATTTTCTGCACAACGATATCCGCACAACAGATGAAGTCCGCTGGCACTTCGAGGACATATCCATCTGGCAGGTTACAAGGGTTCGGGATCGGAATCACTTCGATTCCTGGGCGCAGGCGTCACATTACACATTCCCCCCCCCAAAATCGAAGTAATTACGATCCCGTCTCCTTGGTAACAGGTCTTGGTTAGGGACGTGGCGGGTCGAAGATCCGTTTCGAAGGATAGGCTACAACCCTGTTCGTGAAGACTCGGCAGTGACTATATAGTAGGAAGTCAGGTGTTATTCGGAGGCCTTCGTCTAGGCAGAGATTTGGGATAAGCCAAGGTTTCTCGTGGGAATTAGTTGCACTTCATCGTCTAAGGTCTTTTGCGTGGTAAATTCCCAGGGTCTTACCAGTCATGTCCGCGATGAGGTATCGGGTGGGGCTTATGACTTGTATGACTCGACACTTCACGAATTTCTTGTCTAGTTTGGCATTGTAATGTCGGGTGGCATCGCTCTGTCGGAAGTTTCGACGATATATTTCGTCGCCGGCCTTAAAGCCAGAAGGATGAGATCGCAAGTTGTACCGCTCCTCTCCCATCCGTCTACTTTCTTCAATCTTCTCCCGCAGTTGATCTCGCAGAAGTTGGAGCTTTTCGTGCGGTTCTAGAACCACGATTGGGTCCTCTAGCGATTTCAGCTGCCGCAATAGCCGGTAAGCGCTCCCATGACAGATCATGTACTGGCCGAACACTGCGAAATACGGCGAAATGCCGGTCGTGGCGTGGTACGACGAGCGCAGTGCACTAGTGATGGCGGACAATTTGCGATCCCAGTCCCTCTGATTCGGGTGGACATAGGCGCGAATGGCCGCTATGAGCGTACGATTCAGTCGTTCGGATGCGTTGGCTTGTGGTGAATAGACGGCAGTTCGTTGGTGGATGATGCCGTATTTGGACATTAGGTCTCGGAACTTGCTGGAGGTGAACTGGACCCCATTGTCGGAGACAAGTTTCTCCGGAACTCCAAACATGTGAAAGACTCGGTTCTCCAAAAAGCTGATTATTGGTCCAGTGTGCATGTTACGTAGTGGTTCTATGATAGGGAATTTGGAGAGCTGGTCCAGGACCACGACAGCTCCCGTGTGACCAGAAGCAGATCGAGGGTAAGGACCGATAAGATCAATGTACAAGCGCTGGAACACGCGTTCGGGGACCTCAACCTTACCCATGGGTGGTCGAAGAATGGTGTTGGGCGCTTTAGTGCACTTGCATAGCTCACAGGAGGCTACGTACGCTTTTATCTGTTGTGCCATCTTAGGCCAAAAGAAACAGGTTTTCAACCGCCTAAGTGTACGACCGTATCCGCCGTGCGCACTTGATGGGTGGTCATGAGCCCGCCTGATAAGATCAGTGGTTAATTCTTCGGGCACCCACAACTTCCACTGTTCTTCTTCTTGTATGGGGTCACCGGATGCGTGTCCCATCCGCTTGTAAATAAATCCATCCGTCAACCGCAGTTCAGGAAGCTGGGGCTGTTGGTTCTGGATAGTGTGAATCAGTTGGGTGTAGCTGGCTGACTTGAAGGCAGGATGGTCCAGATCGATCAATTGGGGGCTGTCGTCCTCTTGGACCAACTCGGCTCCTTCAGGGGCGAACATTCTGGATAGGGTGTCGGGGACTACATGCTGGCTTCCTTTTCGGTGGCGAATTGTGAAGTCAAATGCCTGGAGTTTCAGTGCCCACCTGGCCAGTCTGCCGTTGAGATCAGTCTGGCTCATTAGCCATTTCAGAGAAGCGTGATCCGTAACGATTTCAAAGGTGTGTCCCTCCACATAGGCTCGGAAGCGTTTCACTGCCAACACCGCGGCTAAACATTCTTGCTCGGAGACCGTGTAATTTCGCTGGGCTGGGTTCAGCTTGTGAGACATGAAGGCTATAGGTCTCTCCTCGCCGTCTTGTGCAACCTGGACTAAGACTGCTCCCACCCCATGTTGACTCGCGTCACAATGGATTGAGAACGGTTTGTCAAAGTCCGGGCTGTGCAGTACGGGGGCTGTAGTCAGACTCTTCTTTAGCTCTTCAAAGGCTCGCAAGCTGGGCTCTTCCCAGACGAATTTACGTCCCTTACGCAGCATGTCGGTCAAAGGAGTGGTAATGGTGGCATAGTCACGTACAAAACGCTGGTACCATTCGCATAACCCTAAGAATCGGCGTAACTGTTTGGTGGTCTTGGGTAGTGGAAAAACGTCAATCGCTTGAGTCTTTTCCGGATCGGTCTTGATATGCCCATGCCCAATGATGTGACCTAAATACTTCACCTCCGTCATCACGAACTGGCTCTTCCTTATGTTGATGGTTAATCTTGCCCTCCGGATGTGTAGAGCCACCTCCTGAAGCAGGTCGATGTGTTCGTCAAAGGTCTCGGTTATAAGCAGCAGATCGTCCAAGTAAACGAAAACTTGGTGCCGCAAATGAGGTGGTATCACCTTATCCATAAGGCGCGTCATCGTTTGGGGGGCATTACACAATCCGAATGGCATGGTCACGAATTGATATAGGGGCCGACCTGGGACTGTGAAGGCTGTTTTCTCCTTTGAACTGGGGTCTAAAGGAATTTGCCAGAAGGCGTCCTTGAGGTCTAAGCTCGTGATGAAATGGGCTTTAGGCAATCGACTCAAAATGCCTTCGATCCACGGTAGAGGATATGCGTCCTTGACTGTGACGGCGTTCAAGCGTCTGGCATCTAAGCATAACCGGACCTTGTTCGGCTTGACAACTAAGGTGACTGGGGAAGCCCACGCGCTCTGTGATTCTTCGATTACGCCTAATGATAGCATTCGATCCACTTCGGCATATAACGATTTTTCCTTCGCCGGAGATATGGCGAAATGTCTCTGTTTTATGGGTTTAGCGTCCCCCACATCTATAGTGTGGAACACCAGGGCAGTCCGCCCGAGACCTTCTTTCTCGTGCGATGGAAAAGCCGATATAGCCGAGTCGAGACGCAGTTGCTGAGTTACATCCAGTGTATGCCGTAGTAAGTTAGTGGGTTGAGATTGGTCAGGAACGGTGGTGACGGACTCCAGGGTCGAACTGGAAAATAGTGCCGGGGCCAAGTTAAATTTTCGAACGAAATCCACTCCTAAATAAAGATTCTGGGTTAACTGAGGTATGATGAAAAATTCCATAGGTTTAGTTACCCCTTTAAAGGTGACATCCGTCATAATTTTTCCCACTACAGAGTGACGAGTTCCGTCCGCCGTGCTTAACCAGGAGGTGAAATGACGGATTTGGTCCGCGTGCTTTGCCAGTACCTCCCCTGCAAACTCGGCAGAGATGCAATTCACACTGGCTCCCGTATCGACTAAGCCTGATACTCGTTTTTGCAGGAGGTGTACTGACGCATATGGCCGAACATCATCCCTCAATAATTCGTCTAAGTATATGTCCTTCAACACTTTCCTCGACTGCCTGACTTTTCTCCAGAAGCTCCGCATCCGACGCGTGGCTCGCTTGCTTCGCGGTGGGACATTTGTGGCCAATTCCTCATGGAAGATGCGCTGTCGAGTAGCCAAATAATTCCGCAACCTGACATGAAAAGGTTTTACATGCCAAGGAACCTTCGTCTCGCTATCATTTCCCTGCGCATTGGCCTCGGCGAAGGACGGCGTCGGTTGTGGAACTTCGGGAGAACTGTGTTTAGCGGTGCGAGTCAGCAGAGTTGGAGTCATGTTGGGAGCTGGGTCATAGCTGGTGATGGGGTCTGGATTGGTTCGTCCGGGGTCTAGGAGTGCCGACGGGTGGTCGCGGCACTCGGTGGCAAGTTTTTTCGCCCTTTGCAATTTGCACAGTCAGGTGCGTATGTGTCGGCCTTCCCGCAGCGGTAGCAGAAAAGCGTCGGCTCCGCTGGACATGCGTAGAACCGATGTCCCGGTTGTCGGCAGTTCCAACAGACCGTCGGGCTTGTAAGTGCTTCAAGGGAGGGTCGATCAATCAATGCGGGGTCCTCAAGCTCCGGTGGTGCTCCGCTCCTCGGTACTGGTACTGGATCAGCAAGCAGGTGGTCTGCTGCCATCAACTCCGCGGTGTGATGATTTCGGGGATTTGGTCCCGTTATGCGAGGTTGTGGGCGGAAGGTACCTCGTCGCTCATCCAAGTGTTCTTGTCTACGCGCATGGAGGCGCAATCCCTGTATGGTGTTGATGGGAAAATGTAGCAGGCTGTTCTGGAGATCCCAGCGCATGTTCTCTCTGATAATTTCTACTAATTCGTCCTCGGGCATGGTATTTCGCAGGCGAGTGCTCAATCTCACAATACTGGTGTAGTACTGGTCGAACGGTTCGTGAGCGCCTTGTTTCCGTTTCTTTATTTGCTCTCTTAGCTCTCTCTCAGTGAAGCCATCCTCAAATCGATTGCGGAAGGCTGCACTGAAAGAGTGCCAAGTGGGACGTGGCGTTGACTCTTTAAAGCTCCAGTACCAGTCGGCAGCGTCGCCGCTGAACAAAAGATGTGCATGCCGGAGGAAGGCCGAGGAATCCCCTCCCAGGGTGCTGGATATCAACGCCTGAATCCGGAAAAGGAACCGGTCCGCCGATATCATATCGTTGAACCCTGTAAAGTTCAGGCGCCAACTCTCCATGATACGAGGCGTCGGGTCTCGGAAAAGTGTCAATGCGTTCCCGGGGGGAATCACATCCTCTACTGACCTGTTGTACTGAACTGCCTCGGGGGCTGGAGGTACCAACGGAGGTCCGGTACTGTGTCGCGGTCTGTATTCGGGAGCTCTGGGATCCATTCCCGAGTTCCTTGGATGTGGGACCCATTGCTCGGATTGTCGGGAGTGGGGCATCGCCACACTGGGATTTGGCTCCCAGCCAAGCGGAGTTCTCACGCGGCTGGGTGGTTGGCTCAACGGGAGATTCTGGATCTTTCCCTCCAGGTTGCCAATCCTCTCCGACATATCCCTCATCAACGCCACGAGGGTGTCAATGGAGTGGGCGGAAGGCATGGTTGTCACCTCGGACACGACACTCGCAGCCGGAACTTCACCGCCTACTGCTCCTTGCAGGTCTAAGAGTGGTTGTGACGGTTCGGCTTCTGGAGCTCCTTTCGCCACTGCTCCACGCGTCGGTAGGGGCGTTCCGATGGGGACGTCTAGGGCAGACCGATCTATGGGTCGCCGGCATAAGGGACACAATTCTGACGTGAGGAGGAGCTGTTGTACACAGGCACGATGGAATAAATGTCCACAATCCAATCGCACGCTGTGTACGCCCTCCACTACGTCTTCGAAGCAGATCCCACAGTTCGCGGGTTGGACCGTTTTGGACCGGGTCCACCGCTTATCGGGCGTCCGCTTCGTTGCCATTTCGTGTGGGTTTATTATGGGTGGTTGCTAGTATGAAATGAGAGGAAGAAAAAAAATTATAAAATATAAAATATACTTATTCCTACTAAAGTTTATAGAATAATAAAAGATTTTAAATATTATCACTAAATTAGTGGCCGTTAGTGGCGAGCTAATAATAGAGGCTGGGAAAAAAAAATTGTTTAAGACACACTTTCCTTTCCAGTGGTCGACCTCTTCAGCGGGAAATGAGAGTGCGTGGTAATCTGCCGAAGAAAGGGTGCTTCGGTCGATTTACGAAATTTAACCCCATACCCACATACATTACAAAAAACCGTCTCTAAACTACGTTAAAGTGACTCGACGAGACAAGTGGTAGAGCTACCGTAACGACTTTGTACGCGGTCAAAATTCCCGACGCGTAGAAGCATTCCGGGCTTCGCCACTCCAGCATACGCCATCGAACGTTGAACCGATACCACTCGTCTAACACGCATAAGAAATAGTTAGAATCCTTCCGCGACATAAAGGCAAGGTAGCCTTCTATTTTCTTGAGAGTCCATGCTGATAGGTAAACCCATCAGACTGGCAGTTCCATCAAGAAAATAGAAGGTCCTTACAGGGGTTAACCTGGGACAACACATCGGAAGGATTCTGTCGCGAGAAAAAAAAAAAATCAAACAAAGGAGAGCGGAAGCTACAACTCACGTGAAGCGACTTCTAGTGTGTATCACACAATTCCACTGCTCCTGATAGTGGGACTCGAGTACCAAAGTACCTTACATCCTCCGTAAAGGACCAACTCGTCAGAAGACGCGAAGTTCTTTCCCCCTTAGGATGTTTTTGGCCCCACGTTGGGCGCTATTTGTAATGATTTTCTACTTTCAGATCGAACGCGGAACCGACCTCTCATCGGTTCTAGACGTTAAGTCTGAATAGTGCCAACGGATGGTACCAACAGGTCAACCAATCCGTGCACCGTAATCCATTCACGCGGTGACTGCTTGTCGGCCAGCTAGTTCGGAGAGGATTTCGGTCGCGGGTCTCCGAATGGATTACGCTCAATTACAATATTTCAGTCACCTGAACTTGCCCGTTTTTCAAACGCGTCAACAATTACTCATCCAGAACGAGAAACCTACATTACGTTAGTTCTGGATGTGATCTATCCACAGATCTCAAATCAAAAACGCTACAAAATCCCATAGGCGCGTTACCGATTCACCGACGCGGTACCGAAAAATATACTACTCGAACTTAAATCGAAGGAAGCTACTCTAAGGAAATGACGAAACAAACAAAGGTACCGCGTACCGCGCGCGATGCGAAACCGACTTCAGCGGATTTGTCGAAACCCTAACCTCGCGACGGCATACCTACCATACACTCTCCGTTCCCCCTGAAATAGAACGAGTTACTGAAAAGGAAAGTCGTGTGTTAACTTAGCAATTCATATTATTATTCAATTCAATTAAATTAGGATTTCTATTATAAATATTAGTATCTTCCATTTAAAAACGAGAAAATTCTCTAATCTACAAATCTGTAACAAAAAAATCGTGTAAGTATTTATCTTAGATACTTCTCCTTATCTGACATGATTTTAGTAGTCTACTTTTTCTTATTTTAAGCTTTAATTTGAGAAAACACAAACTATCTTTTATCTATGTTTTGGATTTAAATTTTGCGTTTAAAAAAACATATCACTAAGGATTTTCGTATATTCTAAGCATTAAACAAATTTGCTGGTTGCTTGTTTGTTGTAAATTTAGTCATATCGAGCTTATTTCTCATGGGGAAAGGATTCGAGGGCTAGAAATGGTTTGGAATTTCTAAAACGTTCACATGTATCGTGTTCAAGAAATAAGAGCGATTTATCATTAAAGAAGAGTTAAAACTGATTAAGTTTCAAAAACTAACATTTGCACAATTTAGACATTTCAAAGGAAGTATAGGCTGCCTTTTTGCCTCACATTTCTTTTTCTCAATTTTTCCGTTTTTTTACTTAAATCTTTCAATTGCATGCTTACTTAAATCGAATTAATTTAAATTTATGACACATAAATTGAATATTTTTCCAATAAATAAAAACTCAAAATATGTATGATTGGGCGGATAGCATACTAATATTGTGAGATGATTAGCAGTACATTCTCTTCAATATTTCTGACAACACTTAAAGCTAACCATTTTATCTCTTCTTCCTTATAGTCGATTACTTATTATAGTATTCAAAACAAAATTATAACTACATTTAAGTTTTTTTTTTCCTTTATGTTTTCTTCTATTCAAACAAATAAGGCACAACTCTGTACTATACAAAAAAATAATTTTTCTTTTCAATTATACTTTACTTCAATTACGAGTCGACGTGTATTTTGAATACAATCAGCCGGTATTCTGTTGTTTCTTTGTCTTTAAATAAGGAAATTATTTGTGTTTTTTTATTTTCAATGGAATATTTTATTTTGTGTAACTTCGCTGATCAATTGTCGCTTACGTTTCTTTTAAAGTTCATAAAAAAAAATATCGCATCTACTACTTTAGGCTGTTTCACAAGGACGGAATAGAATACTTCCAAATGGTTCAGGAATATTTTCTATTTTGGTAATTTTTCACTTGAACGGCAGCAAATTTATTGACTAGTCGATAAATTACTTCAGAGAATCGTTTTGAAGTGCCATTCGAAATTTCAGTCACAAAGAAAAGAAACTTGTTATCAGAGGCAATTTATACACTAAAAAGCAACCATTTGAAAACAAATGTTTTTTTTTTGTTTATGACTTTCATTATCACTAGCGAACTTTAAATTTGGTTGGCAGATGGTATTTCCATTTTGCGACTGTTACATCAAGCTCATCTTCTAAACGCATGAGAGTTCGCAGCGAATGGTTAAAAACAACATACAGTTTTCCAATATCGATGTGCCGTTATCAGAGTACTTAATTAAAACTTCGTTTTTTCTTTTGCGTGACCTTGACCCTGTTAAGTAACATGTTACATATTTTGATATTGTTACGAAAAAGGTTCAAGTGTTCTAAGTTTTAGAGTCTTTTTACTTTGATCCGATCGTTTGCAGTTTATTAGTTGGCTATTGTTAGCTTCTGCGTTTGGCGACATACATCTAATCATATTCACTTAAATTCGAAGTCCACTTGAATCCATATAGATTGATTAGTAATGATCCTGACTTCATTTAAAAATCTTATGTACTAAATATTTACATATGATTTAATATTTCCTCAACATATTGGCAAGGCGATTGAAAATCCGCCATATCGCATGCAGATGTAGCCGTTGCATGCTTGGAACGGCATGAAGGCTGATTTTAAGGTCCCCGATTTTCTTTCCTTATGATAAATCTTGGTATATCTACCTTGGGAAGAACGAGAAAATAATATTTAGCCTTTGGATACTTATCTCGAATCACAACAGCACAATCAAGCAACAAATCCGGATCGTTCAAAGATTTGACCAGAACCATATTCCAGGATGGTTTTGCGGGCAATGAAGCTGTCCTTGTAAGTTGAGTTGATCGGATTATATGTGATACGACCATCACATTTGCAGAATTCCCGCCATGTGGCTGTGTCCACTCGACTTTCAATATTAGCGCCGCATTTTTGATAACGTGAGAAGCATACCCGCGGACAATGTTGATCACTTTTAATAGCATATGTTTATACCGTACAATGTACGTTGCTGAATCGAAGACTGCAATCTGTACTGCGGATTGCAAGCGATACGCCAATTGATCAATCTGAACAAAGTAGCAAGCGTTACTTCGAATTTCCGCATGAAGAAGTGTCAAATCATTTTGGTGTTGAATTATTCTCCTACTGGATTCATTAAGAGAGATTGTTTTATCGAAGGTATATTCCCACTTAGTCCGCAGTTCACACTGCCTTCCGCTGCAGACCAGACAAAATATTGCTAAACTTTTCTAATTAGTTATTAACTAAACTAACCTCTTTCCTAATGTTTCTGCTCCGGTGAATGTCACTGCCTCACGAATAACGTTTTCCAAAAACTCTTTAAGCACACCACGCGTTTCTTCACAGATTAAACAGGGAATACGTTTCACTCCACCACGTCGCGCCAAACGACGTATAGCTGGTTTTGTAATACCTTGGATATTATCACGAAGAACTTTACGATGACGTTTAGCGCCTCCATGTGCTGTCAAAAGTTCCGGTTGTCACCTCGGACAAAACATATGTGCGTGGAATGGCACTTCATATGGCGGAAATGTGCTTCTTCAGATGTCGCCAGTGGCATAGTTTTCTCGATGGCCACGGTGGAGGGGCATTTCCAGATGGCTATGTCTCGAAATGTGCCGGGGTTGGATTAATTCTATATTTCGAATATTTATATCCACGGATCCAAATATTTGGACAGAAAAAAAAAATATTTTCTGCACAACGATATCCGCACAACAGATGAAGTCCGCTGGCACTTCGAGGACATATCCATCTGGCAGGTTACAAGGGTTCGGGATCGGAATCACTTCGATTCCTGGGCGCAGGCGTCACATTACATGGCCCTCTAGCGGCCATGATTTTCAACGAATTTTGATGAAACCAGTTCGTTCATTTCGCAATGATAAAAAACGGATGCTAATTTAAAAAGTCAAAAATTTAAAACAATATTTTTAGCTGCCATTTCCAAGAAAATTTGGACGTTTTTTGTTCTGTCCAAAGTAAAACTCCAATTTAAACGAGATTTGGCAGACTGGTGATCAGACTCTAAAAGCGCTATATTTTAAAATAATCCAAAACAAACGCTTAAATTCAAAAATATAATAAAATATTTTAGTAGCAACTGAATAGTTCAATACTAATTTATCTTAAACAGTGTTTGACTTTTACACGGCCGGCCAATCAAATTATTTGCATTTAACATAAGGATGCCTACGAGAAATTTGCCTGCTCCGAATTATGATACATACTTGTATTAAATATTAAAAAAAAATATAGTCGAAACTTCAAATTGAAGCTTTAACGTAGTTTTCTAGCTGATATTCAATACCTTGTATGTATACATTTTAGGTGATTTAAGCGAAGGTATGGGGACAAAAAAGAGTATATAATTTACCTACCGATTGCGTTTGAGTCGCTCATTTAGAAATAACAAGTTGAAGTAGCAGCAGAGTGCTCCTGCCGGAAATGTATTGTAAAACAATTAGTAAATCAAACAATATATTCTGCATATCAAAACTTGACTAATATACAGATTCCATAAATTGAGTTCGAAAAATTATTATGGTTATCATTTTAAACTCGCCACCATTTTATTTCAAGTGTTTTTATTAACAAAGTTGATCGAATTTCGACTTCTGAGGTATTTGTTGCCCTTGTACTCCCCTAAAGTCACACCTCTGATTTTTTTCAGATTTTTCAGGTCAAAGGTGTCCAATCGCGAGGGGGGGGGGGACACCAAATTTTCGTACACTTCCCCTTCCCCTGCACCCCTCAAAGCAAAACTTGTTGATTTAAGACCTATTTTGAAAAGTTCTCATTAAGACCTTGCATTTGATACCCATATTGCCCACATGCGATGAAAACTTTTTATGGGGGCAACTCCCCTATATGCGGAGACCCCTCCTTAAAGACCTTATAAATTTCTTTTCGTCGTGAAACTTTGAAGAGGTCGTCACTTTGCACCTACCTACAAAATCTTGTGTTTCTAGCTTATGTAGTTTGCGAGAAAAAGTCGTGTGACACACGGACGGACAGATGGACAGACAGGACACGATTTTAGTAGGATATTGTAAAATGATTTTACAATACCCTAAAAAGTGCAAAGGCCAAGCATTTCTTTCGAACAAAGACTAAACATTTAGTCTAGAATAGAAATTGCAAAATGGTCTGGATGTTACAACATCACAACGTTTTTTGAAGATTACGTTTCTGTGTGTCGAGGGAATTCCAAAAAAATCAACTAGTGCGCTGTCTGGGAATCTTGCAGCAAATTTAGTGAACGAAGTGAATATTCATTTGGAATGTTATTTTGATATCGAAACCTGTTCAACTCAAGAACTGCACCCCGAAGTAATGATATATTATTTCTTTATAAATTTAAAACTACTATTTATATAGTATAAACCTTTCTGCACTTCTCAAAACTAACAAAAAATATATAAAAGTCATCGTTTGAAAGCAAAATATCTAAAACTCCATTTGCAAACAACAATCAGAAGACAAGACAATCGCTACAAATTTTCTTCTTCCCAATAAGCGTCTTATTTTATACGACGCTGTTGTTACCACCTTTCACATTGAAACCTGCGCCAATCTGATCTACATACTTGGGAATCTTTTTGTTCAAGTCGCCGCACTATACAGCCACAGATACCACAACAACAACCTGTTGAAATGCGTTCGCCCGCTGTCCGATATAATCATCTAATTCTGGCACAAGCTTAAGCTCCGTTTGTGAAAAGATTCGCAGCGGCAACTTTATGAAAAAGATACCGTACACCTCCCATAATTGTGGTGGTAGCTGGTTTCTCAAGCATTCCTTCTGCTTTGCCTTTTTTTATTTATTAGAAGCACGATATATTGTGTATGCAATATGAAATCTTTGGAAAAAGCTGCAAAAACACAAAATACCCAGTGTCTGGCTGCCTTTTTTTTACTTTGTTCGGTCAGTTTAAGGGGATTCTCTCTGTTTAGCTAACTTAAACTTCTTAGAGATAATCTTTGCACACACTACCGTTCATTTCTTATTGTCATTGATTTGTCGTAGTTTTATGTCTCGATTGTGACGTCAATGCTGATTTTCTTCGTTTTCGTGTTGCTCGTAGGCGTCTTCTTTCTTGAAAGAGATATCCAACATACTAGTACATGCCGCAGATACACATTCCAAGCAAAATATATATTTTCATCAGAAAAGCTCGCTCAAGAAAAAAGCAAGAACAAGAAGCTGCCGTACGTAACTCATGGACATCTCCCCGACCAAGTATCCCTACTACGTACGTGTTGCCTGTATAATCAGAAAGTTGCACAACGGGCGCACAGTCAGTCGAAGCTTGAGGAAGATTAAATAATATACATACATATATAGCAGAATCAGTTTTGACTAGTTAAACTGTTTGTCTGTTTTGTTTACTTGTAATAAGATAATAGCACGAATGTGTATGTATGCAAAGTTGAATAATAATATTAATAATTGTTCAAATCCATTCATTAGTCTATTAGATCACATTATCGGGCGATGTGCCAGAATCTGAAAGGAAATTCCTGTATCTAGCAGATGTTTGGAAGCTTTTCTTCTTGAATGAGTCAATTCATAACGATGGATTTTCGCGCTTATATTTAGACAACAGAATATTAAAAATTGCGAGTATTAGTCATTTTAATTTTGCTTTGGGTATTTTACTGTATACGAGAAAAGGTCGCAAAAAATGCATCCTAGCTTGGAGACACTTGCAAATTGTATAAAAATCAATCAAGCTAGAAATTTTTTGATGCCTAAATAAATAAATTCTTTTATAACCGGGCCATGCCCAATAGTTTCATACTGGTTTTGCGAAGGATAAAACAAGGTTGTGCCAATATATAGCTAATTACTTTTAATCCTCTTATTGGCACCCAGCTACAATTTATTCAAAACAAATATTTGAAAAACATTCACCCGCAGTCTTTTGATGTTTCACGGCCACTTGACTGTTCAAAACAATACCAACCTCACGTTCAAATGACGTGATTCCGCCACTATCATCTCATCTCTATCTATAACCACTATATCAATATTTAAAAGTTTTCCCCCCTAATCAAACACGTACTATTAAAGACCCACCGTTGAAAGCAGTTAAGAGCAAACAATAATGCACATTAGTGAAGCAGCAAGTACATAAAAAGAAAAGAAAAAAAATAGAAGACACGCTTGCAAAATCGTAGTGCAGTAGCGTAGATTCGCCCGCGCAATAAAAACAAATATGCACATGCACACATGTGCGAAAAGAGAGGAGCTAACAAATCAAAAGCTATTTCAAAATCATCACATTACACGTTTCTAGTGCGCACACATGTAAATGTGCATAGTAGACATTCCGGTGACCTTTTAGAAGTCATCACCTGCTTTTGCTGTGCCTGTAATTCCACTCCCACAATTCAGTGCGCTAGAGTTCGTGCCCGCGCACTCTTGGATGAGGAATGCGGAGAGAGAGGGAGGAAGTTGAGACTTACTAGAAGCAGCAGCAAGGTGGTGGCATCGAGAAATGTCGAACAACGAACGCTTTGCAACCTGTTTTCGATCAAGCTCCAGGGATGATTGCTCAGGAAACAGGAGCTGAGCTGGTGCACGATGCGGTGTATCAGGAGAGAAGGAGAACCCGTTACAAGTCACTAGTATATATTTAGCTTTCAGAGTGTAAAATCAATTTATACTCCACATTCACACGAAGTGGTTCATTCATCATCGCGCTCGCTTGGTCCAATCTGGTCATGGGTGCCAGCAATCCCTGCCGCAAGGGGAGACAACATCAAAAACATTTGAATCTACGTGGATGTGTACCAAAATCTTACGCTCTAGGGAAAAGTAAGACATTTCGTTTCATAGCAAAGCAAACCATAGTGGGGCTGCCGGCTCCCAGTCGCTGAGCATTAGACTAGTAAGGGGTAAAAAGTTTACTACTGCTATACATACTCGTATGTTGTCAAGTCCCCTCAATGTTTTTGCACATGCTTTAAATTTCGTAAACCTCAATCGTTCGCTGTCTAATTGAGCTCTGGAGCGTTTATGTTTCAGACATTTGGAATTCAAAGAGAGGAAAAGTAGAGGGATAAGTTCCAAGAAAAGTATTGTAATAGTATTCGTTGCCGACGATAAGCTTTTTATTTAACGAACAGCAGATTGATGTACACGTGAAACTGTTGCACGCGGTTAAACAGCTTTGTTTGCCCGAGCAGCTGCTATTCTCGTATTTTGACTCTAACCCGCCCTATATGTGGTTAAATTTCATTTGGATGCGTTAACATTTCAGTTTTTATCAAGAACGGATCTAGATTAGCAAATATCGTTAAGTTTAATTTGATCATCTCGATTTCTTAGAATAGTTTTTGGGAAAGAATAAAAATATTCCAAGTAAAACGTAAAATATATCTATAAAAATGAACTCTTACATTCACTTCCTACATGTATAACATTTAATTAATGTATTTACATAACCTTCATTCGATAGAACGTTCTACGAGTACATTAAACTCAACTCGCAACCAATAGAACTAGGGAAAAGAACAAAAATAAATATTTCTACGTTGACATGCATGTGACCTATATGTTATGAAAACACACGTGGGTTGTTGATAAAAGTCAATTTTTATTCTTCCCATCAACATTTGCGCATATGCGTAAATATACCAGAAATTAAACCAGTAAGTTATTTTGATAGATATAAATTCAAAAAAACAAATTAGAAGTTACAATCATCAAACTTGATGCATAGTTCCAAAGTGGTAACGTCTTTAACTTGCGGGGTAAAATAATAAACAAGTCGAGTTGGCAGGAGAGTGCTTCTACCAATAGGTCTTTGTAACCCAATTTTTTCTCCTCCTGGACCCTCTGATGCACAAACTAGCTTTTTGTACAAGTTCTAAAAGTTTTAATTGAGACTAGACTACCATTCATAAAAAAATTATTTATAAGGTGGACCCTGCCTTAAAAATAGTGATCCCACAAATCTCTGCTTCTTTATCTGCAATTTAAGAAGGTCCGCACACGATTTTTACATCCGTCTCTGCTTTCGAAACTTTTATAACAGAAATTTAATCGGAATTTTATGATTCACCCTCGACAAAGCCTACACCGAGAAAAATAACTTGTATAATTGCACAAAAGTCGTGTCTATGTCACAAAACATTTAGGCATTTCCGAGTCTGGTGAAATCGGCGGCAATTTGCCTAAAATTTAGGCAAATCACCCAAAAGCAGATTACCCACATTGAACAAAATATCCTCAAATTTATTTATGCAGCCCTACCCCTAAACTTGATTGTCCCCTCTCGCTCTTCTCGCTACCCACTCATTTTAAAACTATAATTTTACGTTTACATTCTTCTTTTTAGCACTACAGCCCCTCTCGGGCCTTCGCTTCCTGCAAATAGCGCCTCCAACTGTCTCGGCCCATTGACCGCGTCTTCTAATTTCGAAATCCGAGCAGCGATGGACTGTCTTCGTCGACCGAGTCAGACCAGCGTTTCCTCGGTTTCCCTACTGGTATCTGGCCTTCAGTTCTCCCAACGAATACCTTTTTGGGTATCCGTTGTTCGTCCATACGATTAATGTCTCCAGCCCATTGCAGCTTCTGCAGTCTGATTATCATTGAGACCTCCGGCTCGTCAAAAATTTCATACAGCTCATGGTTGTATCGAATTCGCCATCGGTCCCCGTCTAGGTTCGCTCCGATTATTCGCCTCAGAACCCGTCGCTCAAAGGCGTTCAATATATTTGCGGATGCTTGGGTTAGGGTCCATGTTTCGCACCCATAGCATAACACAGGTCTTATCACAGATTTGTATACTTGGAGCTTTGTTTTCCTGTGTGTGCAGCTGGTCTTCATGATCGTCAATACTGAATAAAATATTTTATTTGCAAACTGTATTCTTCGGTGTATTTCGTCTCTTTCATTGCCGGTTTTCGTTATTTTTGCGCCTAAATACACAAATTCGCTAACATCTTCGATACTTTATTCGCCATGTGTGATATGTTGTATATTTGAGTTATTTTTCCTCGACTGCATCATGAGCTTTGTTTTATTTTCATTGATTTGTAGCCCTACTAGTTTTGCTTCTGTGTCGAGTTTCAGGAAGAGTTCTTTGGCAGTTGTTAATGACCGTGACAAAATGTTTATATCGTCAGCAGAGGCTAATACTTGGCTTGACTTGAAAAGTAATGTACCTCGCGTATCGACAGGTAGCTTCCTTATGACGTACTCCAGAGCCAAATTGAATAGCAATGGAGCCAGCCCATCTCCCTGCTTTAGTCCGATATTTGTGTCAAAGGCATCGGTGAGTTGGTTATTGATGCGGACTTGGAAGGTCGTCGACGTCATTGTCATTTTGGTAAGACGGACTAATTTGCCTGGGATGCCAAAGCAAAGCATTATTTGGTACAGTACCGTTACGATCAATACTGTCGTATGCTTGTTTAAAGTCAACGAAAATTTGGTATACGTCTATGTTGAACTCCCAGCACTTTTCAAGTACCTGCTTGACTGTGAACAATTGGTCTATTGATGATCTACCTGCTCTAAAACCACCTTGATACTCCCCAATAATACTGTTGGCGTATGATCCGATTTTATTTTCTAAGATTTTAGAAAATATTTTGACCGCCATACAAAGTAGTGATATGCCTCTATAATTTTCGCACTATAGCTTGTCACCTTTTTTGTGGATAGGGAATATAATTGATTGGCTCCACTCTTTCAGCATATGTTCTTGTTGCCCAATGTGCTGGATGACTTTGTGAATAGCTTGATGAACACTACTGTCACCATATTTGATGAGCTCCACTGGAATCTCATCGATGCCCGGCGCTTTATTATTCTTTTGGGCTTTGATGATGGAACAAACTTCATTCAGAGGTGCAGGAGCCAATGGAATCTCTCCGCATACATCTATAGGCTCCGATGTTGTGGAGCTTTGCGGAGGATTAAGGAGGTTCTTGAAATATGATGCCCATCTTTCCTTAATCTTGGTTTCATCAGCGATGATATTGCCGATGTCATCACGTCAGAGCGTGGTTTTGGGCTGATAACCACGTTTCAGGCTTTTCACTACTTTGTTTGCTTGTCTTGTGTTGTTGCTCGCTAAACTTATATCTATACTTCTCAATTGGTCGTCAAAGTATTTTCTTTTCTTAATCCTAATTATCTTATTCGCTACTCTTCTGAGATTTTCATAGTTTTCTCTCTTCGTCCTGGTTTTCCTACCTTCGTATTCTTTGTATGTCTGATTTTTTTATCCAACGCATTCTGGCACTCATCATCGAACCAATCATTCCTCTTGCGCCGGGCTGGATGTCCGATTATCTGTTCTGCCACGGTCCTAATAGCTGCTTTCACTTCCGCATCTGATAAGATGGGAGCCAGCTGGTTGTCAAGGGTCTCCGTGAAATTTTTGGCCACAGACGCCGCTTGGAGCCCTTCGATGTCAAATTTTTGTAGCGGGCTGGTCTTCGCCGAATATGCTTTTGACATACGACATCGAGTTACAATTGGCTCCTCGGTATGTACGGACGTCAAGTATGCTCGAGGCCTAACGTTGTTGTATCAGAACATGATCGATCTGGTTTTGTGTGTTGCCATCCGGTGATACCCAGGTCAATTTACGAATGCGTCGGTGTGAGAAGCAAGTCGAACGTATGACTAGATTTCTGCTACATTCAAAGTCGATCAGGCGCTGGTGGTTGTCACTTGTTTCATCGTGGAGGCTATATCCTCCAGTCGTTCCCCGATGAAATAGCTCATTGCCAACCTTAGCGTTTAAATCACCTCGGTGAGACCCATTTGCGGTGGCGGGTTGGCCACATGATTGACGCGACTGCGGTTCGACACAAAATTATATCCAGTCAGAAAATTTCAATTTCCGCTAATCCTGCTCAACATATTTTCCATTCGTTTTAATAGTATCATTCAATCACCTGTTCTACGAGTGTTCTCGCCTTATTATTTTCTAAAGTTATTTCAATGAAGAAAATTACTGCAAACCATAAATTTCTTGCAAGGTTATTACGAAGTATCCTCGGTGCAGTACGCGAAGAAAATAGATGGCAGATCCGGTACAACGAATTATATGATTTCTATATAAACCGAAACTCTCGTCATGTCGAACGTATGACCGGCAATCGCATCTCTAAACGGGCGCTTAAATAATAAATGAGGGGAACTAGGCCAGTCGAAAAACAGCAAATCGTTAACTATAAACAAGTTATACCTGAAGGTCTTTGTAAACATCCTAGGGTTAGGAGCAAGTTTTCTAATGGCGTGAATCGATAACTTGAATTATTTGTTATGAAATCGTTCAAATTTATACAAAAGATGCACAGTTTCTTTCATAAGCACAGTGCAGCCGCCATTTTAATCTAGCTTAAATGATTTTTCCGAATGCTCGTCCGATTGAACATGTTCAAGTTAAACACTAACACACACAAATTTTGGTTACATTTTGCCTTCCCGTGGACCCCCTAATTCAACAAATGATTTTTTTATTTCAGATTCTAAAAGTTCTAATCAAGACCTTTCATTTGATACCCCACTCGACTACCTTTGATTAAAAAAATTTTTTAAGGGCCAATTCGTTATTAGGGGGGAACCCCCTTAAACATTTTTTAAATTTTTGTCAAGGCCTTAACTTTTGAGAAACCATCACTTCTGACCTTTTCACAAAGTTTGAGCATTCTAGCTTCTATAGTTTCTGAGGAAATCAGCTGTGACGCACGGATAGACGGACGGACGGACAGACAGGTCGCGAAACTAGTAGGTCTTTGTAAAAAAAAATTTTACAAAGACCTAAAAAAACTGATCATACACTATCAATTTTATACTGAAAAGGAAAAGAATTCATGGTCGCTTAGCAAAAGTTGATTATACAGAACGATTTAATCGAAGATGCGAACATATGTGAAGAATTAATTAAGTGGGTATGCATTAAATACCATCATCGTGACCTGAAATTAAAGTTAGTATTCTAAGTAAGAGATATAACACATTGCCACGAATTTATGTAAATCACTGGAAACAACATAATCTGATATGAAAAACGCTCCTTCCATTGAATAACATGTCTTTGTTTTTATTTGTTACAAAACAACCCAATTCCGACCATGTCATGTGAGAAATACATCAAGGACGGGAGCACACGGATTCTAGGGCCACAATTTCAACCGACTGCCCCCTCTTTCATCTCCTCTATAAATGTGGCGGCAATCTTCAGTGCCATCATACAAAGCACCCTCATTTGCTTGAACTAATGTTCAAAACGCAACATACTATTTTTGCTGCGTCTCCACTGCTACAATGTCGTCTCATATGTGGAGGCGGACTTGCAGTACGAGTACACTTGCTTGATAACATGTGTACGCGCGGTTGCTAAGGCGAATTGAATGCAATTCACGCGGAAACCCATGGGGAGAAGACCACTGACTTCCACAACTCTCAATTCAATGTAATGCTTCTTCAAGAAAGTAGCAGAGATGTGGAATGGGATACATATCGTGAGTAGGGCCCCCATGAAAGTATATGAAAACAAAAAAACTACAAAAGCTTCTTGGAGAAAGATATAAACTATGTAGTGCTGCTTCTGTACGAGTACATACCCGCAAAATTCGATAGGAAAAAACAAGAACATCCGATAAAGAGAATCCTACACCAGCAAATAATGTGTGGCACATAGAGATATTTTGTTAAATAAATTTGAGAAGTAAAACAATGTACACGTAATGACATAAGGCCGACAGAATCAACGGCATTATCCACTTGGGTGTACGTACGTTATAACGTGGTTATGTAAGTGGTACACTTGTAGCTTTTGTTGCTATTTTGCCATGATTTTTTCTGCTATTTTATACGCCACATAAAAATATCAACGTTTACTAAAAGCCTGGAATTTTTCCATTCTTTTTTGCCGCTGTTGAGCACCGTCTGCTCGTCTGCCACTAATGAAATATAGAGGAGAATTGAAATATAGTGGAAAATAGAATGGACAAGGTAGCAGAAGACTAACTTTATTCGCAGCAAACGCAACAAGCAAGGTGTAATGTACCATTTGGGCGAGCAGCCAATAATATGGCTACGACAGAAAAAAAGTAGAAAACAAAACTTGCCGCAACTATTTTTATGCGTATAAATTATAACACACGAAGCATGAAAGAAGCGACCGATAATCTATTTTAAAAAGTTTGTCAATTAAGTATAGACTCACGGCGAAATAGGGAGAGGTGTATCGTCTAGAAAGACACTTGAGCAATTTCTCGGGCTGGAATTATGAAACTAATTTTTTTAGTGTGGCGAAAAGGTCGTTGGTATTGATTTATCAATTAGTATTGCTGATGACGGTTGTAGTCAAAAAACTGCTAAATTATTCGCTTAGTAGATTCGATTTGAATTTAAATTATAGAATTTCGATGGAAATTAATAGTTTTGTTAAACCCAAAAAACTCTTCACATTACTTTTAATGGGCGTGAAAAATTTAAAAAGCTATCTAAAAAACTATTAGTTTTTTCTGGGAAATTTCACTGGAATTGATATTTTTCTTTTAAAGCCAAAAAAAATCAATGATTTTGGATCAAATTTAATGCTTAAATTTACATTCTCATATCCTACAATGCGAGCATCTCAATTTTAAGATTTAATTGTATAAAATGCTGTTCTGTTTTCTGGATGCGTCGATTTTATCTGTCTTTGAATTCCCACACTGTTTCATTGCAAATAAGGCAGATGGGTTGAACCGCAACCTCCGCCAATACGCTACGGAGAGGGCACACTTAGGAATACAAGGGCCTATGGTGATGCTGCAAGTTAATGAACACGACCTAGGAACCTAGAGACTACATCTCAATATCTCGTTGAGAGATGTACGGCATTTGAGGACAGGCTCCGAGGAGGTATGAGTTCCAGCAAAGGATTTCATAACTACTTGGCTGTCACTGAAAATCAAATATTCACTCGAAATATCTGATCACATTACAGCCAGTTGGCCTCTTCAAAAATAGCCAACACTTCTGAATGGAAAACACTTCAGTGGTCCGATAAACACAGTGAAAGCTTTGAGATCAGCAGAAAATAGGCCAGTCCCTACTCGTTGTCCAGGTTGGAGCAATCAGTTTACAATTCGACTGCATATGTTTCTGTGGATATTCCATTTGCTCATTCACCGCTCGTAGTGGTTGAGTTTCAAACTCTTTAGATGTTTGGGCGATAACATAATCGATGTCTTTAGGAACAGACATATTCTGAAAAAAATATTTTAGAATAGATCAAGTCAGTCATATTCCATGTATCGCCGCTATATAGTCTTACTGCTGTGCACTTTGCGTGCTGCAAGACGAGTGAATTGGTTGGAAACCAGTGAAATAGCACCTTTCTTCGCCAATAAATTTATTTTAATTATTCAAATTTTAAAAGAAACGGCAAATACTATTCAACCCACCAATCAAATCGAAGTATTCTTCATTATTTCGACTACTGTTTGTTTTTCTAATATTGAAGTTGGCTCAGAGAAGGTATATATAGTAGAACAAAGTACTTTCGCTCACCGAACTTTTCCAGCGGCTTAAATTCAAAGTTAAAAACGAATTGAGCACTCTGACCTCGCCATGCAACATCTTTCTTTTCGTCCCATCCATTTCGAATTTCGCCTAGAGTAATTAATTCTAGCACTGTTTTTCAGATATGTGGGTTTTATTTAAATAACGAAGACGATTTACGAGGGCGGTTTGATTAATACTTATCCTACAAAAGAAAAAAGAATATGTTGGAAAACTGGCGATTTACTATTCAACATAATCTCCCTTAACTCGATGCACTTGACCCAGCGATGCTCCAACTTCTTTAACCCGTCTGAAAAACACGTTTTCTCGAGGTCTGCAAGGTAGGCCACCGTGGCGGCGATGAGCTCCTCATTCGACTCAAATATCTACCCGGCGAGTGATTTTTCAAATTTGGAAACAAAACAGAAGTCGCACGGGGTCAAATCGGGAAAAAACGGTGGATGGGGTGCAGTTCGTAGCCCAATTCGACCAATTTGGCCGTGGCGACGGCGGAGGTGTGAGCCGGTGCGTTGTCATGGAGGAAGAGCACTTTTTTCTTCGCCAAATGAGGGCTTTTTTCTACAATTCGTTGTGGAATCGGCCCAAGAATTCAGCATAGTAGAGCCCTGTAACCATTTTGCCCTTTCCAGGTAGTCGATGCAGATCGCACACAGTGATTCCCAGAAAACGGTGGCCATCTTCTTTCCGGCCGATAAGACAGTTTTCATCTTTTTCAAAGCACGTCCGCCGAGTGATGTCCACTGTTTCGACTGCTCCTTGGTGTCAGGTTACATCAGTGGAGCCATGTTTCGACGACGGTTACGAAATGACGCAGAAATTCCATCGGATTGCGCTTAAACAGCGTCGAACTTTGCTCAGAAGTAGTCTCACGGTTGCGTTTGTTGTCCGGCGTAGCAAACGCGATACCATCGCGCTGACAGCTTTCTCATGCCCAAAATTGCATGCAGGATATGACCCACGCGATCTTTTGACATGCCTACTGTCTCAGCTATCTCGCGCACCTTCAATTGGCGGCCTGCCAATATGAGCTCATAGTTTTTTGTCACGTTATCCTCCGTGGTAGCCGTTTTTGGGGCACATGGGCGTCGCTCATCAAAAACCGATGCGAGACCACGTTGACGTTAAACCAATTTTTTACGGTCGCCATCACAGAAGCAGGGTCACCGTACACAGCATCCAAGGGCTTTTTGATTTCGCTGCGCGATTTTCCCTTCCAAAAACAATAATCGAATCACCGACCGATATTTTTCTTTCTCCATTTTTCTAAAATCCGCTTACACGCCCGCTTCCACACGTGGTCAAAACAAAACTACGAGTCCGATTCGGCTGAAATTTTGACAGAAGTCGTCTACGAGAAATATCTCAAAATATTGACAGTTTTTGACAGTCACGTTCCCCAAGCGCTTGGACAATTGCTACTTTACGAATGAAATTTTAAATCTAGTCGTAAAATGCCTCTTACCGATCTATTGCTCATTCTGAAAGCGGCAACAAAACGATCGGGCTCCTCAACATTGCATTTCTAGTTCTGTCGATGTTATCCGATGTCTGCATAGTACGAAAGGCACATGGTGGTTTTCGTCGAGTTACACTTCCTGTTATTCTGAAATTGGTCAACCATTTATAAGGATGGTTACGACCAACGTAGAAATGTCGATGAACGAGATGGTGTTTTTGGACGACAGATTCACCACTTTTAACGTATTTATCGTACAGTAAAGCAAGATCCTAAAATTCTACTGCGCCATAATGATTAAAATGGCATAGCCTGCGGATTCGACTGACGTTCTACTGGTTTCCTTCACTCTTCTACTCGCTGTATATTATGTGTGTAAAAAACATTTGGTTCCCCTGAACCACTCTGTACAACACATACTTTTTATTTAAAATGGTCTTTCGATTTAGAGATTTAATCTTTGGGAAAAAAGTCCAAACATGGTAGAGCAAGGGTAACAAATAAGAGCAATCCCTCTTTTTTCCTCTCCTCATAATGTGTCAAACGATTCTAGGCTACATTCGTGGTTTGACGGTGGAGGTGTTTAGTGTGTATTCCAGACGTTTTACGCGCCTGGGAACGCCACACTCAGGGCGTCAATCACCTTTATGTCAAAACCACAAAAAAGGTATCAAATGAGAAATCCTAAAGAGGTCTTTGGATAGCAAACATTAAAATTGCATAATTGATATTGAAGTATGCAGGGGAAATGCGCAAAGATTTGTGTCCAGGTCAACGTTCAAAAAAGGAACTGTGGACGAACAAGAAGACTCCATAGAAGCCGAGATCGCAAAAGCATGATGATTGGAGGGAACCATTTCTGAAAGACAAGGCTAAGTCTTGAACACATTTAGTAAGACTGGCACTCGTATTGGAACCTAAATTGTAGATTGTATGAAATTGATCTCTACCACTTCAGCCTTTAAAGATTTCATCATCATATATGGCGCTACAGCCCAAGCCGGGCCCACGCTTTCAGGATTAAACTCCGCCAATCATCACGGTTCTACGACCTCGTCCGTCAGTTGATCACTCCCACCAAGGATCTGTTGTCAGCTTCTATTGTGTCTTCCCATCGAGTCCTCGGTCTTCCTGCTGGACGTCTCCTTTGTGTTCATACATATTCATTGAAATATCTGGAGCTCAACGAACCAACCAACATTTGCCAGAAAGTCAATACTCTTCGCAGGTTCCAGATTTCCAAAATGCTCTTCAGCTAGACCGTAAACTCCCAGACTTTCTCAGTCGCATCTAAGAAAATGTACTTGTGCTTCGTCTGCAAACCTGCAGTTGCCATTCTACTTGAGGTCTATTTCCTTCAAGTATCTTCCCAGTCTATAACCCCTGAGGAACCCTCTAAAAATTCTAGTTTTCTAGTTCCTAGTTTTATGCACTTTATATCACGTTTTTCATTATAGGGTCTTGGAACGCTTCGCCAAAGTTTGTTATGTTCCCTAGTATTTTATTTCCTTCAAGGGACTCTGAAAAAAATAATTTTCGACCGCATTGAAGGGTTCAGGATCGACGAATGTTGCCGTTGATCCTTTCTTCGCCAAAACGTCTGCCTGTTTGTTACCTCAAATCTGCTCAACGCTTTCTTACCCACCTTCAAAACGAAGTTTACCTCTCTCCACCGCTTTATTCCCAAGGCTAGACTACTTTGTATATTGAGCTGCAGAGGTTTATTCCAAACATGCCAGCGGTATGCAAATAATAAATTTAGGTTAAGTTATAAAGGAACTTCATGTTTTTCCTTGTATTGTATTTATGTTGTTCTAAAATATAGTATTGCGCTTAAAATAATTAACAAAGAATTAAATTTGTGTTTGTCCTTTCCCCTACCAAATAACACATCACCACTCGAATTTCATTGCCATTATGTGTCAAAAACATATGATCAAATTTGATCCTTTGTGCTCAGAGAATGTTTTCTTATTTTTCTTTTTTTTTCATTCGTGCGATTATTATAGAAGAGCCTTGTAAAAATGGTGAACATCCGATAACATCATCTTCCTCCTATTTATTGATCTCGGGCGGCAATGAAACCGTGTCCAGTACGACAATTAGCGCAGCAACTTCGCTCAGTAAACGAGACAATAAAGTGACTGGTAGTTCAGATGATCCTCCACATCTTAACAACAGTTGTAAAAAAGTCCTAAACAATGGCAATAAATGTTTATCACCTAATGATCAACTGCTGTCGTCATTGCACTCAACCTCCTCATCGTCGTCAGCCTTTACCGCTGGATATCCTTCAAGCTCATCCAGTCGACTGCAAGTTATCCCTACATCCCGATCCCAAGTATCACCATATGCACCCCCACCATCCAAAATTAAGAAACCCACCCCCCTAACGCCACCACCAACGTCTAGCAGAAAATTAGTAGAAATAACGCGAACACGAAGCTCATCACTTTCTTCAACGAACTTTGCAGCTAACGTTGGCAGCAGCGGCGCATCCTTAGTATCATCAGTAGCTACAGGAGGTGTATCGATAGCAGCAGCAGTAACTATGCCATCTGTATCAGACGGTACAACGCTAACGCATAATCGAATGGCCCCAATTGGTAGTAGTGGTAACGGACACGTCCTTGCGAATTCGGGAACAGAGGATTCATCCCAGTCTAGCCTTAATTTGTCAACGAGCGGTTATCTAAGTGGCAGTAGTGCAAATTCCAGTGTCGGCGTATCGTCGTCATTGTCTAATTTAAACATAAGCAATTCATCAACGTCATCGCACACGTCGGCAGGACATGGCAATTTAAACGGTTTCGGACCCAACGACCATCGTCCACACTCGACAACAGGACGAAGGCGAACAACGAGTACGAATAGTGGCGGGTAAGTGATTTCAATTATTTATCCTTACTAGTATACTATAGTACAGAGTAAGCTTAGTGATATAAATTTTAAGGTAGAAGAATATTTATCAAATTATTTAGGTATATTTGAGGATGAGAATACAGTTTTCTTCATGAATCGTTATCGCCCAACAAGATGAGGCAGTGGTTTCGGTAGACAGCTCTAAATGGATTGCAAACCCTAAGTGTATGCTGAGATTGTCCCGTCTAGCTTAGTTGTACTTCACTGGTGTCCTGTCACCATCAGTTATAATTTCGGAGCTCATAAATTTTAAATAATACCTGACTGTTTGCTTTGATATCATTCCAATGCCCCTGCAATGGAATTCCAATTTATGTCCTTAGACATTTCACTATATAGAAAAAACGCAAAGTTAACAAAAAATTGTTTCAATTCATTATTCAACATCATTATTCTATAGTATCGTCGCAATAATATACCCTGGAATAAATCTACGAAAATAAAATATACAAAACGAATTTTAGAAAATCAATAAACGGAAAAAACGTTGCCCTTTTTCAAATCACATTAGATAACACTTTCCAGAGGAAGAAGCCTGCCTCTCCAATAACTTTATAAATGTAAATTAAAGCAAGAGAATGCTCATTTATCTTGTTCTGCTTCTGATGGTGCTATTACTCGGTGTTAGGGCATGTTTAGCTTTACCTCGTTCTGTGCTGCTAATGCGCAAAATTTGTATCGTCCAAAAGAGTTTCAAGAGGATTTTTTTGTAACAAGGAAAAAAGGTATCCATTGTCCTGAACGGTAGGTAATTGCTCCAATGAATGCAGGGAAGTATTATATAATGAAATTAACAACCTGGATGAATTCACAGGTGATGATGAGATGAGAAGGAACCTTCTCTTAAGATGAGCACCGATTCAAGGATGCATACTCGAGAGTTGTTCGTTGACAAGTGCAGAAGAGTAATAAAGAAACAAATAACAGTTGGATCTATTTACCCATTTCTCAAACTTGAGTTTACACTTTAAAAGAATTTCCCTGCATTCTTCTTATCTTTAGTATACTATTATTAACCATGGGTATGACTATACACTGAGTGAAATATCAACTGTCGGGTCGTTAAACAAAACGAACAACCAAGTGATTCTCATTTGCATCACACACGACATGCTATTGTGCTTGCTCTTGACACTACTTTTCGGCCTGATAACCATTTCTCTCTCATATACGTTTTTTTTTTCATTTTCCATCCACGGTTAATATAATATGGAACACCCTATTTATTCCTACTTTTAAAAAAACGTGTCAAGTCAAGCAATACATAAATAAACAATTAAAATATGAGATTATGTTATTAGAGCTGAAAAAACTGGAATTACTAATGTAAAGTATAAGACACCAATTCGTAGCCCCCTTATGCTAGATACATGCAATAATCTATGCAAAAGATCAATTATGGAAATCAAAATTATCCACCATATTATCCATATGCTTTGCTTTAGCACTACAGCCCCTTTCAGGCTTTCGCTTTGAGGTAAAGTATCTCATTTTGATCGAATGTATTGGCACTCGGGAAGATGATATGGTCAGACCCAACCTTACCCATGTGTCCGCCCGCCCAGCTGAGATATGTTCTGATTTTAAAGTAGTACGTACCTTAACTGAACGGGCTTATAGCCCGCTCGAAGAATCACTCGAAACGAATCTCGTTGCCGCTAACGAGACTGGATAACTGGACGTTTCTTTTGCGCCCTGCCTTCAACGTTCGGCTGGGGAGCCTGTGGTCGTCTATTTCCACACCTTCCATTTACCCTGTGTTGCACACTTTCTGAATTTTCCCACTGGCCGGTCAGCTGAGCCGATGACTGTCGTATTCAAAAAATAAACTGAAAAGCAAATAAAATTTCCGACGCACGTGTTCTTTTATGCATTTCACATCCTAATAAAATATAGAACGAATTTGTTTTTTTGAAAACCTATTAATTTTTTCAGATATGGTAGTGCTGAAATCTCTCATTGAAGCAAGTGTTTATATTCGCGCCAATTCTCGCGTCACATTTACCTACCTGCCTGTTGAGGTAGATTTATGGCCGCTCTTCGGCTTGTGTTCGGTTTTTTCCGGAGGCTAGATTGAGTGTGGATACTATGTGAGTACTCGTATACTATGGTCCTGACTACCCACCCACAAACCATTCTATCTCTCAAAATTATTTTCAACTCTTAATCGATCGGCGCTGAAATCACCAACATTGTTGGAAGGTACCGCCATTGTTTACACCAAATGCACTGATATTACAGCCTTCCTCGCTTTTTCATGACGCAGCAAACTATCTTGTCTTTTCATTTGTTCAAATTGTCATAATTTCCGCCTATATTATGTTCACTATGATATTATCATCAATGGTATTTCTAAATGTTTTCGACTATTTGTGCTCAATCTTTTCCTCGATTAAGTTTTAATGAGTCTTCAGTATCTTTCTCAGCTTCAAATTATAAATACGCTATCCCAGACGCACTCTTCCTTCAACTCTCTTGCCACTCTTTTAGCCGACGAGACTGCTCTTTAAACAAAACTATTAGGGCCGCAAAGTCTGCGAGCGCTGTTTTTGGAAGAATCCAGTGGCTAAATCAATCTCTGATTCTTCCTGCTGCTCTGCAATCTGAGGTAAAAATCGTTAAACCAGCTTTGGTCCTATTGTACTTCTACCGCCTGCAACCTTTGATAAGCACCATCTTCGGCGTCCTTTTGTAAGACATTTCTACTTTTGACTCAAATTATGTGGAAATTGGTTTTAGTATAAATAATACTGTTTTGTTTTCTAATAACTTTTCATTACAATTATCAATTAGTTACCGCTGTCAAAATTAAAATTTCCCCAAATAAATTATTTTCTGGCGTTTAGCTAAATAGGAGTTTATTCTGGCCAAATTTTTATCCTCAGGTAGAGGAGCATAGTTTCTAAAATGTCAAGATTAGTCAATATTCTAAATTCAGTCTTCATGCAACGTTCTACTAAAATTGGCCTCCTTCAATTTTTGGTCATTCATCTGTCACCTCAATAACCGCAATACATTTATTGGTATCTATATAATCCTGATAGGCGTAAGGTTTAAATTTCTTCAGCAGAAATCTGGCAAAACAACTGAGTTCTTGACGAGCTCTTTTGAAATGCTAGTTATATTAATTTTGATGTTCTTTTCAAAGTAAATTAAATCTCTTCTCTCACTTTCACTTTCTTCCCTGTCCTCTATCAACCTCATCTACCCTACAATTCTAAATTTCCTAAGCCTCCCTAGTTCAAAATATGCAACTTATTCTCATTGGAACTTGGGATTGTTCTCTAGGCATGAGTTTGGATTTAAATTCAAAAATCGGTTTTAGATGCAATAGGAATCATCAAGTCTGTCTTGTAAGGTCTGATCCAAAAGTGTTTTCGTCTAACAAATACATCAAAGAAGGATATTATCATTATGAATACTCGGATTTAACACCTATTCGCTCGATTGAACAGATAATTTGAAATAAAACAACCAGTTTCGTCTGAAAAAAATCTATTCAACTACTTTTAGTCGATAAGTAATCTAGCTATGCTAAGACTATTTTTGTATATATTATTGAACAATTTTGTAATAGTGGTAAACAACGTAGCCCATGCATTCTCAGAGCAGGCACCCGCGAAGTACACAACAAGTTGGAAAAGCATCGACGAGCACACCTGAAGGAATGTTTTGAACAACTCAAAGTCCAATTGAAAATGCCTGAGGAGGAAAAGAAGAAAACATCGAATTTAGCAATTCTCAGAGATGCCTACCGATACGTTATGGTTAGTTGATACAAATCAATTATTTATCTAATTTTAGAAGTAGTTTTTTTCTTCCAAAAATTTTCTGTATCATTAAACTTTTAAAGTGTGTTTGGATTTGATTGCCAAATTCTTCATTCATTATATCCCTCTTCACTATTTCTTTCGCTTCCTTGCAAATTTCAGCCCTCTGACCTAGAATGATGGAAAAAGACAGCTTCCTTTTAATTTTGTGTATTATTTTTATTCTCGAAATCGATTTTCGACCGTAATCGTTCGGTCTTCGCTGAAGAAGACCGAACGATTACGGTCGAAAATCGATTTCGAGAATAAAAATAATACACAAAATTAAAAGGAAGCTGTCTTTTTCTATTTTCAGTTGGAGTATTTTGTGAAGGCGAAAATGAATTCGATTACAAATACTAGAATGATGGTTAATTATTATGTTGAACGTTGTCTATGTTTTAATTACTTTGGAAAAACAAAATCAAGCGGAAGAAATAGTGAAAAGAAGATTTTGCATTAAATTAAAATTATTGCTCAAAGTAGAGTTTGCACATTCCCATATTTTTTTGAATATGCCAGTAGCCAATTGAATATTTTACTAATGCTTGAATTTTACATATCTTCGTAGAATTTGAAAAAGAAGGAAAGAGAACTGGAACAGCAAGTGGAGCAGTTAGCAAAGGAAAAAATAAATTATCAAAAACGAATACTCAATTTAAAACGAGAACTGGCAGCGAAGCATGATAACTTCGATTTTCCAAGCATAATGTCTGACAATGACAATGCAATGGTACAAGGAGAAAGAGGTAAGATGAATATTCTTTTAACTTCATTAGTAATAGATCATTTGCTTATTTAATGATGAACGCCGAAAATTTAATTGAAAATGTACATTAGTTGTCAATTATCTCCAAAATCTTTTTTACGTCGTATTAAGATGGAAATACATTACTAGCTTAGACTTAGGTGTGTTTCAGGATGCAGATCACACAAAAATATTGAATAATCAAATGGGGCTCGAGTTCTTTCTCAGGCCTAGATTGTAGGATCCAGTCTGCAATTGACAGAGGTAGGACTTGTCGAAGTTGTTTAGTCTGCTTATTTTTCACCGTACTTCTATGATTACTGAGCTAAAACCAAGCTAACCAATTCCTTTTTGAAGTCAATCTAAAAAATCAAACTTTTTGCCAAAACTATAAACGATTATTCTTATTGTCCACATGCTATAAAATGAAGGGATACCAGGATGGTTTCTGGAGGAAAAAGATTAACTGTTGACCAGATCTTCTCAGTGAAGCAAATCTGCGAAAGTACTGGGGAATATACCATCGATATAAGAGGGCGACCGGATAAGTACTTAGCCTCACCACCCGATGGCGCCACTATCGCAAGAGAGATTCACTATCGTGTAGTACATTCTCGTAGACGGCTACCATCGAAATTTCAGCCAAATCGGTCTCGTAGTTTTGTTTCGACTGCGTGGGAAGTGGGCGTGTTCGTGGATTTTTAGAAAAATGAAGAAAGAGCAACATCGGTGGGTGGTTAGATTCTTGTTTTTGGAAGGTAAATCATCGCGCAACAAAATTAAAAAGTGTTTGGATGCAGTGTATGGTGACTGGTCCTACGATGGTGACCGTAAACAATTGGTTTAACGACTTACAACATGGTCACACGTCGGTTTTTGATGAGCAACGCCCAGGTGCCCCAAAAACGGCTACCACGGAGGATAACGTGGCAAAAATCCACGAGCTTCTATTATCAGACCGACGATTGGAAGGTGCGCGAGATAGCTGAGACAATAGACATCTCAAAAGACCGCATGGGTCATATCCTGCATGAAATTTTGGGCATGAGGAAGCTGTCGGCGCGATGGGTGCCACGTTTGCTCACTCCGGACAACAAACGCAACCGTGAGACCACTTCAGAGCAGTGTTTAACGCTGTTTAAGCGCAATCCGATGAAATTCCTGCGTCATTTTGTAACCATCGACGAAACGTGGCTCCACTGGTACCCACGAGAGACCAAGTAGTAATCGAAACAGTGGACTTCATCATCCGGTGAACGGTCTCCGAAAAAGAAGATGGTCAGCGTTTTCTGGGATTAACAATGTGTGGTCTACATCGACTACCTGGAAAGGAGCAAAACGGTCACAGGGCTTTACTATGCTGAATCGCAGGAAAATAGGTCCCAAAAAGTGCTCTTCCACCATGACAACGCACAAGCTCACACCTCCGCCGTCGGTTCGGCCAAAATGGGCCATGAACTGCTACCCAATCCGCCGTATTCTCCAGATTTGGCCCCGTGCAACTTCTTTTTGTTTCCAAACTTGAAAGTCACTAAAATAGTATCGATCGTGGTACTTAAAATACAGCAGCCAGCAAATTGTGGAAACAATCATCCGCTCTGGCGGAGCAGTATATGGTATAAAATTCCTTTCCGATCACTGCAAACACAATGTTTTATAGATCGCGGTGGCAACACGGGCTGGGAGATTCTCTAGGCCTCTCTAAGCTAGCTCTAAAATATGTCACACGATCACTACGTGTTTTCATAAGAAGCACATTACTCTAGATGCAGGTAAGTTTAATGGCAGAATGCTTCAGAAATCTCTGGTGAACTATCGGCACTCGGGCGCCCATTATGTATGGGTGCCATAATGCAATTATTTACGTTTGATGTTATTAGAAAAAAAAATTATATAGATAATGGCATACAGTGCCAAAGCTACTCAGAGTTTACAAGGAGTTTATAAAAGCAATTTTTTGAAGCCGGTCATTAGTATGATTTTCATGGTTCCTGCTTTTCGTCGTTTAGAAACTATTTTTCAAAAGTCTCCCGGTACGAAACCGAGCGTGGTATCTTTCTATATTCGAACAAAATATTTCTGTTTGCCTGTGGATCAAGCTCTCCGTGCTTCTTCGCTATCTGGAGGCACATTCCTTGCAATTTTTAACGCGAGATGTGTACTTCGCATATCTACTAGATACTAGGCAGATATTCGGATTCGATGCTACACTGCTTTCCAGTGGAACAAGGCTTTCATCGCTGCTCCATCCACCAAGATTTCCCATTCCGCGTCTATTTGTCTGCAATTTATGCTCAATAAACTGTCGCCGTTGAGTAGGAAACCACCTTACGCTTTGATAACTTCAATGATTCTCCTTAAATCAATTTTATTGTTGTTTTATGGCTTCTTTAATATTGCAGGAGTCGTCGTTCCATGAAGAATGCTTAAAGTTCACCTCCGTAAAATCTGAAGGTAAGAATCAGAACATGATTCCTATCACAATGCAGCAGACCTTTTCCATATTTCTAGTGGAGCTGGCCTTTCCTACTCTGCTTTCATGATGAAATATATATGATCATCGATCGTTCTCTACCAGTAGAATTGGCCTTTTCTCCTCTTCTCAATATTTTGGCACTGCATCCTTGCAGCACTTCTCTAGGGTATATAGACAGGGATAAGGCGTATGTATAAGATTTTTGGGTACTTTTTTCTATTTTCCAATGGAGCAAGCCTTCCATTTAGTTTCCCACCGAACTTAACGTTTTGTAGCTGGTTACACGTTTTAAGGGATGCCTCCCAGTGCAATAGTATCCGTTCTAGAGAATTTTTCTCTCGCCAGAATCCCTCTGTTCTTAAAACATTGACCAGTTTAACTTAGCCGATATCTTATGAATACTAATTGGGAGCCTGCAAGACACCTCTGGCAAAAGAGTACCAGCTTTCGCAAGTTCGTGCACTTTACAGCTACTCTTTCTGACCTTATTTCGTGATGCCCATTCGATCTTTCCAATGGAATGACTCAATATTTCGCTAAGAGATTTACGTCATTTAACGACAAGCCTAGCGGAAGAGGTAGAATCCAGCACTCCAAATATAGAATACATGAAAAACGACTGGTCCCTTCAGAAATCGCAACCCCCTCGCTTTAAAAAAAACACTGTAGTGATTTGGTAGACAGAGAGATAACTTCAAATTCAATTCATCAGAAAATTTACTAGCCCATTTGTGGTTAAAGCCATCGGTGTAAAAGTTCTATAGTAATCGAATTGCCCGTTCTTCTCTGGTAAAGTGCCCAAACCCTCAAATTTTACATGTTGTAACACCAAGTTTATGTGAATCGTATAGACGAACAACGGATACGCAAAAAGGTGTTCGTTGGGAGAACAGAAGGGCGCAGACCAGTGGGAAAACCGAGGAAGTGTGAGTCTGGCCCGGCCGACGAAGACAGTTCATCGCTGCTCGGATTTCAAAATTGGAAGACACCGTCAATGAACCAAGGCAGTGGGATGGCCCAGGAAGCGAAGGCCCGAGAGGAGCTGTAGTGCTACAAAGAAGAACATCAAGTTCAAATGAAATAGCACTAGGACTCTCAGTTGAGTTAGTACTAAATTCCCCTAATATAAATAATGATGCTAAACGTCGAGTTATGGCATTTTTTCCGGTTCGCTGCATTTTTCATGTATGGCAGACTACTGCTCCACACAGCAAATTTGGTTGCACTACACCATTGTGGGGTACATCCAGGGGACAATGCGTTAATGCTTCATCGTGCCTGATTCGGCCTCAATGCCATCCGGCATTAAGGCACAAAGAAGCTGATTCTGGTTTCATTCACAAACTTACAGCGGAGATCCATGTAGAAAAACATTTACGCCGTATGCGCTTACTTCTACTGAGGCGACATTTTTTGCCTTGAACAAAATCTCATCAGCAATTTCATCGAATGGCCAGATAACGGTCCGAGGAGCCTGAGTACATCTGTTTGACTCCTGTTTGTTGATTGGCACCTATTGCTCTGCAAACCTTTCCCATTTATGTGTGGACAACGCTGTAAGTGTGGTAGAATTAGTCCCTAAATTGCGTTTTTCCAGCTCAGCATCTCCAGAGTGTCTCCAGAGGCACGTTCTTAAATCTTTTTAACAATTTGTGAGGACCTTAGGATTTAACAAGTGCCGTCGATTTTTTTTTAGATATAGTGGCCGTTTAACGTAGACGGAGGTACCCGAGAATGTGCCTGAGTCGGGTTTATTAGACGGTACATGTACGCTACGAAAGAGCATTTATCCGCCGCTTGTGCTAGGCTTCATTGGTCTGGCACTGCAGGGGCCTTTAGAGCAGTGTTGATGTCAGTTACCGATCATCGCCACTTGACAGCCCGATCCCAGTAACTACTACTTTTCCTTTAGTTACGAGTGGAACTTGAATGAAGGGGATTATAGATTACCCGATTAGACATTTTGAAATTAAAAATCGATCAAAACAATGAGAAAATTTCAAGAATATGAATTTTAAGAAATTAGCACAAGGAGCAGTAAAGATTAAGTTTTGCCAAGAAAATTTTCAGAAAACTCAATCTTCCAATTTATGGCTGTTTCAGGTGGCAAACGAAAAAAAAATCAATGTAATGCTAAAATATAGCGGAACCAACAAGCAAAATTTCTTTCTGGTGGGCTTATGTGTAGGTTGCTTGATTGGTTAAATCATATTTTCAAAACTTTCAATATTTCACTTCTGGTCCAGTTTTGATGAATTAGCATACATCATTCTCGATCGATTATAAATAAACACAGATATATTCATATCCAAAATATTTCGTTCGTGTTTGGTCTTGTTCGGAACACAAAGATGTCATCGTTACAAACTTCATTGGTCGAGAGGATCACGATTCTTTGTCTTTCAGGGTAAGATTGCTTCACCTCACCAAAATTTCTCGTTCCTCAAAACTAATTACCTACGAACTTTCTCTGCATAGCTAACAACAGCAGTAAATAGTATTATCTGCAATGCGAACTACTTCAGAATAGAAGCTATGGATGTTGATATAGTAGTTATATTGAATAAAACTTTTAGCATTTAGAAGTGCAAAATTTGATGGAAGTTGGCGAATTATATTCCGGCCCAGAAAACTATCACAAAAACATCTGATTTTGCAACATCCTCGGCCCCCAATCGGAAAGGCGGAAAATCAGTTCAAAAAGATCCTTTCAGAAAATTTTTACTTTCATTTTTCACACGAAGAAAATACTGTCTCCAGTGAAGGTCGGTGGTAGCATCTCCAGCGATGTGGTCCCGAATGAACGGTAGGAGGCGTCCCCAGATTTTGAGTTAATTTTTTAATTTATAGTTGTAATCATTTCATCTAGGTCTACCTCATTGTATTCTGGAACTGGGATTAATTTAGTTCTCAGAACATCGGTATATTCAACCTACATAGAGAAACAATAGAATCCTGTATATATTTTATTTTACATCGCTTGACTACATGTTATATCAATCAGAGGAGCACGTGTACATTTGATACGGATTGAATGATTTTCTAATATGACAAACGATTGAAAAATCTTAAAGGCCGATTTCTAATAAATTCATATTATAGGTCCCTGTCAATATTTATTCATCTTCATCTTCCAGTTTGACTGTACTTGCTTATTTATATTCATTACTATATATTGCATGCAGAACTTCATTCTAGGATTCCATGCTTCTATGCAAAATAGCCGATAGGGAAACATGACACGTTATCCAACCTAAATAGGCATTAAATTTACCTACTTGCATTCTTCAACAAGAAAAATAGAATTAAGTACGGTAAAAGGAGACCAAGGACCAACGTAACAGTCTGGCCTTCTACCCAGATATACAAATTAAAACATTTATTGTCCTACTGTACCCAAATCGTAAAATCCTCTGGTCACAATCTCATATAAAAACAGCTTTCAATTCCATATCCACCATTTTATAGAAGCAGTGCATTTGAATTGATTTGCGTTGATATTATTACTACTACCCTCCTCTTTCGCCGCCTAAACTCTTCCAGTCAATATCAACGCATGCAATGCAATCCTGCCATATTCTCTTGCAACAGTCTCGCCGCTATGGTAATAAATTATTCACGCTACAACAATGTGGAGGCTAAAGTGGTGGGACTGCTACCCAATCCTGTATGGCCCTTTAAGATCGTATAATACATATATTCAAATACAAAGGAAATAGAATATTGGGCCTAATACCAATGCATTTTGCAAACGCATTATTTTCAATTTTAAATTTTTCAATGCAACTTACATTTTGATCAACGTCATAATGTGAATTCAATACGTATGTGGGTTTGCTTTGTATTTTAGCTTGGAGACTGAAAATTGTTCTATTTTATTTACTTTTTGAAAATACGATAAAAACGGTAATTGTAAATGTGTTATATATTTCGGAAGAAAATATACAACACATTGGTCTTGAATTGTAAATTTCTGGGACAGGCTGGTTACACAAACGTGAATTTACTCCTAAATGTGGAAATAGTTTTAATGTGAAATGTTTCATTTCGTAATGCCTTTATCAAAACTAATAAAAATGCTGAATGCAATCACCCAGTTATAATCTAGAATCAAATTATTAATGGGTTTACAATTAGAGTGTCAAACATTTATGAATGTAGTTAGTTAATTGATTCGTCAAAATGCGGCAAAATTAAATTTAAGAGTTTCAGCCGTTGATTAATCAGTTCAACTTTGGCTCTATGGCAAGTCAAGTGAACAGTATAAAGGAGCTTTTGGAAGAAGCGGATCTGAAACTTAACAAATACCCTAGGTAATAAATAGTCAGCTAGAAGCTTTTTGACGAGCCGGAGGTCTCAACGATTGTAAGACTGCGGAAGCTGCAATGGGCTGGACACCTGAATCGTTTGAACGAACACCGGATACCCAAAAAGGTATTCGTTGGGAGAACTGAAGGCCGGAGACTAGTGGGGAAACCGAGGAAACGCTAGTCTGACTCGGTCGACGAAGACAATTCATCGCTGCTCGGATTTCGAAATTGGAGGACGCGGTCAATGGACCGAGACAGTTGGAGGCGCTATTTGCAGGAAGCGAAGGCTCGAGAGGGGCTGTAGTGCTACGAAGAAGAAGAAAAGCTCGTAGATTTGTTCATGTCTTGCTTTAGATTCTCAAAAAAAATACTTTTGCAATTACAAGCAAACTGTCTCATGTCAAAATTAAAACTTAATGGTCATAATCTTTCAAATTGGCTAAGATCTTCAATAGAGAAAAAGTATATGTCAATATTAACAATGTTGACTCTAAGCACAGCCAAAGTTAAAGAAAGCATCTATGAAACAATCAGAAAACCTATACTGCTCTAAGATGCCCTGGAAAATGATGAGGAATACCTTAAAAGTTGGATGAAATCTAGCTTTAAAATTTCATGGACCGGGATCGCCAATTTTCGTCCCAACTAATGCTATCGTTCTGAACTGGCAACGCCAATAAGCGTCTTAACTGACAATAGCGGTCGGTAACGCTCTAATTAGCGTCATAAACAAAATAATTACATACATATTCCTATTCCTACCACATTTTTTTGCAGCCATATTTTTTCAGAGGCTCCCACTTTTAATCAAGTCACGAAATTTAGAATCTCTAATATTCTGTCTGCATCTGCATATAATTCTAAAATTGTCTTTATAATAATAATAATAATCCATCGCGCCATGGTCCAAATCCGAACCTTGGCGGTGCAATTTATTGTTAGAGTATCTCATTCCATGACCGTAACGAAATTCGAGGTGATATGGTCAATATCACGCTCAACCATGTGATTATTACCTAATTTTTCAATTGGTACCCATCACAGCTGGGTGGGCTAATAGTTTGATAGCAGCATCAAAAGCTCAAACTCGATGCCGCGACCAAGGTTTGAACTTGAGGGCTGCTGCACAAGCGGCGTGTGCCCTAACTCACAGCTCCACACAGGCTACAACATTGTCTTTATTTATGGTTGTGTTCAAATGTGATTTTGAATAATCAATCTATTACCACGTACATACATCTTCTTTTTTGTAGCACAACAGCCCCTCTCGGGCCTTCGCTTCCAGCAAATAGTGCCTCCTTCTGTTTCAATCCATTGACCGCGTCCTTGAATTTCGAAATCCGAGCAGCGATGAAGTGTCTTCGTCGACCGAGTTAGACCAGCGTTTCCTCGGTTTCCGCATTGGTCTCCGGCCTTGAGTTCTCCCAACGAATACCTTTTTGGGTATCCGTTGTTCGTCTATACAATTCAGGTGGCCAGTCCATTGCAGCTTCCGTAGTCTTACAATCGTTGAGACCTCCGGCTCGTCAAAAATTTCACACTTCTTATGGTAGTATCGAATTCGCCATTGCTCCCCGTATTGATACGAAACGTTCATACATACTTTGACCCAAGCCCTCTTTTGCATATTTTTAACACTGATAAATAATTTGTTCTACTTAAATCACCACACACTATGCAAGAACTAAACCGCCTGGAGCATTCAGATAATGATTCCTCGCACTGAACTCCACTTTCCCTAAGATTCGACTCGTTGTTTTGAAATTAGGTTTCTTATCGGCTATAAGCGTTCCCAGTTTACTACCGTAACACCAAATATCTACAACCTTGTATAGAAAAAAATAAAAAAACGCATATACGAGGTGTATCTGACCTGAGCTCATAACTTTTCGATGGCGTTTTTTTTTCGTAATTCGACTCGTGGCATCTTTAGAATAGTCCTCATTTCATTGAACAAGACTCTCCCGTTGGTGTTTAAACATCCTGAATCAGTTCTGAAACTCGGATTCAAAATGATCTTAAGCACACTCGTATTAGCTGTATTGTCTCAGTGTCGGCAATCGATCCACCTTGAGCGCCATTTTCAATCCTGAAAACGATCAAGAGCCGACTTTGGGAACAGCCAAAAGAGAAAATTTCTAAATTATCCTGAGAGCGTTCGTAGCGAAGCGATTTTTGCTCTGCCATGAGCAAAAGCTACGAATTCGAAAAATCCTCTGGAAATGCCAAGGCTGTCAGAAAATAACAGACGTTCTGGCTTGGCGCGGCAGTGGACGCGGCTAGCGCCGCTATCTTGGCGTCAGAGTGTTCTACACTAAGTACACAACCAGTCGTGGTAGCTTACGCATCGTGCCTGTCGTATTTTGTATACTGCTGCAATTGAAAATTCCACCAGTAGTTTACAGTGAATTAAGACGCGCGATATTAAACAAGCGTCGGGAAAACTCAGCAAGAAAGTTTTGCTTCTCCACAGCAACGCTTGTTCTCACACGGCCAATCGAAATTTTCAGTCATCCGCCGTACAGCCTGGATTTGGCGCCGAGCTATACCACCTGTTCCTCGCGATGAAGACATGGCTCGCTACGCAACGCTTTGACAGTGACGCTGAACTGCATGCCAGTTTGAACCACTGGTTGAACTCGCAGGCGGCAGATTTCAATAGAGGATGTTGAAAAGCTTGTAGCACGTTATGACAAATGGCGAATATGTAGAAAAATAGGCTAAGAGTTTACATCCAAAATTAATATAATACATTTTTTTCAGATCATTTTTATTTCACAATGTCTATTACCTTCTGTACAACTCTCGTAAATTCACGCTGTATGTCAATCAAGGTGTCACGTCGGAACTAACGCATCGAGAGAGTTTGTGAAGGATTGCTGGTTACGCTCATACCCCGCAGCGGTCGCTTGAATATTTCTGGTGCGAAGGTATGAGCGCAGGGTGGATACTTTTCGGAACGAACTCTTACATAATACATGACTGTTTCATCCTAATCTGATCACTGTTGGCTAATAGGGTCACCAGCAACATTTCTTCTGTGCATGTGAACTTTTAAGGAGTTGTGTGCTGTGATAAACCCAATCGAAGTACTGCATTTAGATAATACGAGTATGTCTTTTATTTCTAATCTAGCTCATTGTCTGCAGTGGCCACGTCCTCCCTAAAATTCTATCGACTTAGCCTTCATATAGAAATTAATCGTGTGATTAATGTGAGAGGTGTAGATACCCATACAAGGTTTTGGTCCAACGATAAAGAGACCAAGTCTACCTTCATTAAGGAATCAGATTTCTTACGTCTCTCGTCGTACCCATCATACCACAAGCGCAATATATCTGCCAACAGGATTCTATTGTATTAGACATTAGTCAACAACCATTGATTTTACTTTTTGTCCGAACCAGCAATTAAGGATGCTTAACTGTCGCTGCAGATATAGATTCGCCACGACACATGACACCGCGTCTAAGTATTTTAAAAACTTCTGCCTGAAATACAGGGATCGGTACTCGTAAAAGTATGAATTTGTGGATATCTTAATTGAAGCATTAGCCTACTCCAGTTGCATCATTGGCAGTAGAATCATATGTTTGAAAGGTTATTTGTATCTACTATGCCATTTCGGTGCTTTTACATAGAAAAGATTGGTTCCACAGGTATCACATCAGTAGACATATCCGTCTGTTAAATAATAGAAGATTTAATATTCTGTTCAATATAACATTTCACAGCCTTCCCATTTATCAACATCTCAAGAGTCGGCAAATGTAGTGTAGTGCTCAAAGCGCTATCGAGTGTTATATACGAAAGGACCCTATGACTTCCAAACACACATTATTTGTAACATAGGAAAGGAGGATGTCAGCCGAAAGCTGTGAAAGCGACGAATCAAGATGTGACCCCAAGCTGACTTCAGAGATTCATACGGGTTAACTCCTTTCTACCTCAAACATTGTTTGCAAGTTTTTTCCTGTCCAATTCTGTATTATTTTCAGAAAAGGAGTTTCTCGCTATTCCATTGTATTCTACGTCCTAAGAGGTATCCTTTTGTTTCCTTAATTGGAATTCTGACAAGCTTAATCGGGTGCCTTATTTTAGAAAACCTTTTACTCTGGAGAATCAGGAACCAATAAATAAATAAAATATTTGCTGGTTTGTTCATCGGAATATATGGCATGTAAAATGAGATCGCTGGTAACAGTAGGGTTCGTTTAAAAAAACTTAGGAACTGTTCTTTAATCATGAAAAATTATATCTGACAAATGGCCGCCTCTGAACATCCTGCAGTAGTCAATTCTTTGGAGGTAGTTTTCGATGACAGAGAAAAGGAAATGTGCTTCATCGGAGAAGAAAATTTTCATTAAAAAATTTGCATCAACTTCTTGCTGTTCTAACGCACAATCTGCGTAATTCTTCTATCTCTATGATCTCTGGGCTTCAATTCTTGAGTCACCTAAATTTTAAAGGGATATTGATGCAAATCTTTATGCAAAATGCTCCATAAGAAAATCCCAAACTCTACAAACGACGACGAATTGATAAACCCGGAATTTTGGCCACACTTTCACATCAACAATATTTCAGCTAAGCGCACATAACTCACCCTGTGTCCAATTCTTCCAGTTTCTTCAAACTTTTTCACTATGTTGCGAATTGTATGCTCAATCGGACGATTAGCTGAACCATAATCTTCCCATCGAAGTGGATGAACAGTTCTTACAGAATTATTATTTCTGTAGAACAACTGACAATTTTAAGACGTTGGGCGGTACTTAAACGATTCATATTATAAATGTAATGTTTTCAGATATCTAATTTACAGTATTGCCAACATGGAAACTAGAATTAGATCACCCATTAGTGCCTTTGTTATCAACATTTTGAACCAATAAGTGGAGAATAAGAGCATAAAGAGACCGATGGCTAATTGCTGCTATGGGAAAGTATTGTAGAGCAACCAATAACTTAATAACTGCCAAGAAAAATAGCTACTGTAATTAGAAGTGTGATGCAACCGCAATGTTTAAGAGTCACAATCCACACATGAGAATTCAATACTGGATTCTCTTAGAATCCGGTATAATTTAATTTGCAATGTTTTCGAATTGTGGTTTTTCAGATCTTATGGTTAGAAAATAAAAAACACTGAAGAAGGAAGTTAGTTCGTTATAACTTTCTTGTAAAGAGTAAAAATAAATGTGGTAATGAACATACCACCTTCTCGAGTACAAACAAGATAATGATTTACTAAAAACAAGATAATGATTTGCTAAAACAAAAAAAGGAAATAATCTTTCAATTTTATTAAAAGGTGCTCGGACAACAAGATTACGTTTCGTTTAATATTCTAACCTAATTGAAGAATATTTCAATTAATAGTTTACGAACTATTGCTATAATTAACGTTTTTAAGTTGCGGATTATAATGAAATCTACATTATAAATAAACCTTTTATACCTTCAGATAATTTAAGTGATACATTATCTTCAACACGAGGAAGTGCCCGATATAGCTCATCCAGTTCACTTTCTAGTGCTACGACTGTGCCGTCACCATCAGGTTCTGGATCTGGCAGTGTGGTACGTTTGCAAAAATTAGACAAACACCATGAATATGCTTTAATTGTTCTCTTATATTTTATATTTATCTCCAGGTTCATAATATGTCACCACACGATATTACACCACCTGCTGGATTAGCTGCAACACCCTCAAGATTCAACACATCGAGTCCATCTAGCCTCCACCTCATGTCTCTCCACCATCAGCAATTGCCGAAATCAATAAGTCCGAATTCTAGTATTGGACACTCTGTGCCTCTCTCATTAACAACAAAGTCATTGCAACAAAGGGGATCACCCACCCCCTCGTCACCATCACCATCGTCGTCGTCAGTGAATGGTATTCCACCGTCATCGCCAAATGTATCGTCATCAGCTTCACCATCATCCACATCGACATCATCCCTATGTGCATCCCCACCGACAATTATACCGCAATCACCACTAGGAGCATTGGGACCGTCCTCAAATATACCAACGCCTGTTCCAATTAGTTTTAAAATTACAAATGTTCCAAATGGCGTTAAAGTGCCCCAATCAGGATCAATCATATCGTCATCGTCTCAGCACATCCCACCGTCATCTTCGCCGCTATCATCCGTTTCTAATCTATCAATAATTGCATCGACGACCAACAATTCGCATGGATTGACTCTAACGGCAGTAACGTCGTCGGCGACGTCATCTCCGTCGATTCTCAACTATACGACAAATGAAAATAACAGTATTTCATCCTCAGCATTGTTATCAACTGCAAATAGCATTAATTCCGGCATGCCATTGAATTTGAATACATCCGCCTCACCATCGCATTTACAATTTCTGCATGCAACAGCGAAGGATTTGAGCGGCAAAAATGGTATTTGCCGAAAGCCAAACGATCTCCACGAACAACAACAATCAATCTCAACTTCAATAGTGGCTGCGCCACAAACACATCATACTTTTTCGTCCGCATCCATTGCTTCTGCGCCGGAAATTATTTTAACGTCCAATGCATCTACGACTACAACAATTGCGACCAAAGATAAAATGTCAACAGAAGATGGCGAACAGCCGAAATTTATTAACGTACTTAATGGCCTTCAGGGCAATGCAATGGGCTTAGTTCTTAGTCAAATTCCAATGTTTGCTACTTCTCCGCAAAGTTTAAGGATGCTTGGAACTGGAGGTTTGGCAACTATCGAGCTGAGCACTTCACAAGGTGAGTAGTTTTAATGTGATATTTTGCATTCATTCTGCACCTGGCATTTGATGTCAAGATAATTAGCCAAATATTAAAATAGACCAAAAGTGATGACCTCTTGATAATCTGCAATCAAAAAAATTAAGAATTTTTAAGGTAGTCTCCCCATTTATGAATCATGACCATTCATTTGAAAATGGTCCATATCAAATGAAAGGTCTTAATAATGTCCTCAGAATTCGGGCCTGAAATTATTTTATCAGTATCGAGCTCCACGTAAGGGAAACTTTAAAATTGAGGCAATATTTTCAAAAGAAACATAATTTGTGAATTTTATATTTTAAACAGTGTGTGCAATTTTAAACGTATCGCAGCTGGGTGGGCGGACATATGGCCAAAGCGTGGTACTTCACCATATCACCTTCCCGAGTGCCAATACATTCGATCAAGATAATGAGATACTTTAACTATCTCTAAGCGAAGGCCCGACCGGAGCTGTAGTGCTAAGAGTAAAAAAAAAATTAAACGTAATGAAGTTCTACAATGAGGTGAAAAAAGCGAGGTATAGTGCGGAATATCTAAGAATTTAATTTTTAAATAAAATTTGCAATGCGAAAATAAATGGAAGCTGAAAGTCAATTATTTCGTTTTACCGCAGACCGATTTGTTTTGATTTTTATGCCCGTCGGGCCTTGCATCTTTTTACTTGAAGACGCGTTTCGACTTATATATGTCACATTCAGTTACGACACATAAGTCGAAACGCCTCTTCAAAATCAACATGGGGGTTGATTTCAATGTAAAAATAATAAATTTAAATCTTTATAAAGAAGTTGAGGCGTGCTTCAGCGCTCATAGCAGGCACAGTTATTTGAGGAGACAGACATTCTTGTATCTCTGATGAACTCCTTTAGCCATCTAATAATTATCATCAGAGTTTGGTCTTTTATTTTTAGGAGAAACTATCTACTAGTGTAGAACAATATATACAGCAGAGGAACAATTAGAAAAGAAATGGGGATACCTCTATGATCTCAGATTTTTGGCTCAAAGTACTCGAATCGAAAAGATACGAAACATACATTTTTTTGGCTTCCCTTGATCCCTATATGATTCAAAAAGTGGGGTTATAGTTCTTGATTCTAAAGCTGTTATAATCTTTCATTTGATACTCCATCTGACTATCATTCATCAAGTAATTATTGAATAACTCACGTCTATGATGTAAGAGACCAATTTGTAAAAATTCTTTTGTAATCAAAATGTTCAAGAGGTTACCACTGTCACCTTTCGACAATATTTAATGATTTGTAATGCGCGAATGGAAGTACAGATAGCTCGCGAAATGAATAAGAGCTTACAAAAAAGCCTTGAAAAAAAATTCCCAGAAAATTGTTTATAAGCATTTCAATACTTGTGATAGGATTTCTAAACGATTCCAATATATTTTCTTACCACACATTTTATGTCAATACCTTATCGGCATTTTAAAAACGTCCATATTTATCCTCATTCTTATCCTTCATTATAGTACAATCTCAGTCTAGAAATCATTCAATATCATCACCTACGTCAACAGCAACACCTACAACCGGTGCACAATTACATAAGCTATTAGTCAGTGGAACAACCGTGAGTACGTCATCAGGACCAAGTACAACCAATTGTATTGGTGGCAACGGGAGTGGCGTTATAGGAGGAGGCAATGGTAGTTCATCATCTGTTGCTGCCACTACAGTTTCATCGGAATTAGCTCGATTACCGGGGGGTGCTGAAGTCAACCTTTTATCACGAAATGGAAAAATGACCATTGTCAACAATGGGATTACATTGAAAGGTAAGAGAGAACGAAAGAATGGAACATTTTAGCCACGTTATAGTTTTGCTTTTGCCTTTTATTCTTTTTTATCTTTAGCGGACTGGTTTTTTTATTGTGTGCGTGTTTTTCATTCACTTTCTAGGTGCCGATGGATCTAACGGGCGTGCAGCTATGCATGTTGTTGCTCCATTACAAACAGGTGGAACGTCGATATCACGGTTAGCACCACTTGTTGTCTCACAAGGAAAAGTTGCCAACAATTTAGCAGCGCATTTGATTGCACCCTCATCTCAGTTAACCAGACAGGTGAGTGAGAATAGTATTTATGAAATACTTTGTAGGTCATGTTTAGATGATTTTGAGAAAAAAATAATTTTTATTCAACTCAAAGTAGAATAAGATACCCTATATGAAGAAATTATTGAATAAGAAGAATATGAGTGATAGTGACTCGTCTTTTCAACTGTAGAATCACGCAAGAAAATTATTACTAACGTTGAATATCCTTTCGGTTCTAAGCTAACCAACATTTTTAACTCCCTTCTCGATCAATCCATTTGTTCCCAGAAATTTTTTTTGCAAATCTTTCATTTTTAAATGAAACATTATTTTTTTTATCTTCGAAACATTTTTTGCAAAAGAAATGCTTCTTTTTTTTCAATTTTTACGCACATTAGAAGCAAAAATGCAGCGTAGCGTAAACGTTGGGAATCCGGGTCATATACATTAATAATAAAAATAATTTTTTATACTCCTGAAAATGTATTTTGTTAATAAGATAGCATCCCACATAAGAAATCATCAATATGTTGTGCTTATTGTACAAACAGAGTGAACTTCACACAAACAAAAATGAATTTATAAGTAAAAAAATCTAATTTTAACTTATTTATTATTATTTATTTTATTATTTTTTGGTGTAAATGAACTCCACACTTATTACAAATAAAAATTGTCTGACTCACACTGAGCACATCTTCTTCGTTGCTTGCCTGCGCTTTCAGCAATAACGTGTCTGATATTGTCATACCGAGCATCGGGATCCATATTAGTTAGGGACCTAGTCCTTCCTAGTTTTTTCGGCATACTTCCAGATTTTTTTAGCATGTGCTAGACGAATGATCTTGTAAACGTCAGTAAATCGTTATTCATGCAGGTATTAAACAGGTAGCTGAATAATGAAAAATACCATATTTTACCAAGAATGTGAATACGGTACAAAGATACATTTTCGTCGAGCCAATCTACTCCATCCATGTACTTATTGTACATAGTGGACACTTCAGGAATGAGAGCTAAAACCTTTTTCTGCTGAATATCTTTCCAACTTCTTTTGAGGAAAAACGCCAAATTCATTGGAAGCAATTGAAACAACTCGATTGTCAATCCACCTTACAAGAATTGTTATTCTCGTCATCCAGAAAATGCTCATGTGAACCTCTTGGTTTTTTCTTGAAAACTTTAATATCAGATATTGGGCAGCTTTCTATCCTGTTGGCTCTAATTGTTCCTGTTGCTGAATGCCCCTTTTTCCCTATTTCTGATAATTTCTGTTCAGTATATTCGCCTTCCGTCTTACCAAAATGACAATGACGTCGACGACCTCCCAAGTCCGCGTCAATAACGAACTCACCGATGGCTTTGACACAAATATCGGACTAAAACAGGGAGATTGGCTGGCCCAATTGCTACTCAATTTAGCTCTGGAGTACGTCATAAGGAAGCTACCTGTCGATACACTACATTATTATACGAGCCAAGTAGTAGCCTATGCGGACGACATCAACATTTTGTCACGGTCATTAACAACTGCCAAAGAACTTTCCTGAAACTCGACAGCGAAGCAAAAGTAGTAAAAAACAAAGCTCGAGGAAAAATAACTCAAATACACAAAATATCACACATGGCGAATCCAGTATCGAAAAGATGAGCGAATTTCTGTATTTAGGTGCCAAAATAACGAAAACGGGCAATGAAAGAGACGAAATACGCCGAAGAATACAATTAAAATATTTTATTCAGTATTGACGATCTTGAAGACTAGCTGCATATACAGGAAAACAAAGCTCCAATTATACAAATCTGTGATAAGATCTGTGTTATGCTATGGGTGTGAAACATGGACCCTAACCCAAGCATCCTCAAATATATTAAACGCCTTTGAGCGACGGGTCCTGAGGCGGATAATCGGAGCGAAGCTAGACGGGGACCAATGGCGAATTCATTACAACCATGAGCGGTCTCATCGTTTCTAAGCCTGCCGAAGCTGCACTGGGCTGGCCACATGAATATTATGGACAAACAACGGATAACCAAAAATGTACTCGTTGGGAGAACTGAAGGGCGGAGACCAGTGGGGAAACAGAGGAAACGCTGGTTGGACTAGGTCGACGAAGACAGTTCATCGCTGCTCCGATTTCAAAATTGGAGGACGAACCAGAGGTCTCAACGATTATAAGACTGCGAAAGCTGCAATGGGCTGGCCACATGAATCGTATGTACGACTAACGGATACCCAAGAAGATATTCGTTGGGAGAATTGAAGGCCGGAGGCCAGTGGGGAAATCGAGGAAACGCTCTTCTTCTCCTCAGCGAACTCTAGATAAGATGACTATCATGTAATATATAGCATACACTAGGAGGGCTTAACATCTTAGTAAGTCTCATAAAGTAATATTCAGGGTCACGACTGTCAGTACACAGGCCATTGGCAGATTGGAAGCCTTGCAATCAAAATGGTCATTACATACAACGCATATTGCCGTAGTTATAAGGATACGTGTAAGAAGAGGAGATGATTGTTCAAACTCTTTATATTATAACTTCTTCCATAATATAATTATCCTGACTAGGCATTTCCAAAAAAAAAGAATGGAGAGTTAATATCCGTCCTGTATGCATCTTGTTTGACTTGAAACTCTGGAGACTCTAGGTATAACTATCAGTTCGACCGAGGTGTGGCATAAAAACGGGAATATGATTTGCTGTGTTTTTAAGAAGGGTTTCCTCATAATGGCAGGTAACCCCCCTAAAAAACGATGGTCGTTTGGGGTATCAAATGAAAGGTGGTGGTGAAAAGAGGCGACTGGACTACTCACTAACCACCTCCCCTGTCAACCTGAGAATCCCGCCTGGAACTGTTTGACACATTACTTCGAGCCAGGTCTCGTTTTGTTACACCGTGAGGGTTGGGGAGATCTCTTTCCTAGCGGGAGGGGAGAGGGGAAGTGGAAGTGCCACAAAAGCGATCCCCAGCCCAAACGCCCCCGGCTGCTGTAAGTCCCTTTTATATTTTAGGACTGCCCGAGCATAACGTGCCACCTGGTTCCATTTGTCAACCGATTCTAGCATCACCGCGACTATATTATGCGGGGTAAGCTCTCCCATCTCCCTGTAGAGGTCCCTTCTTAGTATGACCCATTTTGTGCACGCAAAAAATGTGTAGCAGGCATTGTCCTCCTCTCCTGGGCAAAACCGACAATCGGGGGACCGTGACTTACCAATCTTGTGCTAGTAAGACTGAAAACACCCAAGCTCAAAAGTTGGGTTGGATAGAAGTCAGTCTCACCATGCCTTCGATTTAGCCACGGTCTCACATCCGGGATGAGGCGCGCAGTCCACCTTCCCTTCGTGCAATTGACCCAAGACTGCTGGCAATCGTTGACCGAGCGCTGTCTCTCCTCGCGGACAACCATCTCCCTCACATCCTCGTTTCGGCGTAGATACATAGCGCGGCGCTTTCTAGCAAGGAGGCCGACTGGTATCACACCTGCAATAGCTCTCACCGCCGGATCGGAGACAGTCGGATACGAAGATGCAATCCTCAGTGCTCCTCCTCTCTGTACCTGTTCCAAACGTTTTCGGTATACCTCCTTACTGAGAGCGTCGCCCCATACTTCTGTTCCGTACAGCAGCACTGAGCCTCATCAAGAGGCGTCTTCTTGATGGGCTGGGTCCCCCTACGTTGGCCATAAGTCGACTCAGAGCCGATATTCCCGAAGCAGCCTTCTCAGCCGTGTCTGGCATGCATAACGTGCGGTATGCAGACGGCGATTCGGAATTTGCCTTCCCCTTGCTGATCACCACGAGCCTCGCCACCTTCCATCGTACCGGGGAAACCCCGTCCCGTAGGCAAGCGTTGAATGTGCTGAGCAGCAAGTCAGGACAATGGTGATAGATAAGCCGCAACACCTCAGCTGGAACACCATCTGGACCTGGAGCCTTCCTCGCTTTCAATGAAAGGACTGTCTCTTACAGTTCCGGCTGTGTGAAGAGAGGACACTCGACTGCTGTTTCACTATGGATGGGCGGGAAAGAGTGCCCGAACTATCTTGTCCATCTTTCCGCATCATGTAACATATACAAGGTTTCCGTAGGACACCAAGCTTCCGCATAACTAGCTTATAGCCAAGGCCCCACGGATCCTTGTTCACATTGTCCACTAGATTTTGCCAGCTCATATGCTGCTGTACGGTTGCTTGCCTCGTCACGGTTCCGCGCCCTTTGGGCCTCACACCGAAGCTTGTGACACTCCCTTCGTTTTTCAGCGATTTCAGTTGACCACTAGTACACTGGCGGCTAGCCGTGCCGGGGTTTTCGACGGGGCATAGAAGCACTGCAAGCAGTCGTGATGATGCTCATATTTGAGTTCACAACGTCTTGAGCTACCAGTTCTTCCGTCCCTTTCGGATCTCCCTGCAGCAGTGCACCTGCTGTGAGAACCTCGACGAACCTCTCGCCCGATGTTCCATCCAATTGTAGAAAGCCGAGAGCCGGAAGTCGGGAGACAAGCAGAATGCACTGATGATCACTGGCTGAGTAGTCCTCTAATACTGTCCAGTTGTGCATCCTCCGTACTAAGGACTCAGAGGTGAATGTCACGTCCAATATGGTTCCTTCACAGCCAATACGGCGGAAAGTCGGCGTATTTCCGGTGTTTAGTACGACGAGCGCCGTCCTGGCCGCCATTTCTAAGATACGTTTTCCCCGCGGATCTGTTTGAGGCATGCCCCATTCGATTGCTTTCGCGTTGAAGTCTCCCCCAACGAGCACATTCCCGTCTGAATTTGAGACAGCGCTCTCCAAAGCATTAAGCTTGGCTTGGAAAGATGCTTTCGATTCGTTCGGCGTTAGGTACACGCTAAAGAAGGTGGTCCCTAAGCACCATCCACACGTCCACAGCTCTCCGCCTGGAAATCACTATTTCGAACCCAGGTGGCGGCAGTACCAGTTTCATCAGGATACCATGATGCCGAACTTTTATCATGGTGTTGCTCACTCAGCAGCAAAAAGTCGGCTTTCATGTCCCTCGCAAATTGCTCAAGCAGATTTTGGGCGGTTGAACTGCGGTGTAGGTTTAGCTGCAGGATGTGGGTCATCGAAGTTCTGATTTTGCCTTGACTAGGGCTTCCTGGAAAACCCGGCATTTTCCTGATCCCAAGACATGTCCAAAATCTAGTCTTGGATCAGCATCCTTGCAAAGATACAGTGTGCCTCCTTCGTACACTCTTTTATTTTATTTCCCATTTCACCGCATTTGTAACCTAGAGAACTCCTGTCGGGTTCTTTGCATACTTGCGCGGTGTGACCATAGCCAAGGCATTTGAAACATTGAAGAGGCGTTGCTCTTCGCCGTATCCTACAGACAACCCACCCTATTCGTACTTTGCCCTTATTCAGAAATTGTTCGGCGTCCTTTTCGGTCAAGTCAATTATGGCCATGCGTTGTCACCTATGGTTTTCTGATGTCAGCCTCGTCTTGATCCCGCCCACGCTAGGGAACTCCCTTTTGATGGCCTCTTCCACCTCGGCCAGATCCGTGACACAGTCAATGTCTCTTATTTCGATCGTTGCCATCGGCTCAAGCGAGGTTATAGCTGCGCTTTTGCCGAGGACTTTCTTTACTGCGTCACAGAATGCTTCCCTATTGTCTGCCTCTGTTCCGAATTCGACCAGTATGTGGCCCGACCGCGTTCGTCGTACTGCTTTAATGGTAGTGTTGGTGTCTTCGGGCCTTACGTTTTCCCTGATGTCCCGCAGCACCTCCGCGTAGGATCGATGATCTTGAGGCTTTACGAGCAGTGCCTGCTGCCGGGGTCTTCGTCGGGGCTTCTTTCTCTCCTGTTTTGCATCGGGTCTCCGTCCGTGCGAACTTTAGTTTCTCGAACTTTTTGAAGGAGTTTCTTAGCTTCGCTCCTTTTGTAAGCACTGTCTGGAACCCCTGATCTGGTGTTCCGCGCTCATCGTGTCTCTTCCTTCCTTCTTTTATACCGATCTCCTTCGATTGGGCTGGACGCCATTCTTTTATTAATTTTTAATTGTGGAGCTGTCTGCACGCGCCCTCTAGATTTCGTCCCCAGCGCTTCTTTAGCCTTTTGCTCTTCTTCGGCCTAATGGTCCTCTTCGGCCTTTAACCAGCTCCTCCGATGATGCCCTATGCGGTCTAGGAGCTCTAGTTCAAGGAGGCCTATCCTTACTGCTTTGGTTTATTTTTGGCGAGTCGCATGCAGATTGTATTCTTTTTAGAACAACTCCCGCTTTTCGGAATAGCCTTTCTTCTTCATGTCGCTGCGCGGCAATTGTACTTTGCGGCCATCATCCTTGGGAGAGGTTATCGGCTTCTGCTTCCGAATACAGTACTTCCGCCACCTTTTCGACGTTGGGGATGAAATCACACATCGCCGCTTTATTTGCCTGGTCACTTGTTTCTTTTTCTGCCGTAATCTCCTCGTTGACTTCAGGATGGTTCTTTACTAATTCGGGATTTATGACGCTTGCTTCAATCGCTTCAGTAGCGATCGCAGCAGTGAGTTATATTTTTCCTCCACCGCTCGAACATCTGGCGCGTCATTAAGAGTTTCCCGCTTTTCCTTCATAGGACGCTCTGGCGTTCGTATCATTTTTTTGCTGCGCCCGAACGCCACAGGAATCTCAGTCTGGACCAGACTGTCTGTTGATCTCTGTTGTTCGTCGGTTATCTCCGTTCGTGTGTGTTGTCGCCTTTTTGATCCCATGGTTTTTGATCTCCCTGCGGAAGAATGCTGGCCAACAGGAATACAAATATTTTAGAAGTTAAAATTCACACAACCTTGTTAATAATAGCATGATTTATAAATATCACGTTTTTCTCAATAAATATTTATTTTTAACCTTAATTCAATGAAATTGGATATGAAGATAGTTCAGTATAAGGTCCTTACCTTCAGTGTTTCTTGAAATCGAATCATATTTACGGAAGTTACGATAATAATCCATCGCACAATAGTCCAAATCCGAACCTTGACGTTGATTTATTGTTAAGGTATCTCATTCCGTAACCGTAACTGAATTCGAGGCGATATGGTCAATTATCCCGCTCAATCTTGTGATTATTACCTAATTTTTCAATAAGCACCCATCACATATTTTCGTTGACTTTAAGCAAGCATACGAGAGTATTGATCGTAACGTACTGTACTAAATAATGCTTTGCTTTGGCATCCCAGCCAAATTAGTTCGTCTTACCAAAATGGCAATGGCATCGATAACCTCCCAAGTCCGCATCAATAACCAACTCACCGATGCCTTTGATACAGATATTGGACTAAAGCGGGGGGATGGGCTGGCGCCATTGCTATTTAATTTGGCTCTGGAGTACGTCATAAGGAAGCTACCTGACGATATGCGGGGCACATTACTAGACAAGTCGAGCCAATTCGTAGCCTATGCGGACGACATCAACATTTTGTCACGGTCATTAACTGCCAAAGAACTCTTCCTGAAACTCGGCAGCGAAGCAACACTAGTAGGGCTACAAATCAATGAGAATAAAACAAAGATCCAAAACTCAGTTGGATGAAAAATACCTCAAATACACAAAATATCACACTTGGCGAATACGGTATCGAAAATGTGACCGAATTTGTGTATTTAGGCGCCAAAATAACGAGAACCGATAATGAAAGAGACGAAATTCGCCGAAGAATGCAGTTCGCAATAAAATATTTTTTTCAGTTTTGACGAACTTGAAGGCCAGCTGCATACACAGGAAAACAAAGCTCCAAGTATCTGTGATACGACCTGTGTTATGCTATGGATGTGAAAGATGGACCCTAACCCAAGCATCCGCAAATATATATGTATATTCTGGCGTCGATATTATCGGTTAGCCGATATATCGTTTCATCATTCAGCCTCATTCTTTTTTTTTAGACCGCGTACTAACTAGTATCTATGGTAGCCTTAATACTTCTGCCTTCTTCGTTCGATGTCCTAGGAGTAGAAGGTATTTTATTTCCCTTAAATTAGATTTTGATCGAACCACCAATCCCGTATTGTGTCTTGTGTGCAATAGTTTTCGCTTTTGTTATTATGGCCAAAAAATTGTTTTGTCTATTTCCATTCAAAAGTACACCACACGAGATCTAGCTTAGGTCGATTTGGAGCTTTAGTAAATAATATAGTAGCTTTTTATTTTCATATTACCTTCAAATAATTTAATTACTTTTAATTTCCTTTCATTTACAGGTAAATTTGTCAGTTGGTGGACAATTACCAATCATTAGTACTCCGTACCTGACCTCACCGATGGTTGTAGCCGTAGCAAGTAATCAAACACAACCCACCTTATCATCTGTTCCGCCCACAGCAACATCCGTTGCAGTCGCAACAGTAACAGCCAATGGCAGTGTTTCATAAAATACAGTCAATATTTGGAATTTGGTGTACTAAGCATAATTCTACTATGCTCCCGGCATGGAAAGAAGTCAGCCAGCATTAAAAACAACCTACTACAACAAAACAGCAACAAAAAACCCAAAAAAGAATCAAATGATAATAAGATAGCAAAGATAAGGTCTATATTCTCTATCTATAAAAAAACAAATTACTCTTCAACACTTACTAGATAAGGAACGGAAAGTATAAATGTGTAAACAAATTTAAATTTCAACAACAAAAATGTCTATATATACATACCTATACATTTGAAATGTTTGCAATTAAGACGAAAACAAAACAAACATAAATAATAAATATGGAACTACCTAGAGAAGATAAATTTAGGAATAATTAAATCCTAAGGAAAAAGCATATAAAATGGTTTTGCCAAACTATAACAAAAAAAGAAAACATTGAAATAATGGAAATAGAGATACAATACACAAGTGGAAACAATTAGTTATTAAGAAAAGATACAAGCATAGATTGTATGCATTTTTTGGGTGTTTTAGAAAATAACCAGTTAGTCCAACGAGTGCGTCTGGTATCAGTTGGTAGTTAACAATTGATCGATATTCCTACTCGTTTCTTAAACTTTAAACACATCTTGATGCAAAAGTGAATGATGCAATGGAAACAACCACGATACATATTTTTAAAAGATGTATTTTTATTAAACGGAAACAATTAAACATAAATCCAAAAACACTATTCTTAAGTATTTTCTGAACTGAAAGGAAAATAAAAAAACACTTTTAAACTATTTCATTAGAAATAGTTAACAAAATTCAAGGGCATAAATGTCTGGAACAAAAATTTACAAAAAAAAACTAAAACAGTAGAAATAAACTTACATAAATGAGTAAAACATAAGAATCAGATAAGGAATAAAATCATAAAAAATATTCAAAATATAAAAACCAGACTAACAACAAATTCAATATAATCGTGAAGAAACATGTAGAGCAAAACGGAATTAAACTTTTAAATGTTGTGAATTTGAGAAGAGAGAATGGCAACCGAAATCTAAAAAATTAAAAACACAAATAAATAACCATATGAGAATATCTAATCAACATGCCACAAAAATTCTAAAAGCATGATTTTGTTTCGACCCCGCCTATTATTATTTTATTTGTAAGTTTTAATTCAATTTAAATTGAGTTCTTGTATTATACTTGGAATTAGTAAGTGATGGAGTTTCCAGCATGTAGCTGATATATATGAGCATGTGGAATGTAAATTTAAGGAGAAAGTGATGTAAATATTAATATATTGTAATTTATATTGAACGAAATGGGAAAAATCGACTGGTGAAACTTCAAGTGTTGACGGGATTAAAGTGCAATTGTAACAATTGTAGTTTACTTATGGTTTTTATTTTGAATTGATGTGAATTTAATTAATTTAGCTTTTCTTAAAAATAATCTGCGTCTTCAATATTTGGGATTAGAACTAATTTCTTATGAAATAACAATGAAGCACAAATATGTTTTGATTTATTTAATTTTAAAGTATACAAACTTACACTTTCACTACAATCTTAACAACAAATTGCACTTTTATCCCGGCATAATTCATAACGGCTTACAATTCGTTATGTCAAAAGTTGATATGAGTTAATTGTTACTACACTTGAACATAATATAAAAATTATCATCTTTTATACAGAAAAAAGAATGATTTCTTAAAACGGAAACAAACATTTATCCACCAACGACCACTATTATATGAATAATGAAAATGTTTTTATTTTAATTATATTTTTCTTTTCCTTGTTATAATGTTTACCTTGTATTAATACATAATATTGTATTTTATTTATTTTCTAGGAAGAAAGTTTGTTTATATATATAATAAAGAATAAGTGAAAAGTGAAAAATATGGAAAAGATGGAAAAAAAGTTATTGAGATAAAAAATAAAAAAGTAAAAATAAAAATGTTTAAAAAAGTAATGAGAAGTATGATACAGAAGATATGATGATGATAATGATGATTTATTATGCGTATGGTTAGTAGATACACATTACACAATAACAAGAGCAACACAATTGTATATATGTACGATGTACGTATATTGAGACACCTACACCTATTATATATGTTTATATACAAAATAGACTTTTTATTTTTAAAAATATACAATAATATTTATTTAAAATCGATTCATTGAGTTTTATTGAATATTATCGAAAAGAGAGTTGAAGGCTCCAATAAAAGTGATAGTTTTTAACCGACTTCCAAAGGAGAGAAGATCTTGAGTTTGACCTGTATATATATATATATATAATTTTTTTTAGTATGTTCACGCATACCTTTTGAACGGGGATAGAGGGATAGAGGAGTCCTGTTTTCGGCAAAATATACGACTAACTTGCTGTAAGGTCCTATTTGAAGGGCATGAAAATCAAACACGGGTAAAGTACACTTACCGTTAAAAAAAGAAAATTTCTGAATTTCCCCCCGATTTTTCAGCATAACTCATCGACGCATGTAAAGATTTTGATTGTAGCGGTTATAAACAAAGGATAACATATTGGACTAAAATGTATCGGCATAGAATTGTAATTTTTATAAGGGCTCTGTAAATATTTGTAATGTTTACGTGGGTGTTAATATCTCTGTGAAGGACTGCAGCGACGGTCTGCTGCCTTAGCGAGCGAAAAACCAGTGCTACGCTGGAACTGGCCTTGTCTGGGAATTCATAAGTGCGCTGGCAAGCTAGTTTGGCAGTGTCGTAAGGCGGGTTCTTTTCCCAAAGAACAAGGGCTCACTAAAAAAAAATTTCGCACTTACGAATTTTCAGATGACCCAATTCAAAATGCTAAACCGATTGACCAATGGAGGGCGTCAATGGCCGAAATAGTAACCTGAAAGGAACTACATAAGAAACGCGATCACGAAAACCCGGTTAACCGCCCGCGAGATGTAAGGCAATTTCGTTCTTGCCGAGGACGGTCACGGCTCACAAATAAGAGTGGGGCATCCAGGTGGTGGCTTTGGCCCATATCGGGTGTGAAATGCCAAGCATCCCGGTCTTCAGAGAAAAAAGGGAGAGCTTATCCGCTTGCTAGCTCATGGCCAGCCCACATAACGGGTTCCATACCCGTTCGGATTCAAAATGGAAAGTAAATCTGGTTGTTTAGATAGGCATTTTTTATTCTCGATACAGACGAATTCCCATAAGTGAGTTCATTTTGGATGGATATGTAAATTCTAACCTCCTATGCCTTTCACCATTGAAGCAAAAGTATGTTCCAAAAGTGAATAAATTACTATATAATTTAACAAATATATATCCAAAAAATAACTCAATATACAATAAATTCGATTCCATCCAAAAAGTAACTCAATATACAATAAATTCGATTCCATCCAATAAATAATTCAATGTACAATATATTCGATTCCATCCAATTAATAATTCAATATACAAGTAATTAAAAGGAAAAGAAAAAGGGGTACTTACCCACTCCTTCGACGAGCGCTAGTTGTTGGGAGGATAAGGAGCCTGAAACTTCGTAATACTTGTTAATTCTAAAGCTGGTAGATCATGCAAAACGTAGTGGAGTTCACGTCGGGCTGTGAAATCAAAGTGACGAGTCGATATCTTCATATTGAAACTTCTTAGGAATCATATCGCAAGATCTGTAACTGTGAGTGAAAATCCTTGTTTTTCACAGCCGTTCCACCCTACAGACGGGTATATTGCGATTTGCCTCGCTACTGGCTTTGTTTCTCCAGAAGCATTCGTGTATTTGGACATGAATCGATATGTTTCTGATTCTGCCGGCGTCCCAATCCTATATCGTATATATAGACGGGCCACCGATAAGGAGGTAAAATATTCTCCGAATTTGAGTTCACGAGACCAACAAGTTCAATGGAGATACTCATTTGCTAGATTTTTTGAGGCTGGTCGAGCTGAGACGGAGCAATCTAGGTATTGGTGGCTGAATGACAATATCTAAATTATTTGTGTTTATTTACAGTTTTTGTCCTTTTCGTTATTTAGTTTTTGAGTTTCAGCTCATTATTGCTACATTTAGTGTTGTTAAAAATTAGGGATAGGTTATGTTATGTTTATTATATTAGGTTTAGAGATAAGGTTAAACACTTACGTTAGGAATATTGTGATAGAATTTTTTAAGTATAAGATAACGTTTTTGATTGAATTTTATTAGAATTAGGTTGTAACATATTAGGTGTAGGATCAAAGTTCGATTTTGTGTTCAAATTATAAATAATTTTGGAATAGTGTTGGTTGATTTTTTCTCCTTTTTCCAATCAAATTATAAAATATGTAATCATCTTAATGAATTTGAATTTGCGATCGTTTTTTTTTATTGAAATGTGTTTATAACTGATAACGTATAAATTTAGAGAGTCATTTGGGCCATTAAGTTTTCATATTATTTTTGTTTGGAATTTGCTTTATATTCTTTTAAAATTTGTAACGATTAGTATTGAATAAAGCACTTTTGACTTTCATTACACTTTTGATGAAAATGACGAGGGAAATTCAAAATCACACTTTTGCCCGGTACTCGCATATACTCGTAAATCAACTTCTTAAGTCTTATACGATGTGGAAACACGAGTTATTCATTTAAAGCTACTTTGCGAATACATTTTCTATCAGCAACCTAAACATCATCCCTGCAATTTATGTTTTTTTCCATCCTTGTATTTACGGTCTTCGATTACAGTTTTGAAGAAAGTTATGCGGTCGAGGGATATTCCATTTCTTTTAGCCATGTATCTCTTGCAAGCAACAGTGTCCGATTGATTGATTCGTAAGATAAGCCGTACTGTTCACAAGGTCTACTCAATTTCCAGGTGCTACACTTATTTACACAGAGTACTTTTCATCAACAAAGTTCTGAAGTTTTTTTAAAATACTATGACATTTCCGTCGAATGCACATTGCTTATACAATATTACGGGCTCCTGTTTCAGCTTAGATTTTGACTGTGAATCGACATTTTCCGAATAACCACATCAACAAATTTGTATCTTTAGGATGTTTGCATGCTTGACATCGTCCTGACACTTCGAAACAAAATCATTATGCATAATAAAACAAATTACTAACGATATTTACAATCACGAACTAATATGCATGGTATTGGTGGAGAAAAACGTTTACTATTTTATTATTATTAACGCTAGGCAGTAACGTCCACCACATTTACTATTGCTGAATATGGTTATTTTTATCACGTTGTCGAAAAATGGAAATATCACTGGTTAAGCGAATTAATCTTGCTCACGCTGAAACGGTTTTTATCATCATGTACTTTTCTAGCACTTATTGGAAACGAGAACTAGTAAATTGAATTGCCAAAAAAAAAAAGATGCTTTTCCTCAGATATTGGCGGCGTTATCTCAAAGTGAAACAATGCGTCACTCGATAATAATTGATTCCAACGATTTACATCGAAATTGACACTAACTGTACTGGATCCGACGAACAAATCGACTTTTCTTTCCATTGACAATTCCTTTCAACTAACTTTTAACACGTAGAAAGTAAATTCGTTCAATAGTATTTCTTTCTTCCCTTCCGACGACGACTTGCGACTCCACTTGAAATTTTTCGTTTGAGAAAATAAATTTTTACACAAATTAACACTTTTGTACACAAATTAATTGTAACACCACGTTGATTATTACACGAAGTGATTCCCAATTAATTAATGAGAATATTAAATGTGGTTCCTCGCTTTTTCTTTATTGGTAGCAAATTTTTGCTCACTCGCCACGAACAAGATACACTTTTTCTTTTACATAAATTTCTCGAGAGAAATTTACCTATTGCAGAGAGTACCTTATATATACTGTGAGCGTCGAAAGAGAGTAAACACCAAATTTTCATCTTTAAATTGTTACATTACAAAGCTATTATTGACTTGCGATAAAAAGTAATATTAATGAGTTTACTACTAAACCATTTAGAGATTGATTACTATTAAACATGAAATCAAAACAAGTGGCAACATTGCGCAAATCTCACCACAGTGGAAATGCATCAGATTTTACCGTTGCCTTCTTACTCAGGCCCGAAAACGGAAACACCGCGTCACGTCGCGAACTAACCTCTTTGAGTAGCCACATGAGCGCCATCTAGTGCTGTTTAAATCAAACAAATTTTTTAAAGATTTTTGACAGTACATATGACAATATGAAATTTTATCAGTACTATGTCAACGATTAATTTTAAATATGAGACGTCGAAGACATTAGCGCGGAAATATATGAATTTCGTTCCCGTTTGTATCATTTCGGCTAATTTTCATCTGAGAAATGTCATATTTGACAATCTAAAAAGCCTACTGAGATGCTGCTTTCAAGTTTTCTCGACAGCTGTTTGTCGAAACTTAGAGCTACTGATCAGCTGTTTCCGGTACGGGAAGTGACGTCAGGTACGTTAATTGACTTCCTTATGGGCCTGAGTAAGAAGGCAATGATTTTACGCATCAAAAAAAAAGTAAACAGTGGTAACACTTCTTCGCTTCTTTTATATTTCGGGGAACCTTAACTTTTGGTGACAAATTTGTGCTGTTCGCGTGCTTTACTTCACCAAAAGTCGTTTTAAGTGCATTTGTTCTAATTAATATTAAAAATAAAGACGTAAAAGAAAATACTTTCACTACGGGAAAGCATACATCGCCTGATACTCGAAAAATTATAAAAGACAAAAGAAAAAGGTAAATCCTTGCGTGAAATTGGCAAAATCGTGGGCAGAAACCACTGCACAGTAAAAAAAATTATTGATAAGTATGCCAAACATCATCTCGTTGAAGATTTACCGAGATCTGGACGCCCAAAGCGGCTTAGTGGTACTGAAGTTAGAGCTGTAGTAAGAGAAGTAAGGGTGTATCCAGCCTCAAGTGCAGTTAAATTGTCAGAAGACATAACTCAGGCATCAGGCAAACCAGTAAGTGCGAGTACAGTCAGGAGAGCGCTTCATAAAAATGGTCGACATGGAAGGATACCACGGAAAAAGCCATACATATCCAAGGCGAATCAAATCAAGCGTATGGACTTCGCTAAAAAATACAAAAACGAGGCTCCATCTTTTTGGGAAAACGTATTATATACAGATGAGAGCAAATTCGAAATTTTCGGCGCGAAAAGACCCCCAAAAATATGGCGTGCTAAGAATTAAGCCTTCAAAGAAAAGTGTGTTACCAACTCTGTTAAGCACGGTGGCGGTTCAGTTATGGTATGGGGGTGTATGACGGCAACTGGTGTTGGTAATCTTGTTTTTATTGACACAATGGACAAAATGGACTATTTAGCCATTTTGAGGAACAATGTTGCTCTTAGCGTCGAAAAATTAGGCTTGTTTGGAAATTGTATCTTTCAACAGGACAAAGATTCAAAGCATACGTCCAAAATTGTGAAAGACTGGCTACTGTACCGGACTCCTAATACAATTGATCATCCGCCGCAGTCCCCAGATCTTAACCCGATCGAGCATCTATGGGAACACCTTGACAGAAAAGTGAGACAAAGGGTCATTTCAAGCAAAGCCGACTCAAAGAAAGTTATAAAGGAACAATGGAGCCAAATCTCTCCCGATTTTATAAAAAAAACTTGTCACGTCGATGTCTAGAAGACTAAATGAGGTGCTTAAGTCCAAAGGAAAGCAAACGAAATATTGAAAAATTAAAAAAAATCGACTTTTTCCATTGAAGTTCTGTCATGTTTTGTTTGCTGTTTACTTTTTTTGACGCGTGAAATTTGGTCTTTTTTTGATTAAAGTGAATTTATCTTTGTTTATTATTATTCTTGTTTAATGTTTATGTTGTGTTCAGTTTTTAATTAAATAATTCTTTAATTCCTGATACTTATTTTTGATTTTGTGTTTATTACTTTGTTATAATAAAATTCTTAATACAAGTATCTAAGGTGTTTACTTTCTTTTGACGCTCACTATATATCTATATATTTATATATATATATAAGATATAACGAAGTTTGTGACTACGCAGGAGGTTGCAATTTTGCTCCGATTATCACCAGATTTACAGAAAAGGTGTATTGAGTAAATGTCTCGGCTAAGTTCGTGAACTAGCTATATCGGCCAGGTGAAAACAAAATCAATTCTTGCCACTTTTCGTTTATCCGCAAACTGCTTTTCTAGACGTATGGGAATCTGGGATCCGAAACTATGATCAAGCAGCTAATGATGAAACTTAAAATTCACAATAGTTTCTGTGACAAAATTCGGACTAAAATTCAAACTTAGCACACTTTCGCTACTATGCTTTGCAATTTTTAACAATTCACTATTAAAATTTTTCACTTAGAAATCATCCGCATTTGATATGAATCTTTATGATTCTTACAAGCGTCGTTTAACATTGTAAATGTTATAATTAAAAGGCACTTGAAGTTAGCAAACACAATTGCAGATGTTCACTGTTGGTACTCAATTCCATTTTTTCACTAATAGCGCATTAAAGCAAATTGCGGTCACTTTACTCCGCACATGCGGCTCGTTGGAGAAAATTCGATAGTTTGAGATGGGAAACGAGGCAAGATCGAAATTGACGTATCCAAAAATAATTACTGCGACACCCTGGGAAAATTAGCAGAAGAGAATTTTCATTCCACGTTGATTTCGCCAAATTTTCAAATTGAATTTTTTCACTATTTTCTTCCACGTTACCGATTCGATTCCCATCTATCAGTGCCTCCTCACACAGGCCCAAAAGCGGAAGCATGACGTCACAATGCGTACCTGGTTTTTAGGCCTATTGACCTGTTCTTTTAGACCAATTGAACAGCTTTTGACAGTTCCCGCTGTGACGTCGTGCTCGTTAATTGCTTTCCTTCCGGACCTGAGTAAGCAGGCGTTGCATCTATCCAACGACTGTCCGTTGTTCACATAGCAGTTTTGCAATCCCTTGTTCTACGACATAGGTTACCAAAATCCAATACTACTTTAGAAATAATACTCAGACTATCCTCCAGTGTGCATATCCACTTATTATCGATGAGATATTCTCATATTGGGGCTGACTGGGTAGCATTGTATCGTTGCCTTCTCACTCAGGCCTGAAAACGGAAACACCGCGTAACGTCGCAAACTAACCTCTTCAAGTAGCCTCATCAGCGCCATCTAGTGCTGTTTAAATCAAACAAATTTTTTCAAGTTTTTTGACAGTACATATGACTGGAATTTGAAATTTTATCAGTACTATATCAACGATTGATTTTAAATATGAGTCGTCGAAGACATTAGCGCGCAAATATATGTCTTTCGTTCCCGTTTGTATCATTTCGGCTAAATTTCATCTGAGAAATGTCATATTTGACAATTTCATAAGCCTACCTACTGAGATGCTGCTTTCAAGTTTTCTGGACAGCTGTTTGTCGAAATTTAGGGCTACTGATCAGCTGTTCCCGGTACGGGAAGTGACATCAGGTACGTTAATCGATTTCCTTCTGGGCCTGAGTAAGAAGGCAACGATTGTATGCACTTTGTAATGCAATATCTGTTGGCGTTGCCGCTGTTGAGTTAATTGCTGTTGTTGTTGCGGCTGGCTTCGTTGTCGTTGCAACTGTGATAGTTGTTGTGGTTGCAGATGCTGGTGCCGTGCTTGGGATTTTTGCTGTTGCCTTTGTTGTTGCTGCTGCATTTGATGTTGCTGCTGCAATAGAACAAGTTAGATGCCCATACTGTTGCATATGCTGCACCTGTAGATTTTGATGCTGAGCTTGCTGTTGCTGCTGCTGAGCAGCTAGCTGTTGCATCACTTGCGCTGAGCTGGTCATTTGCTGTTGGCCAAGACCACCCGGATTATTTGACAGTGGAGTATTTCTTGATTGCCTTTGCTGTTGCGAAGACTGAAGTGCGGTTGAACTGTTTCGACTCACTTTAGGCGTTGAAGCGCGATTACTGCTATTACTACGAGTTTGCTGATTTATTTTTCTATTTTGATTCTGTTGCTGTTGCTGCAGCTGTTGTTGTTGCATAGCTAAAGTATTCGCCGTTTGAAATATGTTTTGTGCTATGTTATGGCTTTACATGGTTTGAGCCAAACCCTTTCTGTATTTATTTTACGTTTGTTGGCTTGTAGCCTCCAGGTGTTGCAAATTGTATCCGTTGTAGTCCCACTGCCAGTATGGTTGCGCAGTAGTGTAATAATTGGGAAGTTGATTCATTGTGAATTGTGGTGCTGATTTGTTCAGGTCAACAGCAGCAGCTGTCGCTGCCTGTTAAGCCGCAACTTCCTCTGTTTTGCTCACCTGATATTTGTCATGACGACTAAAATTTTGGGTTGATGACGCTGCTTTAATAAGATCTTGTTTAGTGGATAACGATGCCGATGACGACGATAACTGTGAAGCTGAAGTAGTAGGAATAATATGACGCACTAGAAGTCGGAACGGAAATGTTCGATTTAACACCTTCATTTGCATTAGAGTCATCTTTGTCGTCCTGGATTGTATCCTGTACCAGGTTCAACTTTGTATTTTCATTTAAGTACGAAATTGTGCCTATACTTTCCTTGTTGAGTTTTATTACTGATGAGGAGGCTGATAGGAACAGAATTTGGATGAGCCTCTCGGGACGTCGCGCCTGTCTTTTTTTTTGATTCTTGTTCAGGTTTTTCACTTCCAACAATCAAATCAATTTTAATTATTTCATCATTTGAAGTCGATATTATCTTTAATGTATCATTTGTTGAAGTTGCTTTCAGAGATTGTTTTTCATTACCTGAGTCTTTGGAGGGAGAATCTACTTTCTGGCCGCATTTTTTTTTCAATCAAGGCGGATTCTTTATTTTTCGAATCTTCTTCATCAGCTGTTTGTTTGTAATGATTCTGTCGGCTGTTCAATGTTCCTCATCTTCAACAGTTGTACTTCCAGTTAAAATTGAAGAATTTCAAGCAATATCCCGTGAAAATTAACTCAGCGAACTAAAGCACTCACAGCAATCGATAATTGCACTGTGCTACTGCCACTACAATTTTTGGTAGGAGATAGGAAGGTTTTCGAGTAGTTTGCTTGTATGACTGCTCGATTGCTACACTGTTTAAAGAATTGGGCGTATGAATGGGGTTTCGCAGGAATCGTACTACTGTTTACCATCCACAGTCGAATGGTTTGGTCGAACGTCGGCATCGCATACTCAAACCAGCAATTATCACTCGTTACCCTTCTTGGTTTAGTGTTTTACCTCTGATTCTTTTAGGACTCAGGGCTATGTTGAAGGAAGATTTTTGTACATTACCAGAACAACTTGTTTTTGGTTAGAATCCATGATTACCCAGTGATTATTTAGATAGTTCCCCAAAAGTTCAATATCAATGTGAGTTTATCAAAGATTTGAAGACACATTTTGATAATATCAGACCTACTCAGACGGTGGATCATTCGTTAAATAAGTTCTTTATTTTAAAGAGTTAAACTCTTGTTTTTGTGAGAACAGATGCGCTTCGTACATCTTTACAAACACCTTACAAAGGTCCCTTTAAGTTAATTAAAAGAAAGAAACATTTCTTCATCTTGGAAATTAAGAATTGTGAGGTGAACGTTTCACTTAATAGGTTGAAACCATGTTTTGTTTCGAAATCAGAAAACAAGATTAAAAATACTAATCAAAATCAATCATCACCACTAAAATATAAACGTTCATTGGATAAAAAGAAAGTTTTCTTTAATTTAGAAAAAAAAATAAAAATTAAATTCACATCACTTCAAGACCAATAACAAGTTCTGGGAGCACCAGTCTCGTATCGTGAAAATTAATATTCGCTGAGGGGGGAGTAATGTGGCGTATTGGATACCTGTAAATGTATTACAATATAAATATAACAATTGTATTCAATTACATGTTAATATTTAAATTATATGCAAATAAATTTGATTTTTAAATATCTAAAATAATTTTCTTATTTCCAGGCAAAGCAATTGTTTTTCAAGATTAAAACATCTGGGAAGCCTAACCGTAAGACTGAAATTAACAAAGCTTTTAATAGTGAATGGCTGGCCGTGACAATGATCGATTAATTAAATTAATTAAAACTTACCTAGAAGACTCATGCATACCACAACGGAATCTCTTTATATTTAGTCTGTTCACATATTCTAATAGGTTGCGTCGAGGTTTCTAAAGCAAAACGCTAATTCCTCTCTCTTTCAGCGTAAAAGTCCTTACTGCCGTTGCTCAATAAAAATTTCCTTCATTTACTGTTTCCCAGATGGATTTCCTCTAGAATATCTTTATCTACAGAAGTAACATGCACTTTTTTAAGTACCTCCTTTCCCTGCCACTCTCTCCATCTGTCTTTCTTCGTCGCACAACGCTCGTGCGATCTGCATTTACATTTAATAATAAGTTATTTAACTTCATTGTCAATTGTTGCAAAAGAAAGAAAGAAAAGATTACTCTTAACAATCTTAAATTATATCACCCTAAGCTGATATGAATTATTGGTTATTAAAATAAATGTTTGACTTGAACGTACTGCTAGTCTAAAGAATTAAGAGCCCTGACGACTGAACACAACATGTTCTTCCTCATATGGGATCGCAAGGATTTCAAAAAGCTCATATTAGCCATTCATTATTCGTTAAAATTTTTTTAGGAACATAACGTCATATTCCGCGGCCGAATGAGTTCATTCAATCCAAGTTCAACACAGCAAAATTCCATTTTGCAGTTTGTTTTCCGCCTTCGAAGAGCTGTCAAATGGACGCTCCACATATGGCAGCACTGTACTTTCAACTTTATTCTACTTGCCAAATCGATTTCAATTCTGTTCCCAATCTCCTGTACGTGGTAGTTCGATCTCGTTGCGCGACGGAACTGTTGTTTGCTAATTTGGAGCATTTGTAGTGGCGTATATTATTTTTCAATAGGTACGATAATTAAATAACGCTTATATTTAACTATTGCAATCGTTTCCCCATTATAAACCATTTGAATTGTGAGATAAATCCCGAAAACAAGTTTGTAAGTGATCCATTCACTGTGACTGTTGATAGCCGATTTGCGATGTATGTTTTCAATTAGATTCTAGACGTCAAGACAGCAATGAGGAATATACAAAGAAAATTGCAATTGTACTTAACGCCCGGCTAACATATTCTATGTAACATCTTATCAAGGTTATATTTGTTTGCAAAGTGAGAGTTCGTGATTTTTGCCGCGCCTAAAAATCACTGGGATCGACGTTCGCTTGACGTTGGACGTGTTTTGTGTACGTGTACCTTCAAAAGCTGCATTTCCAATCTAGAAATTATCATTTTGTGATAAGAACCCACTAAATTCGTTGACTCAAGCCAAGGGTCACTATCACTGTGATATTGTTGCTACAGAGTCATATCTCAGCTTTACTTTTTTCGGTGCATAGCCAATTGCTTTGTTGCATCTCAACGTCTTTTCGGCTAACTTCGGACAATTAAGCCAACACAAAAAGCATATGTCCTTCAGGCATTGGTTGTGTTATAAAAATAAAAAATCAGAAACATCTTTGGTTACTAACGATAAGAGTAATTCATGCTTGATGTGTGGCCGCGGATAGTGACCATGCTGTGAAGTTTCTTTCACTGGCCAGCAGAAAGCTTCAGTAACTTGTTCTATGCCAACTGTACAGACAAGCACCTTGCTAGCTTGCTAACTGCCAGCGCGGTACCTTTATGGTTTAAAACACGTGCTTTTGAATGTGTCTTCTTACAAATGAGGTGTGCAAGGTGATTTTGAAAGGTATACGGTAGCTTGCTTGTATGAAACCTGTAAGTGTAAATACACTTCCATGTTCGTATAAGAAATACTTTTAATGAACAATTCTCAGATTAAGCATCTTAAAGTTGTCGGTTAATCACAAAAATTTACAGCTACTGCCGCATATTGTCTACTACCATTTATTAACCTTGAAGATTGATCACAAATTCTTTCGCGTTTGTTCAAAATAAACGTGTAAATTTGTACAAGCAAGCAAGTTAATTACTACTGCGCTTCATTGTTTTCACTGTGACGCTCAATGTCGCTTGTTAAATGAAGTGCAAGCACATTTCTTGTCTACATTTGCGAATTCGAATTAAATAGTGATTAGCAACAAGTTAATGCAAGATACGGCTCTAGTATATTATTTTTTCTGGATGAGTCGATTTCCTCATCATTAGTAGCTTTGGATTTGATATAGAAAAATGTACGATTTAAAGATTATATTTCACTTTCAGATATAGAGCAGGTAATAACTATTATATTACTCTTTTCATTAGGATTAAACGAGATAATCGAGCCACTTTCCCCACTCAATTTAATTTCCAATTAGACTGCGTTCCGTCCTAATAAGATTTTTGAGTCCATTTCACTAGCTAGTCGACTTTTTTCACGTTCGTTTTATGACTCGACTAATACTTGATTCAATAACTTTAAAGTATATCATGATAATAATTGAAAACTGGTTAATCTAAGACAACAGGCTTGAAAGTTTGCAGTATTTTTGAAACTGCAAGTTTTCTTAATCGCGCCAATCATCCATTCAAATCAATTTGTCCTGAAAACGTTAATCTTAAATAAAAAAACTTCAGGAAACCTGTTTTTAAGATAGACTAAAAAGGATAAAATAATTTTTATGTAGTTTGCCCTATCAGTGCCCCTTATTTTGCATAACCATCAATAAAATTGGTTAAACGGTGCAACACTGATTGGTGCGGATTTCAGGTATATTTAAAGCCGATTTTTTACCTCTATAAAATAATTTCTTCAGTTCATTGTCTTCAAAGGCTCGAAATATATCTTGCAAAACATTGATTGTTTGACACGCTGAATGCAAAGTGCATCATTTTGTTTTTATACTATATACCGAATTGTCTTCCACGTAAATAAGTATACTGGGTTTGGCATTTGAAATCGGATAATTATTTATTTTGATTTGTGTTCATAATTTCTGCAGAAAAGCTAGCGTCCATTCCTTCACAGTAGAAAGAATTCTGTCAAAACCATAGTCTTTTGTTGTTATTTTATTGTATCTTTCATTCTGGGAAATAGAAATCTGTGTTGTAAAGACATCATGATGCAAAGTCCCACTTGAATGTGTCGGATCTTTGCGATGAGGGCGTACAAATGCTGTAAAATCTCTTGATTGATTGCGCGCTGCTTTGAAATGTTTGGACCATGGATATGTACAGAAGGACATCTCCTAACAATTCCGCTTAAATGGCTCGGTAACCTTGAATTCGGTGAAGCTTCACCATCCCATACACAAACTTGTTTTAAACAAAAACTAAACAAAGTAACTGAAATTGCAATGCGCGAATCCGCGTGGCTGAATTGAATTAAATGTGAGGCTTACCTTCTGGATAAGGACCAATTATAAACGCAATCAGTTTCCAATGATTTCCATGTTACTACTTGATTTTTTGTTAAAAACGTAAACACGATTTTGTTATATTTTTTTACTGCACGTTTAACCGGCACGGGATCACGGCATACAGAGTGTCTTGAAAGAGTGAGTGCTGCGGCTCGTTTCTGGTATTATTGAGGAGCACGCAGACGGGAATAGTTTTGGGATATAGAATACTATGTAGTTTGGTGCTTCAAATTTTATTTGCCATGTAGCTGTTTACGAGTCTATAGCAAGGTTTTGTGTTTTAGCATATTGCCAAAACAATAAAAAAATTCCTGGAACAAAATGGCGAAATTTGATACAAATTAATGTGCATGCGGTGGCCTGTGTGGTCTAGTGGTTAGAGCATGAACGCATAAGCCGAAGGTCCCAGGATCAAATCTCGTTGGGAGCAACGTGATTTAGTTCATTGGATTTTTCGGACAGACTAAGAGTGTTCCAGATCATATCATAGCTGAGCGGGCACACGAGAGCATGGTGCTGACCAAACCAACTTCCGAAAAAATCAATACGGTCATGAAAATGAGATACTCTAACTATCTCTAAGCGAAGGCCCGAGAGGGGCTGTAGTGCTACAAAGAAGAAGAAGAATGTGCGTGCGTGATATTTGTTCAGTGTGTGCAAATTACACATTTTGTTCTAGGAAATTTTTTGCAAAAATCTTTTTTAAATGTTTGATGAGTTAATTCAATTTAAATAATTTAGATCTAACAAACATCGCTTAAATCAATTCGGTACGCTAATTAGATTCCGAGATTTACTACATTTTTTAACGAAAACATACTATTTTGTTTGAAGTTTCTCTACCAATTTCTTGCAAAATGTAATGAACTGATTGGATAGCCAAAGGTTCATTCTAATTTTTACTTACAAACCTTTTGCAAATATTTGTAAGGTTTCTGAGATGGACGGCTGTAAAGTTTACCCAAATTGGCAGTTTTACTAGAGGCTGCGCCTCAAATCAAACATAATACATATTTAAATCAAACATAATACACATTTTAAAAATTAAATAATAAGTTATTGGTTCGATAAGTGCAAGAGCCAATCCTTTTATAAAACTTCTTCGGTTACTCTTGTTTTCTGGACAGTTGAGTATTTGGATGATTTTAGCATTTATTCCAGCAGTGTTGACCATCCAGCAAAATAATGTCAGCGGCCATCTTTATGAGTTTCTTCATACGTAATAACATCGTATAAGCTTATCGATTGATGAAAAGGAAGTAGTAATTTGTCTTTCACTATTTTGTAACAATGAACAAATGCCTTCAGTGATTAAACATTATTAAATCTAGAAAAGTCGTTCCAGAGAAATTGTGATCGTTGAAAGTACGTTTAAATACACAGTCTTTGCTGTTTATCACTAATTGAACTTTTCTACCGAAAAAGACAATTTGGTGCGAAAGGTCATTATCATTTATGGCATAGCTTCCAATTCGGGCCTTCGCCTCCAGTAACAGTCGCGTATTGGAAATCCCAAGCAGGGATCTGCTGTCAGCATCGATTGAATCTCTTCCCATCGTTTCCTGGGTTTCCCTTTGCGCTCTACTCTTTAATTTTCGTCTGGAATGCCTGTGCTCTTCCATTCTCTCCACATGTCCTGCCCATTACAGTTTGCGTAGCTTTACGCATGCGAATACAGGTGGGTGTAACGAAGACTCCACTCTGCTCCATGCTTTACGGGCCATATATCCTCCTGAGCACTTTGCGTTCGAATACCTCCAGGGCCTTTTCGCAATTTGTAAGAGTGCAGTTTTCGCATCTATAAACCAGAACAGGTCTTATTAGTGGTTTGTACACACGAAACTTATTTTCACTGTGACTATCTTGCTATCTTTTTCCATATTTCATTTTTTTCCATACCCTTTCCATTAAGATGGACTTCTAAGTATGGGAAGCTCCTAAGGTCAGATTTTGTCGTACAGGCATATCTTTTCCTGTTTGTTTTTAGTTTTCGTTTCATTAACTATTCTTGTTTGAATTTATTTTCGTTCGGAAGTCAAATCTCTGTTAACTTTGACTTGTAGCTTGGTTTGTAACATTGTAACCTTGATCATGCGGATGAGTTGGAAGGCCGAAGTTAAGCATTATTTTGTACAGGATATTTCTGTCTACGAAGAGCTGGTGTACATGAATATTATATTCCCATCACTTTACGAGCACAAGTTTTGCTGAAAATATCTGATCAATCCTAGACCGCTCCGATCCGCAGTGTGCGCCACGGAATGAGTGTGTGTCGAGAATGCTGGTGGCAGCTCGTTTCTCTATGAGGACGTGGTCTATTTGTTTATGCGTGCAGCCATCGGGGGATGCCCGCGTTCTTTTGTAAATGTCCCGGTGCAGGAAGCAGGTGGAGCTTATGAGGTTTCTGCCTGGTGCAAAGTCTATTAGGCGCTGTCCATTTTGACTGGTCTCTGTGTGTAGGCTGTGGCCTCCTATTTTTCCTCCTTGAGCCAACTCTCGGCTGATTTTGGCGTTAAAGTGCTTTAGAACAGTTTTAATGTCGTGAACGGGCAGTCTGTCAATGGTATGTTCTAAGGTGCTGTAAGAATCATATTTGACCGCCTCCAGATGTTCAAAAATCTCATCTTGATGCGCATAGCACATATCTATTCATTAATTGCCTTGAAATCGGTAACAATTTGTTTGAATTTATTGTTTATTCATGGATGCTTAACGACTTGTCACTTGGAAAGATAGTGTGTTTTGCATGTCATTCACATCGTTGCCAAGCAGATTAGTTTTTTGCACTGCCACTATATCGACCTTTAATTTTTCATTTCGTTCAGTACTGATTTCAGTGCAACTGGTATATATAAAGATCATATTATCCATATTCGGAAAGAGCAGTCCGTTTTCCTATGTGAGTGTCGTTGCCATTTATCCGACCCAAGGCTGTTTTAATGGTTTTATGACAAGAGGGTACTGAGTGAAGCGTTTTCATTGCTTCGACTCAGTTTTTGGTCCGCCGATTGTATTTTATTTGTCACCTACTCGCTGGCAAGCCGGGCATTCTTTTATCTACCACCTGAGGGCGCGTCTGAGGAGGGCCGAAAACCCCAGACGAATTGTACTAAAAGTACGAGTTCAGATTTCGAACGGTTCCTCCTTTTTGAAATCTTACAATACTGTACAAGATTCGTAGCATTAGCTTCTGATAAAACATCTCTAGGGAGTATATACTCGCATATACATAAGAAACCTATTCAATTAATTTGAAGAGAAAAATAATGTCATGACGGATGTATTTTACAGCCTCGAAAAAAAACGTTCGATGATCTATCCTCCAACGAAATAATAAGTTTAATTGAAGACTTTCACGTTAAAGAGAAATTAACTAATGAAAATGGTCAGTGCCTCATCGACTTCGTTGAAATTTAGTTGTAAGTTCAATTTGCTTTCCATAACTTTGTGCCCTTAAAATTACCGGGGCATCGTCTGATGAAACTGCCTTCAACCAAATTCAACACATCCTTAGCGAAAAAAGGGCTACGCCAAACATCGTGAATATGCAAACTTTTTGTGGCGCGAATTGCTATAAGGACCACTTTCTTGAAAGGGGTACATATAGTTGGCGCATCGGTAAAGTTATGCTGTCGAACCAGAGTCAGACTCTGAAAATCGACATGCAAAAGTGAAAAGACCAGGTCAAATACGCTTCCACTTTAAAAATGCTCTAGAGAGTACGATCCATTAGGTTGTAAATCAAACTGTGAGGGACAAATATAAACAAGTCAAAGTAGCAGGAGAGCGCTTCTGCCAGAAGAATTTTGTAGACCAATTCGTAACTAAAACAAAATCTTTTGAATATCAAAACTTGACTCAAACAGATTCCATAAATTGAGGTCGAAAAACGAATACATGCTTATTATGTATTTAAATTCGCCGCCATTTTATTTCAAGTTTTTGACCTTATTGTTTGAGAATTCATGTAAGATATCAATGTTATAATCCATTTCTAAAGTTTTCATCAAAATTCCTACATATCTGTAGCGCGCAGGTCCTGTAAAAACTTGTATCTCTACAGTATCACGCTTGTTGTTATTGTGATTTTTACATATACAACGGCTGTAATTTACCAGTTTATGGCTCGATTGTAGCGGAATTTTCAGGACACGAACATCTACATCTACGTTTTTGGCGAATTGAAGGGGCCATTTTTGATTTTACAGGCAAAAACGTAAAGTTCATAAAATGAACTACAATATTATTAACAAAATTGACCGAATATCGATTTCTAAGGTACTTATAAAGACCCTACTATCATCATTTTTTCCTGATTTTTTTTTTATCGATGATGTCTAAATCGCGGGAGTAGGACAGACATTTTTCATACATTTCTCTCCCCCCCCTGCATCCGTTCAAGCGAAAAGCGTCAGTTTAAGACCTATTTCGGAAACTTATCATCATTATCATATAAGGAGAGCTCCCTTAAACGCCTTACAAAATTATTTTTGTAGTGAAACTTTGACGAGCGCACCACCTTTGACCTACTTAAAAATTTCATGTTTCTGGTTAATGTGGTTTGCGGACAAACAGGCGGATGGAAAGACAGCCAGATAAATCGCGATTTTAATACGGTTTTGTAAAGTTGTGGTCAATTATTTTATTTGGTAAAATTATTTTAGAAAACCCTTAAAACAGCAGCCCAAAAACCGTGAAAAAAGTAAAGAGTCTAGAAGAAGGAACGATTGGTCCAATGGTGAGTGTAGGGAGGGAGGCAACAGCATGAAGAAATAAGGCTACAAGCTTTCTATTCAAAAACGAAGCCAGGATAGAGAAGAACGATGTCATGAGCTTAGACACACTGCACAAAAGTCTACAGATAAAAAATACGCAAATAAAAGAATTTTAAAACAAGACAACAATATGAAAAATAATGATATACGAATTGCAATTTAAGTAAGGATACAATACTGAAACAACTTTATTTAAAGACGAGGAGGATGACATCAGCATCAGATCAAACACCCCTGGGTTCAATATTTCCAACAACTTCTGAATACTAATACAGTAGTACCAGCGTATTGACTCCAGTATTCCGGACAATCCGAAAAATGGCGAAGGACTTTGTTGCCAAAACTATAGGGGAATTCCCTTGCTGTGCACTTCATACAAAATATTGACCAAAATAATCGAACGCTCCTGAAAAACTTACACTAATAATATAATTGGAGAATACCAAATAAACAAAATAATTAACTCTTACCAAGGCAGTTTCATAGCTGGACGATCAAAGATAAACCAGATCTTATTATTCAAACAAATTTTGGAAAAATATTGGGAACAGGCTTGATTGAATATCCCGATAATTCAATCAAGCCTACGTAAGCCTAGGCCGGAATACCCTCTACAACTTACTCCCTAAAATGGGAGTCCCAGCTAAATTGGTTCGCCTGGTCAAGACCACAATGGATAATTCCCAGTCCTAAGTGAAGATCCAAAGTAAGCTCACTAAATTCTTCTTCACGGAGAATGGTTTAAAACAGGGAGATATTTTTGGACCAACTCTCTTCAAGTGGACACTTAGTATGTTCATTGGAGTGATTCGTACGATGATAGCCAAATTTGCGAAATTTGTGGCGTATATAAACAAGGATACAACGGCCAGATCTCTTGGTCAGCTGAAGGAGGTATTCCAAAATACTGGAGCAATCGGTAAAACAGGTTGAGTTTCGGTTCAACAAAATCTAAATGAAGCTAATCTTGCTATCATGAAGAAATGTATCTGCTCGACAAAAATCGGTTATTTCCAAAGCAAGTGGACTAATTTGTTTACCTAAGGTTTCAGGTCTTAAAAGACGGTAGTGAGAAGGATGAATAAACAAATCGTATTGTTCAGTCCTCTCTATAATCATCATCATCTGTGGCGGGATAGCCCAAACCGGGCCTTGGCCTCCAGGATTAATCTCGTCCAATCATCATGGTTCTGCGACCTCGTCCGCCAGTTGATCATTCCCACCAAGGATCTGCTGTCAGCTTCTATCGTGTCTTCCCATCGAGTCTTCCCGACGTCTACCTTGTGCTCTACCCTTTGATGTTCTTTTGGGTAGCCGGCTTTCTTCCATTCTTTCTATATGGCTAAGATTGTATGTGCCATAATATTGACGTCATTATCATACTTTATAATGCTATACATGAAACTGCATCGTGAAAGTAAATTGAAACTGTAAAAAATTCTGATACGACAAGTACTCCTCTATGGTTTTGGTTTGTTGTAACTTACGAGGACATCGGAGAAGGTTGACGCTTTTGAGCGACGAGTGCTCCGAAAGATATTTAGCCAAATTATAAGCATGGAGAAGTGAATTTGGTATAACAACAAGTTGTACGTTTAGCCTTCAGAACGAACAACAAGCATCCAGCATCAACAAACTCAAACAGCTACAATGGGTCGGCCCCGTCATGCGAATGCCCGAACCAAAAGTATCCTGAAAGGAACTAAATGGATGGATTGAAGGCAATTGCCCATGAGGAAAGCCACGAATACGATTGGAGGGACTCTTTCGATACAGATAGCAAAACGCTTCTGAATGTACCAAACTGGAAGACGCGATTACACGCTCGAAAACGATGCGCGCGATTTATTCGAGATCCTAAGGTAGGTTTTGAACTGCAGCGCGGTTAAGGAAGAAATTATATTCATTTTTGTAAGATAAAACTCTTCAAAGGTTAAATCATTTAGCTTTCGTTTGTTACTTTTTATGGAATTGTTTGCAGCTACATAAATGAGTTTCATATTTTGAATAATAATTCATCTGAAAAATTATTAGAGAAGAAAAATGTTAGAAGAAGGTGGTTTCGACGTGTGCACTAATTCTCCTCAGGCCATCACTCTTAGATACACACCGGTGATGGCGACCACCATGCTCAGAGGTGAGGGAGTTAATTTTAATTTTTCTACTTATGCAAACTCAATATGTTTTTTGTATCTGAAAGTTATATTCAAGGTAAGTTTCTCTTGTAAGTACTGGTATTAGCTAAACTTTTTAATTGGATCATTTCACCCTTTTCACATCAACTTAATGTAAATCTATACGACAAATTTGCTCTACATTCAAGCTTTTCTGACGTCGCGCGGATATCGATCACTCTTTCGGATGGCTCCGATAGCTTTTTAAATTACTTTTTATGGAATTGTTTGCAGCTACATAAATGAGTTTCATATTTTGAATAATAATTTTTCTGAAAAATTATTAGAGTAGAAAAATGTTAGAAGAAGGTGGTTTCGACGTGTGCACTAATTCTCCTCGGGCCATCACTCTTAGATACACACCGGTGATGGCGACCACCATGCTCAGAGGTGAGGGAGTTAATTTTAATTTTTCTACTTATGCAAACTCAATATGTTTTTTGTATCTGCAAGTTATATTCAAGGTAAGTTTCTCTTGTAAGTACTTGTATTAGCTAAACTTTTTAATTGGATCATTTCACCCTTTTCACATCAACTTCATGTAAATCTATACGACAAATTTGCTCTACATTGAAGCTTTTCTAACGTCGCGCTGATACAAGTACTTACAAGAGAAACTTACCTTGAATATAACTTGCAGATACAAAAAACATATTGAGTTTGCATAAGTAGAAAAATTAAAATTAACTCCCTCACCTCTGAGCATGGTGGTCGCCATCACCGGTGTTTATCTAAGAGTGATGGCCTGAGGAGAATGAGTGCACACGCCGAAACCACCTTCTTCTAACATTTTTCTTCTCTAATAATTTTTCAGAAAAATTATTATTCAAAATATGAAACTCATTTATGTAGCTGCAAACAATTCCATAAAAATTAATTTAAAAAGCTATCGGAGCCATCCGAAAGAGTGATCGATATCCGCGCGACGTTAGAAAAGCTTCAATGTAGAGCAAATTTGTCGTATAGATTTACATTAAGTTGATGTGAAAAGGGTGAAATGATCCAAATAAAAAGTTTAGCTAATACAAGTACTTACAAGAGAAACTTACCTTGAATATAACTTGCAGATACAAAAAACATATTGAGTTTGCATAAGTAGAAAAATTAAAATTAACTCCCTCACCTCTGAGCATGATGGTCGCCATCACCGGTGTGTATCTAAGAGTGATGGCCCGAGGAGAATTAGTGCACACGTCGAAACCACCTTCTTTTAACATTTTTCTTCTCTAATAATTTTTCAGAAAAATTATTATTCAAAATATGAAACTCATTTATGTAGCTGCAAACAATTCCATAAAAAGTAATTTAAAAAGCTATCGGAGCCATCCGAAAGAGTGATCGATATCCGCGCGACGTTAGAAGAGCTTCAATGTAGAGCAAATTTGTCGTATAGATTTACATTAAGTTGATGTGAATAGGGTGAAATGATCCAATTAAAAAGTTTAGCTAATTTCGTTTGTTATCTTTTACTACTGAGTTGAAGGCATGTAAGAACTTGAAATTGTTCATATGTGCAGAATTCATCATTTGATTTATGTTCCGATGCATTTTAGATTAAAACTTTGTCTCTCAGATGCGACCGCAGTAATTTGATTTAACATATGCATCGATAAATTAATACTTCATTCCGGTACCTCATTCAAATTAGCCAATCCAACAAAATGACAATGAGACCAATTTCATCACAAAGCCAGACTAATGAACAATTCGGAGATGCATTTGAGACAGTGAGAGATAGTCATCATTTCTGAGGATAACGCCTGGGTTACACTTAAATGTGAAACATGAAGTTTCAATCAAGCATCTACAAACATATTGAACGCCTCAGAAAGTTGACCCCTAAGACGAATGCTAGGAGCAGAACCATTGTAGAAGGAAGCTTATCGCGAATTTATATGAAGCATTTAAAGAGGCTTATTTGGACTCGACAAGTAGGGGTCCTATGTTTTGTAAGCTCGTCGATTCTGAGTCGAGCCCGGATCTAAATTCATACTCATTCGATAAGCCATAAAGATTCCTATTGTAGTAAAGAAGCTTAAATCTGCTGACAATCTTTTTTTTATTAGAAGTTGAAGTTGGCCTTTGCTAGAAAATGTATTATACGGATTATCAAGATGGCTTGCTCGTCTTCTAGTTTTTTGAAAAGCAAGAATTGTTGTTTAACACTATGTTTAGGGGATCCGTAAATTTGTTGGATTTCTGACATTATGTGCAAAATACAAAGAAAAAAAAAAACAATTATTGTTTTATATTTATATTTACTTTTACGGATGGAGTGATATATGTGTAATACTCAAAGCTGTTTTTCTTTAAGTTTTGTAATTTCATTATTCTGAAGTATGTATACCTGTTTCTCCGGATATCCGCCAAATTGACGGGTAGCAATTTTCATACTTACACCGAAAGAATTTTTTTCTCCATTGTATCCCTGGTAACCAACTAAGAAGTAGTTATTGCTTAACTACTTGCAAATTTCTAAGATATTTTTCAATAGCGCTGAACCCAATAGCACCAGTATCAAAGTAATAGAAATGCATGGTAATTTTTTAGGGAACCCTTCTTCATTCTTGTCTGCTTAATAATTGATCGAGGGCTGTAATCTCTCAAAAAAGTTCAGGCAAAAATATAAAAATATGATGACCTACTACCGACGACAGTCACATAAATGCAAAAATTCTTGCATATAAAACCATGCCATGCCCCCGAGGTAGAACTAAATTGCGCAATCAAAGTGAACGTTTTTTTTTAGAAAAATTTATTAACACGTTCACAAAGAAAATATAGGTTATTGTATCAGAAATATTTTTGTAAATTTAGTTTGTTTTGATGAATCATAGATTTTCAACCAGCATGAGTAATTCACGAAGAGATCGGTAAGGATCTAGAAAGAATAGTCAAAATAAGTGAACATTTTTCTGCTACTAGCTTGGAAGAAAACGAAATTGAATCTGTTGAAAGTTGAGAGGAAATTTATACTCCCAGACCAGGGGCAGAAAAATCTTCAAGTAGTGAAGATGAAAATATCCCAAATTTTGTTCGTGACAAGAAAACAATGGGTATTCTTTCCGATTCTGAATATAAGATAGAGATAAACATTCTTGAAATATCCCAACATGCGAGTGACGCACGTTACGGCTGACGGTATCATCTGGAAAAATGGGCCATCCCAAATAAAAAATTTTCCAGTGAGATTTTCTGTGCAAATTAAATTCTAGTTTAAAATTACTATCTTGAATAATAAAACTTCTCAAGTAATTCCCGGGTCGAACAGATCCACACTAATAATTTCAGCATTGACTGACAAAAAGTGTATATAATGTGTGAAAAATGCATCACCAATAAATAATTTTCATTCTGTAAGAATTTTTGTGAAATTTGTTCAGTCCGCGCAAAAAAGATAGCACAACTGAAAATTTTTCATTATTTCCTAAACCACTGGACGCAGGTCAGTAATATGTTTTACAAATTAGACACGTACACAAAAATACATATTTTGACCTAAAAACAATTAGGGTTTTCTGAAAGATTGATATTTTAAGGCAAATTTAATGATTTTTTGGTGCGCAAAAAAGATAGCACATACTGCTTTCCTCTTAAATTAGCGTAGTTTTTCCATCAGGCCTGTCTAGTTTAGACTTTCAAATGGTAAACATCAGAATATAGACGTTTAGAGCAGACTAGTGAAACAAAACAAAGGGTTTCAATCTTTTCCAAAATGGGACGAGGTAAGATGCCGGAATCATTCTGAAATTAGTATAATTTTGAAATTACGGCGACAAAAAAATTTTTGCGGAAATTTCACGAATCATTGTCAGAAGTCGAAAGATAGTGATAAATTTGATTGCGGATCCGGAGAATTACGGGAAAAAGAAGTCACCAGGTCGACCACGAGTGATATCACCATGAGAAAAGCGTCGAATTTCGCAGGAGGCTTCCAATTCTGCTCTAACTGCAAGGAAAATTGGCAGACGAGCTGGCGTTAATACGAAGATACGGAACATACAGTACGTGATTCAAAAGTCGCCACTTATTTAACGCTGGAAGCTAAAGCGAAAACCACCGTTAACTCCTCTTCACAAGGAGAAGCGTTTAGCGGTTTGCACGAGCCATATTCCATGGGAAAAAAGTGGAGGCGAGTGATATTTTCGGACGAAAAAAAATTTACTTTAGATGATCCAGATGGCTGGAGATATTATTTTCACGACATCCGTAAGGCGGAAGTAATTTTAAGCAAGCGGCAGCATGGTGGAGCATCGGTGATGATTTGGGGTGCTATTGGGCGTAACGGTCGGTCGCAATTAGCGATCATCAGTGGCAAAATGAACTCTGATCGATATGTACAGTTGTTGGAACAACAGATATCTGACGGTCTAATGGCTACAGCAGATACTCCACCGATTTTTCAACAAGACAATGCGTCTGTCCATACCGCCAGAAAGGTGAAATCTATTTTCCAAGGGAAAGACATCGAACTTCTCGATTGGCCGGCACGATCACCCGATCTTAACATCATCGAAAATTGCTGGAGACAGTTAGCTCGACTAGTTTACTCCAAAGGAAAATAGTATGCAACAGTGGATGAGCTGAAAACAGCAATTATTCTATGTTGGGGTGAAATTTCACGAAATTGCATTAAAAAATATACAAAAGCCTTTCAAAAAGGATGTACGATGTACTTAAAAATAGTGGAGGTTCGACTTAGTATTAGTAATTAAATAAAGGCTATATTATCTTATCTTTGTTTGTTTTTTTAATTATTCCCTCGAGGTGTGCTATCTTTTTTGCGCACCTAAAAATCATAAAATTCGCTAAAAAGCCTCGAACATTGTTATTAACCTAATGATTTTCAGGTAAGAATGTGTATTTTCGTTGATCAGCTTGGTTTGTAGAACATATTACAGACCTGCATCTAGTAGTTTAGGAAATAATGAGATATTTTTAGTTGTGCTATCTTTTTTGCGCGGACTGTATACAAACAATAGAATATACTTGCAAAAAATGCCCTGAATAAATAAGTAAAATCCAAAAGTTGTATTCTATAAAAAAGAATATTAACCAATATGATTTAAATATTATTTAATGTATTGAATTGTTTATTATTTATTTGTTGAAGAAAATACCTAGGTTACTTTACCCGTTGATTTGACGGATGCTCGTAGAAAAAGGTATAACAGAAACGTCCGTAAACCTAGTTTTGAAATGGCTTTAAATGGGACAGCTGTGTTCTTCAAAATTGAATGATTTTTTTTTTAACTTTTAATTATTTTTTATTTGTAAGTTTCCGTTGACACATTATTATCTTGTATCTGCTAACGCAGAGTCATATTGGTTTGGCTTAAAACCTCAATTTGACAGATTTAAGTGGAGATCGTGAGCTTGTTAAAATCGATGTCATCATCCCCGTATGGGCGTGAATAGTTGAGATCCACTTAAGCTCCCTGGATGATTTTTTGTATTTTCATAATTATAATTATCATACTTGCAAAATAACTCCAATCAGGTTGACAATTTAAAGCAAGCTTGAGATTGCGGCCCAGTTCTGTTCTGTTCTAATTTTTTCTTGTTATATTGTCTTTTTTAATTGATTTATAGAACATAACGACACTTTGAAAATATTAATCGTTTGATGGATACTTTCAACTTCTACAGCCTATTCTGTTGTTACTTAAGTATAGTTAACAATATTTAAATTTTCAACTTTAACTCAATCATTAGCAATAAATTGTGTAGACGACTCTTTATTGCTGTTCACAGTTATGTGTATAGTTAAAAAATAATAAAGAAACAAATCTAGAAATTGCTTTAAATACTCCTATATTATATTTCAAATTAATTAGTTTTTGTGTTACGTTAGCAACTTGGACTCGTCCAATATTAGGGCCAAGTCTCGAATCCAAATATTCGACAACCGAAATCGAGTCCAGAAACAATGATACGATTTCATAAGCTTCAATGGGCTGGCCACGCGATGCGAATGAATGTATTCGTTGGAAAAACGGAGACGATGGCTAGTGGGAGAACCGAGGAAACGCTTTTTCGACTTTATCGAATCGGATAGCGCAGCGCTGCTTGGATTCTGGAAGCAGTAAACGGAGTCGAAATTATCTAGAAAATTAGAGGCACTGTAATATCCAAATGACAAAGAAAAATGAGGAAATGAAACTATAAAACTTGCAAGCTCTTTTCCCATCTCTCCATGTTTGATGATTATAAATTCCAAAGCGATTTTAGGAATGTCTTGTATAATCCAATTATTCATTAATTAAATAATAAATTTCCAAAATCATTTTCATCTCAGAATTAATTCGTAGCAAAACTTTCGTTTGTGTAGAAGGTTTGCGTAAGACCTATTTCTCTCCTTCATCTTCGTAGCACTACAGCCCCTCTCGCCTTCGCTTCCTATTTATGCAGTATAAATTTCTCCGAAACTATTGTCATTCTTGTCAAGATTCTAGCTATATTTAAATTTCAAAATCTAAAAGCATGAAAAGATACTGCAAAGTTTCAGCTGAAGGAAGAACACCTAACAATAATCTGTTGAAAGAAGAAAACAATTAATCGTTTACTTAATTATAAAATCTTTGCATAAAAGATCAAATACATAAAAATAAAAATTGATCGTAAGCATACTATTGCTTAGAAAACTAATAAATCATAGAGGTGACATGATCTTATCTTTAAACTTAAAAAATCTTTTCTTTCTAAATACGTAAAGCATTCCATGAGCTATATTACGTCATATTCCAGGCTAATTTAATTAATTCTTTTCAAATTATTTCTCTTCATGCATTCTCAATCAATTTGTCAAGATGTATAATGGTAAACCTGCTTGTGAATGTATATTTGAATAAAAAAAGAAATGAATTTTTACCAGAAGAGTACATTGATCTATCCATGCGAATCGAAAAATATTTCCAAGCAATTAATATTTGGCTATGTATATTGATTTCGCTAAATTGCCGTTGAAAACATGTTTCATGTTCTTTTTTAAAAACTAGAATCAACGCTGCACTCTGTTCACTAAATATGGCTTAATTTAAACATGTTTTCTTTGTTTCTATTGAACAAATTTTCTATAAACCGGTAGAATGCTTCTGTCGAAATTACTTGTTCACATCTCTAATGGCTTAGATCGATAATTGTGAAAGTTTTCTTCATCAGACATAGTTTCGTGCAAGACGAACAACCACGCTTGTTTCATGCCCACTTGGAGGTGGAAATAAATGGATACATGTATAAGTATTGCACTTTGCAACCAGCTATAACCTCGCTAATTCTGACTTCATTCTTCACTGTAACTGTTTTTCTTTTCAGGCCGATATAAAAGTGGTAAGGTCGGCGTCATTATTAGATTGAAGACAGTAAGACGTTTTTGGTGGTTGTGACTCATTGATCGATCTTTAGATCGTCGTCGTTATTTTAAGTTTCTGAGGGTAAAGAAACTGACTGATTTAATGGTATATTGTGACGATGTCTGCATAACGTGGGTGTGCTTATGTGAAGACTTCGTACATATTTTAACCTTCAAGTTGTAGTTTTTTGCATCCTCGTATAAAAGACGATTGAGTAAAATTGGTGCATAAATTATTCATTTTAGCAAATTCAGTATCAATGTGATATTTTTGCCCCAAGACAAAATAGCAAAAAAATAATTGTTTTTATGTGGCTTTACTGCTTCAACGGAATCGTTTTCTTCATTAAGAAACATGAGATCAAATCTAACTTGAATTGTTTAAATGTGATGTAACAACTTAATCCGTGACTGAATTTCGTATCTGAGTAATATTGGCTAAACAATTTTAGTAACTATGTATTTGTTTTGAATTTGAGCTATGCGAATCTTCAATAAAATTTTCTTAATATTTTTTCTTTTAAATTTTAAACTTCAAAGTCAAAAGCGCTTTATTCAATACCAATCGTTATAAATTTTAAAAGTATATAAAGCAAATTACAAACAATAAAGCTACGAAAACTGAATGGCCCAAATGGCTCTCTAAATTTATACGTTATCAATGAAACACATTTAATGAAAATAAACAACAATAGCAAATTCAAATTAATTAAGATTATTACATATTTTTTTATTCAATTAGCATTATTCAAAAATTACTTATATTACTAACACAACAGTGAACTTTTATCATATACCTAGTATGTCACACACTAATTTTAAACAAATTCAATCAAAAAAAAAAAAACGTTATCTTATACTGATATCTTTCCCTAATTTATAATACAAATAAATAACAAGACTACATGTAGCAATAATGAAATGAACCTTAAAACTAATTAACGAAAAAAAAACAGAAAATAAACACGAATAATTTAGACATTGTCATTCAGCCACCAATACCTATTTGCTCCGTCTCAACTCGACCAGCCTCAACGAATCTAGCAAATGAATTGGTGGTCTCGTGAAATCAAATTCGGAGGGTATTTTATCTTCTTATCGGTGGCCCGTCTATATATGTGATATATGGTTGGGACACCGTCAGAATCAAAAACATCGATTCATGTCCAAATACACGAATGTTTTCTGGTGAAACGAAGCCAGTAGCGAGGCAAGTCGCAATATACCCGTCTGCAGTGTGGAACGGCTGTGAGATCCAAGGGTTTTCACTCACAGTTACAGAGCTTGCGATATGATTCCGAAAAAGTTTTGGTATGAAGATATCGACTCTTGTAACTTTAGCAGTTTGATAAATTTTTCTATTCGATATATAGTGCTTCCAATAAGTTTCAGGCTTTCTGTAAAAACCAGTACATGCACGAAGACATTTCCTTTCGAAAACTGTTAATCGTAGTACTAGCACTCTTGTTGTACCAGATCTGACATCCATATGTCAAAACTGGTCTAACCAGGGTGTTTCTTGTAACAAATAACTTTGACCTTTTGATCAATGTATCTGGAATGAGAGAGTCCTGCAAGGGCCATGACTACTTTTTGTGCTTTACTGAGCATGATTGTGACATGTTCAGTATAGTACAGATACCGATCGAGATGAACATCGAGGTATCGAACACAGGATTTATATGACACCTGTTCTGAACTACCCTCACCAGCCATAATGTGGAAACCCTTCCAATTAAGTTTCAGGTCTTGACTGGTCCCCTGCAGCGTTTTCCGAAACAAAATTGTTTCGCACTTCTGCGTATTTTCATTCGCCAATTGTCGGTGTAGAGCTGCACATCATTAATCATTTTTTGAAGATTGTGGTGAACTATTGTAGCTTTTCGGTCTGCCGAACAGATGATCAGATCATCAGCAAACGCGACCAATGATCGCGTTGGTGAGACGTTAAAATCAAAGCCGTTCAATAGCTTGCGAATAAAGATTGAAAAGAGCAGAGGCGCAGCAACTCTTCCCTGCTGTAGACCATTCAAGACCTTGAATTCGCCCATTGTTGTCAGATTTCCGTCAGTTACAACAAACGATTTCCCGTATAACATATTGCACATCATGGCGACAAGATGTCTGGGGAGCCTGTCGTGAAAGAGTTTACAAATTAGTCCATCTAACCACACCGTATCGAAGGCTTTCTCCATATCAATGAGACACGCTCCAACACATTCTATGTTGTTCAGTTTCCAACAGATGTCTGAAGTTACTTTCGTTATCGCATGTATGGTCGAATGCCTGGCACGAAAACCAAATTGGCAATTTGGCATTCAACTCATATTTCTCAATGTGGGCGTTTAATGCACTGTTTAGTATCACTTCAAACACCTTACTAATGTTAGACAGCAAGCTGATTTCGTCAAGATCGGGAATACCTTAGCCTTTTTCCACTTATTTGGGAAATTTGAATTGCTCAACATGTTGTTGAACAATATGCAATAATTCCTAATAGCAACCTCAGGCAAATGTATTGCCTTCGAGGGTTTTCAGTGGGATTCAAGTCAGACTGGTTTCTGGCCACAGCAGAGACTATCCCCAGCTGCTCTTTTAATTGAATCTGTGAGTGGAAGAATAATACAACTCAAAAGTAATCTTTGAGAAACTCACAAAAATATGTTTAGGGTAAAAAGTGAACAGTTTATAACACTCAAACGTATAGAAAAGTTTTAGGGAATGACTTCCTCTGAAAAAAAATTACCCTAGAAAGTTAAACGGATTTTCCACTCATTGAAATCAGATTTAACAAGAATTCAATGACATTTGAGAGAAATTCTTTTATTAATGAGTTTTTACATAAGATCATGTAATGGAACTATAATGATAACGAATCCTGCTGATTCTCATCGCTGTAAAATGCCGAAATTTCGCCACTTATGTACTTTAAAACTTTGTTTAAATCATTGACCTTATTTTCAATGATTGAAAGAGGGTTATTGTAAGCCGGTTTGTTTGGATTTGAAGTTGGTTTTATCAAGTTTTTCGATATAAGCACTAACTGAAATGAAACCTGATGTAGACCAGTTACTGGTAAACTGATAAGTTGAACTTGAGAAGGTGTCATAATATTCCTTATCAACTTAGATGCAACTTTTTTATAGTATTTCGGCCACCAGTTTTGAAGTCCGTTATGTTTGTAAACTTGATTGTTAACACAGCAAATGGGTTCAATTTATGGCTGCTTACAATCATCCCCAGAAGGCGTATACAAGGCACTGTTTAAGAATTTTCTTCAACTCATCAGGAAGAACTACCTAGAAAGATAATTTCGTTTAACGCAGTTAACAAATTTTATAGCTGTACTGTTTTTAAACTCACCGATTCAATTGTGTGACTTGAGAAAGAGAATCTATTAAAGAGTTCATTAGTATTGTCAAAATAACTTATAGAGCGAGCTCGATGTGAAGGAGCCGAATCTCATGGAAGAGTGGATTTGACATATCTGCCGTTAGATCCTCGATTGCTGGAGCTACGCCTTCTTCGACAATTCGAAAAATCGAAGGAAACTTGAACATTCAGTTGATTCAAACAGCCTGGATATCATATATAAGCGAACGACGTCTTAGCATCGGGACGCCTGCAGGTCATATCGGTGAGACTTCGGTCAGATTTGGGCTGTCCTGTCACCAATGTATCGTGGGAATTTTAGGAAAATTTCATATTTAAATTAAGAGAAAAAAATTAATATTAACAATACTCTCTGTTAAAACTGAACTTTACTAATATGCTGGAAATCTTGCACTGTTGCTACTTTTTCGCAAATATTTTCTTCAAGTTCAGCTCCGTTGAAGATTATCTTCATCAGGTGCAACTATTATACAAAGCACGTGGGACACCATCCATCTAGTATAGAACCTTCGTAGTGTTTTCACAAACTAAATCGCAAAATGAAAACTGCATTGTATCAGAGCTGATTCAAATCCACTCTGCTACCGAGCTTTGAACATATCTTATTTTATTGTTTTTTGTATTTATAATAAATCTAGCATAATTTGATATGTTAACTTAATGTTCAATCAACTAAAAATTTTCAAGACAAATCAATGCAATGAGATATTTTAACGTTATTGACTGAAAGTTATTAACCATTAAAAAATAATAAAGTCGAGTGATCTATACATTAAAAAATTGTATTTTTTACTCTTTTCACTACAGTTACCGCTAAAAGCTAAATTATTTGTAAATATACATAATTGTAAAATTGTTTGTATAAGTTCGCTGCTAAGGTAAATTGACCAAAAAAAACCGACAAACAAAATGGCACAAAACGTAAAGAGCAACAAAACTAAAGGCAACAAAACGCAGAACAAAAAAGTAAGAAAATTACCATAAATGTAATGTTCAATCAATTTAATGATTTTCACTAAAATCATTCTAGGCTCAACAAGAAAAGTCAACAAAAAAAGAAAAAAAGACTGGCAAAAAGTCGTCAGTATGTCCATGGCTTTTTGGAAGTTTCCTATTGTTTGGTGCAATCACAGGTGTGCTAGTTTATGATACAAATGTTAATGGAAAAGGCGTTTTCCAAAAGTCAGTTACTGGTACATTCCTCAAGGATATCGGTGCTCTACCATATGTGGAGAAAGCTTGGTACACCGTCATGTCCAACAGTGCTCGAGGCTATAAGTGGGCGGAAGTAAATTTGCCACCTATATTCGCTAAGGCTGGTGAAGTTGCGAAACCATTTGTAGATTTGTCGAAAGACCTAATGAAAATAGGATGTAACACATTATGTAATGTTTGGGAAAACACTAAAGAATTAGTAGCGAGAAAAGGACCAGTTGTGACAGACTTTGTAAGTTAATTAGATTGTAATGCAGTATTAAATATTGGTAATGGCTGATTTGCTTTTACAGATTGAACAATATGCTCCGGGACTGCCAAAGAAAATTCAAGATTTCTCAATATCAGCTTGGACCACTTCGGTGGAAGTGTATCAAAGCAGTTGTGACTTTATGAAAACTAAAGTTTTCGTGTAAGTATAGAACACTTCTTAATTGATAAGTTGTTTATGAGGTTATTTGTCGTATGCATTACGAAAATTGCAATGAATTTAGAAAAAATCCTTGCACGATTAACATATTTAAATAATAAAAAGTAATTCGCTTAAGTTAAATATGTCAAGTTCAACAACTTTGTAACAAAGTAAACGTACATTCACATTATCAGTAGACATAACTTCATATTATTTCTTATACAAATAATTATATTTATCTTATTCACCTCCAACTTTTACTTTTACAGTGGCAACCTATCACCGGAAAACTTATCAAAAGCGCTAAATCAAACCCAAATTGTTGCAGCTGAATATTACAGTTGGTTTCATGAAAAAGTCGATGCATATGCAAAAATAAAATGATTCTAAATTGACACGTTAAATTAAATTTAAACAGAAAAAATGAAAAGTAAAAAAAAATAAAACCAATAAAGAAGAAACAAAACGTGTAATTTAGGTATATGTATTTTAGAAGCATTTCTGTCACTTTATTTCATAAAGTCCTTTTTTATAAAAGAACGATTTATCCTACACAACGTGAATATGTTAAACGGTTTTCAAGAGATTTTTTCATTTTCATGTAATTCGCGAGAACAAAAAATAATACTTATATATAATCATTAGCGAGAAGTAATGAATTAGTGTTTTATATAAAAACTGATTAGAAAAGAAAGGTGAATGAATATATTTTTTGTTGGTGAAGCATAAATAGAAAATACAAGAAGAAAACCGTAATCTAAATTGAAAGAAAAACACATAGGGCGTCAGTTAAGAATAGCATGAACTGTTTGTTGTCTGATTTTTCGAATGTAATAAACGATTATTGTATTGTAACATATCACTCGACTATATTATTTTATTTGACAATGCATTAAAGCACGTTCAATGTTGGAAGTGATGATTTTAATTTTTTGGCGTGTTCCTTAATGAATGACAATAGAGATCTGGCTATCGAACTTATTGTTACAGAACTTTTTTTGAAGTGAAACGTCTAATGCGACTTCCAACAAGGTTGCGTTAAACGTTTAACGCTACCATGGAGGGGGTATGAAAGCTCTGTTGCGTTAAACGTTCAACGCTCCTGGGGAGGGGGAATAGAAAGAGACAGAGCGAGAGTGAATGCGTGGCACTCGAACGCATGCGCGTAGTATACCTGTTACAGGCCAGTGCGAGCGTTAGCGACGAGTAGCGTCCAATATTTCAACGCAAGAGGGAGAGAGAAAGAAAGATACACAAATTTTTGCAAGAAATATTGAAAAAGAACTCAAACATTTCGTATCTTACTTTAGTTATCATAATCCCATTGTAAATGTTATAGATTTGGATGTTTCTCCACTCGAAAATGATAATTAAAAGATGCGATCAATTGTGAATTGTAAGCAATGTTAATAAAGTTTGTCTTAAAGAAACAATATGAGTTCACTAAAAATCAATTTCTACCCCTTCTTATTTTCATTTCTACATTACGAACTTTTGCTTCTTCCGCGCGGAGGGACTCGACGCACTATTTTTTTCAAATAAGCGACATATAAGAATATAAGAGCGAATAATGATGTATCAAAAGCACATGAATTATTTTGTATGGTCGATATCCGTAGGTCAATTCTTGTTTTTCTTGAAACTGAAGATGACTCAAAGGAGTCTGAAAGTGTCTGCTCGCTCAAGAAAGCAAGGCCCGACGTCTATTCCAGAAAAAAAGGGACTTATCCGACTGCATCGCGTATCCTTATTTAGATAAGCGATTTCTTAGGTAATAGTTCTCTATAAAAAAATATCTTACTAAATTATGCTTACAGAATGATGGACCTAAGATGTGCAATTGTAATAAATAACTGTTTATGTTAATTTAGATTCCTTTTTGTAACTAAGCATAAGTTGAGTTCAAAACTTGCTGAGGGTTCAATTGAAGCTGCGCGCTATATACACGCACAGCAAAAACCATGGAAAAAATTTACAGGGACATCAGGGTGTGCATAAGTATTTGGCATTTCATCTATCGATGAATGTTGGTTGCGAGAAATTATAAAAAAATACCTCACTGTTAAGTTTCCATTTTTATAGAAAATGTTCCTACGTTAATAGATAAAATAAAGTAACGGTGTTGTTGTAAGCGTAACTTATAAGTGTACGCACGATGATTTTAATTAGAATTTTATAGAACGTGCACAAAAAGAAAAAGCTCATAATTTTGGTAACTCTGTTGTATACTGAGCCGTTCCTGTTTTTTTTCACCAGTCCTCTAGGAGTTTTTTACATCCAGATTCTTCGAATGAGATTGCATATATAATCTATGGGAGTGGTTTTGCCCGCTTTAATAGTTCTGCTGGAACTTGTTTGGCTAAATTCTGAAAGGAGTTTTTCACGCCGTGCTATGTTTGTTCGATTGTCTCGTTCTCGATAGCCTGTGATAAATGCGCTCCATACTACTTTTCAAGGTGGAAGGATAGTGTTCCTGTTCCAGCGAGTTATTTTAGGGATATCTACGGCTCTTACCAGAAAGGGATCGGCATCGAAATTCGTTCCGCGAAATGTTCACGCTTCAATGGCGTTTGAAGCAGCCCTTTTGTCGATGACGAAGTGGTCTATTTGGTTAAAGGTACGTCCGTCAGACGATGATGATGTCATATTAAGCGCTCGAAGATGCTGGAAGCAGGTTGGGCTTACAATTATATTTTTGATGGTAGCCAGCCCATGTGCCGCTCATGTAGGCTGTGTCTTCCCGTAGTTACTCTTTGGAACATTTCTTTTCGAACCTTACCATTGGCGATGTATCATATATGTAAACCTTTTAGCCTAGATGTTTGTATGATTTTTGTTTCAAAATGTTTTGATTAAATGTATTTAACGGAAAAAAATTGTAAATATTAACACAATTTAATTATTTGTGTTGTGATTGTAGTTTTGTATCCCGTGCATTATCCTCTTTCCTGTTGGGGGTATGATTAATGAAGGTCACGCTATAAACTAAATGAATATGCGCTTTTCTGGTTTGTAATGAAGAAGCTCAGCATCCAAATCGTTAACAAGTATTTTTATTTTTTTCAAGAGCAGTTCGTAAATTAAAATTGACGCTCCTGAGTTGAAGCGTGGTTGTTGATAAACCATATTGAAGAATTTTGGTACAATTTGGATGGCACACAATCTTTCGTTGATGGGTTTCAAGTGAGTGATGAGCTGTTTGCACTCTTTATCGATGACAAAAGCCACTCGAAACTCTCTGCTGTCGTCCTATTTTACGCTGGCAAATATAGCGTGCAGTGTACGCTCTTTAACTTCACTGGCGGGCCACTTCTTTCCCTGGAGTGCGAGGATGCTGATATTGTAGCGAGAGGCTTTTTGAAGGATTTCTCGTAAAGTTTCAGATCTGTAAGATGAGTGAACAATGCAAGTTCTGAAATTGTATTCCATTTTTCATTGCCGATTTATCTAAACAGTTGAGAACACTCGTTTTTCGGGCACCTGAGGATGCGTCCGAACCCATAAATAAATTTCCTAGGTATTGAAATACAATTTGTTTTAAAAGGAAACCATCAGGTCTTCAAAAGTAAGACTCAGTAGTTTTTTTTTAATTAGATGCTCATATATTTTAAGAAAAAAAAGGCTTGGTCTTTTGAAATATAACGTTGCAAATTTAAGATAACAAGTTGAAATGTTGCAGAACATCGAGCAGTCAGCGCCATAACTGTTTGCTTTCTTGAAACGGTTAAACGAAGTTTTTTTTGTCATTGGCAATGTGGAATCATATTGTTTGGGCTTTAAAATTCAGAGTTTGTCGAAAGAAAAGAGCAATTCGTGCAGTTGCCGAGGATTATTCGCTTCAATCTACTGCAAATATTATAATTTTGCAAACTACAGCAGTTAATTAATTCCATGTGTTTGGAGCTAGAGCCTTGGATGTTAAATTTATCAGACACTTTTCATGAATAGTTACAGAGGACAACGTTATATGCTGGCGTGTGACCTATCAGCAGATAAAGAAAGCCTTAGGCTCAATTCTACTACCAATTCTTTCGATTCTGTATGATTACTAACGTGACGAGAAACTTTTTTATCAATATGTGAACAACATCGTAGCAGATGAGAAAACTTCGGAGTTTGAACTGATGACATACCAGTGCCGGTTAGAAAATTACAATCAGTAAAAGTGATTACGATTGTTGTATTTTCGGATAGGAATTGAGGCGTCAATATTTTGTACAAAGAGAAGAAGAATTTCAGCAATAACCGAATCTTAGAAAAACTTACCGACAAAGTTAAATATGGATACTTATTTTACTCTATCATTACAACAATCCATTTCACAAAACTAACGACTTCGCCGAATAATTACTTGCTATAGGAACGAAACTTCTTAAATAAACCCCAATTTATCAACCTCCGGTCCTAGCATTTTTATTGGACGTAAAATCGAAGCTAAGAAAAAATAGAAGTTTCTAAACGACCACTTCATAAGAAATTGAGATATCTGGTGTTTCTTGTGTCCCTAATGAAGCTTTTTTTGTGGTTAGGAGGTGAATGTCATTTACGCACTGAGTATTGAACTCCCATGCTCGCAAGCGACTGGATTATCCACTAAAAACTTCTCTTGTCAAAATCCAGCCAGGAACCGTTTGACACATTAATTCGGGTCAGGGCTGGTTTTGTTATGCCGTAAGGCGCCTTCAAGCTGGGAGATCTCTCTTAAAGCGGGAGAAGAGAAGAGGAATCGCCAGACAAGCGATCCCCAGTCCCGACGTCCCAGGCTGCTCTGAGTCCCTTTTATCTTTTAGGACTGCCCGAACATAATGTGCCACGTGGTTCCATTTGACAGCCGACTCGAGCATTATCGCGACTTTATTGTTTGGAGTGAGCTGTTCCGCCTCCCTGTAGAGGTCCCATCGAAGCGCAAAAAATGTGTGGCAGGCATCGCCTTCCTCTCCTGGGCAATACCGACATTTGGGGGACCGTGACTTACCAATCTTGTGCAGGTAAGACTGAAAACACCCATGACCGCTCAAAAGCTAGGTCAGATAAAAGTCAGTCTCATCAGGTCTTCGACTTAGTTACGGTCTCACATCCGGGATGAGGTGCGCAGTTCACCTTTTCTTCGTGCAATTCAATTGGGTGAACGCTGTCTCTCCTCGCGGGCAGCCGTCTCCCTCGCGTCCTCGTTTCGACGCAGGTTAATAGTGCGGCGCTCTCTAGCAAGGAGGGCAACATGCATCACGCCTGCAATAACTCTCACCGCCGAATCAGAGACTGTTGGATATGAAGATGCAATCCTCAGTGCTCCTCTTTTCTGGTAACTTTGCCAAGCGTTTTCGGTACACCTTACTGAGAGCGTCGCCCTATATTTCTGCTCCGTACAGTAGCACTGACCCTACAGCACTTATCAAGAGGCGTCTTTTTGACGGGTTGGGCCCGCTACGTTGACCATAAGTGGGCTCAGAGCCGATACTCCCGAAGCAGCCTTCGCAGCCGTTGCCCTGATTTGTTCAGAGAAACTCATCTTCAAGTCAATCCGTAGCCCCAGGTACTTCACCGCTGGGTTCGATTCGATTAGTATGTCTCCAATACTGATCATCCTTACTCTAGGGATTCTCTTTTTCGTCCAGACGACCACTTTAGTTATCTCAAGAGCTAAACTGAACCTGCGAGCAGTCATACAGTCTCTCACTCGGCGCATTAGCATACGTAGCCTAAGTTGCGCTTGTTGAACGGTGCGTCCAGTGACCAGAGCCGCAACATCATCCACATAGTCGATCAAGCGCAACTCATCTTGCATCTACAGTCTCAGTAGCCCGTCGTAAGACATGTTCCACAGGTCTGGACCTCCATCCTTCGTTGGCCGTGTGTCGTGTCGTAAAGCAGGCTACGGTCCTTCAGATAGTCCCTCAGAAGCTGGATTAGATATTCTGGAACTTGAAAAGGGGTTTCCAGCGTATCCAGAATATCCACCCATCTAGCGGAGTCGAAGGGGTTCTTAACGTCGAGTGTCACCAACAAGACGATCCTTCGCTTGGTGCGGCTATATGCTTCTGCCTTTTGGACCGCGCTCCACACCTCTGCAAACGCATCAATGGTTGAACGCTCTAAAGCCGTACTGCCGTGGAAGTTGGTCCCCATAGGAGCACGGATCGCGTCAGTGAGTCTTCCCTTGATGAGTTTCTCTAGGACCTTCCCAGCAGTGTCTAGCATGCATAACGGGCGGTATGCAGACGGCGATTCGGGATTTGCCTTCCCCTTGCTGATCAGCACGAGCCTCACCACCTTCCATTACACCGGGAAAACCCCGTCCCGTAGGCAAGCGTTGAATGTGCTGAGCAGCAAGTCAGGAAAATGGTGATAGCTAATTTGCAACACTTCAGCTATGATACCATCTGCATCTGGAGCCTTTCTAAAGAAGCTTTGGAGAAATGTTTTAAGAGTTTGTATCGAAAGATGAAAACGACCTTTTATTACAAAAGAATTTACATTGAAAAAAAAAATTAATCAAAAATATCGAATTTGATCAGACCAGATACTGTAAAAAAATAACGTTAATGTTCGATATCCAAGGCTTGTCACGTTTTTTTTATTTTTAAGTGACGTAGAATAAAGTTTTGCTGGGATAACATGTGATCCTATTTCATAGTTCCTAAATCAGATAACTTTTCTTCTTAGTTCTGCGACGAAGTTAAACAAGGCTCACTTCATTGGTATGCTGAGAAAAGGACTGCAACATTAAAGGATACCATAATGTTATAGCACTCGATTTCCTCCATCTGTTTTAATTTTCTAATTAGGTCTTGCCTTCTTGATTCCATGTTTGCTGATGTTGTATTGGCGTTTAATACACTCTTTCTTCGCCCATTTGGTTATTCATGACACTATCAAAAATTGAACGCAAGAGTCGCCCGCGTTAAGAATAATCGCGGAAATTTTTACTTTTTTTCTTTTGGACTTGGACAAGCATTTATGCGATGATATGTTCACATATTATGATCCACCATCTTTTTGATTCCATGAAATAATTCATTTTAGTTGGAAGTAATTTCAAAAGAAATTAGTTTGGCAGAAACCATCTTCGGAATATCAGTTTTCAAGAGAGATAGAATAAAAATGCGCACAAAATTTTACTTAGCTCTCGAGTCTCTGATGCAACAATGATCGATTATCAGGTCGAATTTATAGATCACGTATCTAGTAGCTTCTACATATAAAGTTTATAATTCTAATAGGGCGAATGACTTACTCCAGTGGTAAAGATATCGCGAAAAGAAGTTGGTTTTAAAAAAATAGTTAAATCTGCAAATATTACTCGCATTGGCTTCTAGTCCAACCAACTAGTGACCTATAACTGTAAGCCTAACAGCATTATCAAGGTATGAATCAAAGGCAAAGAAAATCGTCTTAAAATCAAATGAAGTTTATGACCAGATTTCACACCAATCAACAAAATTTAGAATTTGGTATCAGCTCCCAAATAAAAAGGAAAAGTTTAATAAACCGTTTTATTTTAGTTTCAGATAGTCAGCTATGCGCCGCCGTTTTATAGAAAAAACTACAAAGGAGAAAAGTGCAGCGTTATATGATACTGCTGATGGGATTGATGAAAGCCAATATGAAGTTGTACGTTCACGGCCACCAATTAAATCGGTTATATATATTTTAGGATTTCTTATCGCTGGAACGGTATTTTTAAAATTAAAAAAAATAATGGGAATGATGCTTATCTAATAATTATTTGTGTTTTCAGGTGTGCATAACCATCAGTGCATTGATTTTTAGTGGATACTTTGATGAAAAGTATAGTGATCGAATATGGCCACTATTCATATTAGGTGGGATTCTACTTATTCCAGGAGGATATTATGGCTACATTTTATTTTGTATACTATTTGGGTTTTCAAATTACACCATGGATGATATACCGATTTTATAAAATGTTGTGTTAATTTAACCGTTTGAAATTTTTACACCAAATTATTTGCTAGTTTTTTAACATTACATTATAGAGCAAGTGTTATATTGTAAAGCCAATTTTAGTTGCAAGAAAAGTACTAGAAAAGTTAAATTTTGCACAAATGATATAAATGTACTTAAAAATTTAAAATAAAGTTATGTTATATGCAGCAATTATTTTTCACAAGGAAAAATGTTTTACTTATTTTGGAGATCTTTTCGAAAGAAGAAAATGCAAGGTCTCTTTTCACTACATTTTTCTTATAATTTAAATTAAATATATTATTATGCACTAACGTCCTATTTCGACGATAACGATTTACATTTTTGCGATGGCAAAAGTGTAACAATTGAATTTCATATGCCCGTTTCAATTTCAGCTTTACAATCAACATTGCTTTGCAGAGTAAGAAACATAAGGTGATATTTCAGATGTGAACAGCACTAGGCAAGCTCTCTGAATTTTCTGAATAAATGAAAATTGTATGCCGCTGAGCGTAATTGACATGAAAGATGATACTTTCTTATTGCTTGATTCTGATCACTTTGCCTCGACCGCGGTTTGATTCCATTAGTCGTTGATGTTAGATAGTGGAATTAATTATCGGTCTAGAGCAGAGTAGCTCAGGAATTTTGATTTTCTTCTAATCTAAATCCACGAAGTTCCTATCGTTTTTACCGCATTTTAAAGTTGGATGCGTTATTTATCCAAATTTTTTTCATAATATAAAATTAACATATAAACGAAGTCTTCGAAAGCTACTCCAGACCTTAAATATAATGTGCTTCTGATTAAGACATTTGATAGCCATTAACATAGTTTTTTGTAACTCAACTTATACTCTATTAAACCTTTACTTGTTTATTCGATTTGGTTGAACAATCTCGAAGATATCAAGAATCAAAAGTGATAATAATTCTAATCAATTCGAAGTAGCAGGAAAGTGCTCCTAGGAGGGTATTGCGAACCATTTCGTAACTCGAACACTATCTTCTGAATATAAAAACTTAACTCATATACGCATTCCATAAATTGATTTCGAAAGACTTAATCCTGGTTATTATATATTTATATGTATTTAAATTCGCCGCCATTTTTTTCAAGTGTTTTGACCCCATTGTTTGAATATTTATAATAATAACTCAATATTAACATAATTGTAGTGTCTAGGTCCGTTGCAAGCGTGTATGTCCTCAGTATCACGTCTAACTTAGCTGTTTACGGCTCGATTATTATAAAACTATTAGTGGCAAACTTAAATAGCAGTTTTTGTTAAATTTTAGTGTCCCCTCTTGGTTTTGTAGGCAAAGACGTAAACTTAATAAAATGCATTATTATTTAAGTTGATCGAAATTTGATTTCTGAGGTATTTGTTGGCCTTGTATAGGGGTTTGCATTAGGAACATAACAATGTCGTATCTTTATATGAACGCACCCTTACACTTTTCTAAGAACTGTCAATGTCAAAACGTTAATTAAAGTCAACATTTACCTCATGGCAACGTTTGGAAATTATTAAAATCATCAACGATGTAGCTTATTCTGGTTCAATGGCTTTGTTGATAAACAAAATATGCATCATTGGTCAGCAACAAACCTACATGTGCTTTTTGAGACACCGTTGCATCCGCAAAAAATTACTATTTTGCGCGGTTTTCATGCCGGAAGAGTGATTGGGCCTATTTTTTCGTGGATGGAAACGACCGTCGTGTTACCGTCAATGGAGAGCGCTATTGTGTTATGTTGAAAGATTTTTTGTGGCCAGAATTGGATGAACTTGACGTCAACGATATGTAGTTTCAACAAGACGGTGTCACTAGCCTCACAGCACGCCTCACAATCGATTTATTGAAATTTATTTATTTATTGTTATGTACTTAATGTAAAAGGCTTACCTCCATGATTTTTCCAGATTTTTTAATCATAGGTGTCCAATCGCGAGGGGAAAACATAATTTTCGTACATTTCCCTCCTCCTGCACCCCACGAAACGAAATGTGTCAGTTTTGAAAAGTTGTCATTAAAACACTTTCATTTGGTAGCTACATTGGCTAACTTTGGTGAAATTTTCTTTTTCGGGGGCTACTCTCCTATAAAGGGAGATCCCCCTTAAACACCTTATACAATTTTTTTTGTAGAGAAAGTTTGAAGAGTCACCACTTTACACCTACTTACAAAATTTTATCTTTCTAGTTTATGTAGTTTGCAAGAAAAATTGTTTCCCCAACCCGCAGCTTCCATGATTCCTCATCCTAAATCCCACGACCAAATCCTACTTACACCTCCTTTGTGGGGACGTAAGAGGGTTTCGGGGCTGATAACAGAATCGAAAGTAATAACCATGACGCCGGAACGGAGGTTGGGCGGCGGAAAACCCTACATTGCTTCAAAACCTGCAAAAGAGCCTTAGAATGTATTGAACCTACGGCAACTGCCTCGCAACTGAAAAATGGACTATGGTATTGGATCCTAAAATGTCAAAACATTGAACAACCCTGGCGTTGTTAAGGACCTTTTACAACAGGCCAGTCAATATAAATTAAACGTACTGATAATTCAGGAAACGAACTGGACTGGAAGTGATATTCAAGAAGTGAGATCACACACAATATTCAAAACTGGAAAACCTGCTTCGAAAGCGAAAGTTCGGAGTGGCCTTCATTGTGGATAGGGATATCAAATTGCGTGTTATTGATTTCAAGGCAGCCAATGGACGGTTGTGGGCGATCCGTATAATAGCGGAATTCTTCAAAATTCGGCTGATAAACGTACACGTCCCGACCCAAGAAAAGAACGAAAAAACGAAGGAAACGTTTTACAATCACTTGGAAAGACAAGTCCACTCATTGCCAACAAACGACACAAAAATAATTCTAGGTGATTTCAATGCTAAGTTTGGCAATGAGCTATCTCATCGATGAACTACCGGAGGATATAACATCCACGATAAAACAAACGACAACGGCCAACGCTGTTTGACTTTACATGTAGCAGAAATCTAGTCATACGTTCGACTTGCTTCTCAAATTGACTCATATGTACATAAAATGACCTGGGTATCACCGGATGACAACACACAAAACCAGATCGACCATGTTCTGATCCAAAACCATCAGACTTGAGCATATTTCACGTCCGTACATACTCGGGTCATTACTTGATCAAACTAACATATCGATGTCGTATGTTAAATGCGTATTGGACGAAGATCAGCACTCTATAAAAATTCGATATAGTAAGGCTCCAACGGAGACACTCGACAACCAGCTAGCTTCCATCCTATCAGACACATAACTGAAAACAAGCAACGAGCTATGGGTTTAAATGAAAGCGACAATTAAGACCGTGGCCGAACAGACGATCGGGCATGAAGCCCGGCGCAAAAGAAATGATTCGTTTGATGACGAATGCCAGGATGCGTTAGATAAAAAGAATCAGGCGTGCAATTAATTATGTAGGAAAACTAGGATGAAGAGAGAACATCATCAAAATCTCAGAAGGGTATCAAATAAGATAATTAGAATTAAGAAAAGAAAATACGAACACGAACAATTGAGAAGCATAGATGAAATTCTAGCGAACAACAGCACAAGACAAGCATACAAAGCAGAGAAAAGCTTGAAGCGAGGTTATCAGCCCAGGATCACGCTCTGTCGTGATGCCATTAGTAACATCATCGCTGATGAAAACAATATTAAGGAAAGATGGGCATCATATTTTAAGAACCTCCTAAATTCTCCGCACAGCTTCAGAACATCGGAGCCTATAGATACTCGTATTCCCAGGGATCTTCCACCAACTCTGGATGAAGTTTGTTCCACCATCCAAGCCCTAAATAATAATAAAGCGCCGGGCATCGATGAGATTCCAGTGGAGCTCATCAAATATGGTGGCAGGGTATTCAGAAAGCCATCCACAAAGTCATCCAGCACATTTAACAACAAGAACATATGCTGAACGAGTAGGGCCAATCATTTACGTGTATATTCCCTATCCACGAAAAGGTGACAAGCTACAGTGCGAAAATTATAGAGGCATATCACTTCTTTATACGGCGTACAAAATATTTTCAAAGATCTTAGAATGTAAAATCAGATCATACGCTAACCGTATTATTGGGGAGTATCAAGGTAGCTTTAGAGCAGTTAGATCGACGATAGAGCAACTGTTTACAGTGAAGCAGATACTTGATAAATGCTGGGAGTTCAACATAGACGTGCACCAGATTTCCGTTGACTTTAAGCAAGCATACCACAGTTCCGATCGTAACGCACTGTCCCAAATAATGCTTTGCTTAGGTATTCCAGCCAAACTAATCCATAATACCAAAATGACAATAACGTCAACAACCTCCCAAGTACGCATCAGCGACCAACCCACCGACGCCTTTGACACAAATATCGGACTAAAGCAGGGAGATGAGGTGGTCCCATTGCTATTCAATTTGGATCTGGTATATATCATACGAAAGCGATACAAGAGGTACGTGTTATAGTGCTAATACACGGCCGGATTCGGTCGTCTGGAGAGCAGTCCGTGGACCAAAATTGAGTCCGATCGAGTTCGATGGATTTTCCACCGGACCAAATCCGACTCAGTTCGCTCCGGACCAAATATGCGTATGTGGGCAGAACGACCGGACAAATCGCAATCAGTTGCGTAGCGGTGGCGATGTAGCAACAATTACTGCTGCCGCAAAAGCGATTTTATGTTTGTTGGACATAATCGATGCCACTTCGTTTGCCATCTTCGCGCACCAAAAACTGAAGAACGACTGGCTGGTCCGATCGTGTGTTGCAAAAGAGCGGACCGAACCTCAGTAGGTCCGGCCGGACCAAATCCGGTCGTCTATTACGGCTTTTATATAAGTCAAGCCAAATAGTAGCCTATGCAGATGACATCAACATTTTGTCATGGACGCTAACAATCAAAAAGAACTTCTCCTGAAACTTGAAATGGAAGCAAAACTAGCAGGGCTACAAATCAATGAGAATAAAACAAAGCTCATGACGCAGTCAAGGAAACATGCTTCAAATACCCAAAATGTCACACATGACGAATTTAATATCGAATATGTGGGTGAATTTATGAATCTTGAAGACCAGCTGCATACACAGGAAAACAAAGCTCCAACTATACAAATCTGTAATAAGACCTGGGGTATATGCTATGGGCGTGAAACATGGACCCTGACCCAAGCATCCGCAAATATATGGAATAAACATAAGCAGTCAAGCAGTCAAGCAGCCCCGTGATGATTAGGAGTGGCTGCTCCTGAAGGGAGAAGGTAGTCACCCCGTCGAAACGGCTTAGTTTGTTGTTTTACTAGATTAAAGTTAACTACATCCGTCAAGTTTCCATCCTTTTTTTTTTGTGGTAGGGAGGTGAAGGCATTCACGCCCGCCGAGTCTGGCAGTGTGGGACTCCCATGGAGGATACCCTTGGACTACTCACTAAACACCTCCCCTGTGAATCTGAGAACCTAGCCTGGAACCGTTTGACACATTACTTCGGGCCAGGTCTCGTTTTCTTACGCCGTGGGGCGCCTTCAAGCTGGGGAGTCCCTTTCCTAGCGGGAGGGGAGAGGGGAAGAGGAAATCCCAGAAGAGCGATCCCCAGCCCCAGCACCTCCGGCTGCTGTGAGTCCCTTTTATCTTTTAGGACTGCCCGAGCATAATGTGCCACCTGGTTCTATTTGTCAACCGATTCGAGCATCACCGCAACTATATTATCCGGGGTGAGCTCTCCCGTCTCCCTGTAGAGTTCCCTTCGCAGCCTGGCCCATTTGGTACACGCAAAAATGTGTGACAGGCATTGTCCTCCTCTCCTGGGCAAAACCGACAATCGGGAGACCGTGACTTACCGATCTTGTGCAGGTAAGACTGAAAACACCCGTGCCCGCTCAAAAGCTGAGTCAGATAGAAGTCAGTCTCACCATGCCTTCGATTTAGCCACGGTCTCACATCCGGGATGAGGCGCGCAGTCCACCTTCCCTTCGTGCAATTCACCAGAGACTGCTGCAATCGTTGAGCGAGCGTTGTCTCTCCTCGCGGACAACGATCTCCCTCGCATCCTCGTTTCGGCGCAGGTAAATAGCGCGGCGCTCTCTAGCAAGGAGGGCGACAGGTATCACGCCTGCAATCACTCTCACCCGAGTCGGAGACTGTTGGATACGAAGATGCAATTCTCAGTGCTCCTCTTCTCTGTACCTGTGCCAATCGTTTTCGGTATACCTCCTTGCTGAGAGCATCGCCCCATACCTCTGCCCCGTACAGTAACACTGACCCTACAGCACTCATCAAGAGGCGTCTTCTTGATGGGCTGGGTCCCCCTACGTTGGCCATAAGTCGACTCAGGGCCGATATTCCCGAAGCAGCCTTCTCAGCCGTTGCCCTGATTTGCTCAGAGAAACTCATCTTGGAGTCGATCAGTAGCCCCAGGTACTTCACCACTGGCGATTTGTATATCTCCAATACTGATCATCCTTACTCTAGGGATTCTCTTTTTTGTCAAGATGACCACTTCGGTTTTCTCCAGTGCTAAACTGAGCCCGCGAGCAGTCATCCAGTCCCTCACTCGGCGCATTAGCATACCTAGCCTAAGTTGCGCTTGTTCAACGGTGCGTCCGGCGACCAGAGCCGCAACATCATCCGCATAGCCGACCAAGCGCGACTCATCTGGCATCTCAAGTCTCAGTAGCCCGTCGTAAGACACGTTCCACAGGTCCGGACCAAGGATAGATCCCTGGGCAACACCCGATGTAATTTCCATCCTTCGTTGGCCCTGTGTCGTGTCGTAGAGCAGGCTTCGGTCCTTTAGGTAGTTCCTCAAAAGCCGCATTAGATATTCTGGAACTTGAAAAGAGTTTTCCAGCGTGTCCAGAATATCCACCCATCTAGCGGAGTTGAAGGCATTCCTGACGTCGAGTGTCACCAACAGGACGATCCGTCGCTTGGTGCGACTATATGCCTCTGCCTTTTGGACCGCGTTCACCACCTCTGCAATCGCATCAATGGTAGAACGTCCTGCTCTAAAGCCGTACTGCCGAGGAGATAGGTCCCCAGCAGTACGAATCGCGTCAGTGAGTCTTCCCTTGATGAGTTTCTCTAGCACTTTCCCAGCCGTGTCTAGCATGCATAACGGGCGGTATGCAGACGCCGATTCGGGATTTCCCTTCCCCTTGCTGACCAGCACGAGCCTCGCCACCTTCCATCGTACCGGGAAAACCCCGTCCCGTAGGCAAGCGTTGAATGTGCTGAGGAGCAAGTCAGGACAATGGTGATAGACGAGCTGCAAAACCTCAGCTGGAACACCATCTGGACCTGGAGCCTTCCTCGCTTTCAGGGAGAGGACTGCCTCCTCCAGTTCCAGCTGTGTGAAGAGTGGGCACTCGACCGCTGTTTCACCACGGACAGCGTCAACACAGACGGGGTGGGCGGGGAAGAGTCCCCACACTATCGCGTCCATCTTTTCCGCGTCATGTATACAAGGCTTCCGTAGGGCACCAAGTTTCCCCATGACCAGCTTGTAGCCAAGGCCCCACGAATCCCTATTTACATCATCCACGAGGTCTTGCCAGCATCGGGCCTTGGTCTTGTTAATAAGCCTGCGAAGATATTTCCTGCCGGACCTGTATGCTGCTAGCCTTGTGTCTGCCTCCTCCCGTGTTCGCGCCCCCTGGGCCTCTCGCCGCAGTTTGTGACACTCGCTTCTTTGTTCGGCGATCTCGTTTGACCACCAGTATACTGGAGGCTTACCGTGTCGGGGTCTCCGACGGGGCATGGAAGACTCGCAAGCAGCTATGATGGTACTCATAGTTGAGTTCACCAAGTCCTTGGCTGTGGGCCCTCCACCCCCTGGCGGGGCTCCCAGCAACGGTGCGCCTGCCGTAAGCGCGTCAGCGAACCTCTCAACGTCCATCCTCCCAGTCATCCATCCGAGGATTGAAGTTTGGGCATATGCACGCAGAGTGGCACTGTCGTGAATCTCAACCGCTATATACTGGTGATCACTAGCCGAGTAGTCCTCTAGTACTCGCCAGTTGTGTACTCTAGGTACCAGCGACTCCGAAGCGAGTGTCACATCGGGTATGGTTCCTACGCAACCCCAGCGGCGGAAAGTAGGGGTGTTACCAGTATTTAGGACAAAAAGCGCTGTTCTGGCCGCCATGTCCAAGATTTGCTTTCCCCTTGGGTCGGATTGTGGCATACCCCATTCAATGGCTCTAGCGTTGAAGTCTCCCCCGACCAGCATGTGGCCCTCTGTGTTCGAGACAGCGTCCTCCAGGGCATCGAGTTTGGTTCGAAAAGATCGCATTGCCTCGTTAGGCGTCAGATAAACACTGAAATATGTTATCCCTGAACACCGCACCCACACAAAACCATCCCCGCGTCCATGTGTAATGTGACGCCTACGCCCAGGAATCGAAGTGATTCCGATCCCGAACCCTTGTAACCTGCCAGATGGATATGTCCTCGAAGTGCCAGCGGACTTCATCTGTTGTGCGGATATCGTTATGCAGAAAATATTTTTTTTTTCTGTCCAAATATTTAGATCCGTGGATATAAATATTCGAAATATAGAATTAATCCAACCCCGGCACATTTCGAGGCATAGCCATCTGGAAATGCCCCTCCACCGTGGCCCTCGAGAAAACTATGCCACTGGCGACAACTGGAGAGGTACATTGCCGCATATGACGTGGCATTCCACACACAGTTGTTTTGTCCGATGTGACAACGGGATGATTTTGGCAGCCACATGTAGGCGCTAAACGTCATCGTAAAGTTCTTCGTGATAATATCCAAGGTATTACAAAACCAGCTATACGTCGTTTGGCGCGACGTGGTGGAGTGCAACGTATTTCCGGTTTAATCTATGAAGAAACGCGTGGTGTGCTTAAAGTGTTTTTGGAAAACGTTATTCGTGAGGCAGTGACATTCACCGGAGCATTGCCTCAGGCTGGAGCATGAAGCTCTGTCAAGGTCGGAAAGGAGATCAACAGGCAAATTAGGAAAGAGGTTAGTTTAGTTAATAAAGGATTAGAAAGGTTAGCAATATTTTGTCTGTTCTGCAGCGGAAGGCAGTGTGAACTGTATCGGAACCAGTAGGCTGATTTGACGAGCAGCTTGGATTCAGTCGATAGGTTATCTCACTCAAGAAAAAGCCAAAGTGGATCGGCATGGAACGGAGTTGACGACATGCAATTGTTCACAGAACTTGACGCCAAAAGTGGGGACTTAATCCGCGAGTGGAATAGTGTCCTGCGAATTCATCGCTCAAGCAAAGACAGTATTAGTTCACAATCACCCGCACGTGCAACTCGCCTGCTCAACAGGTCCCGCGTGCAACAGAGCACGCTCAGCAATACCGGTTCAGATAGTCCTATATCAATAGATAGTCTTCCCCACAAACATCTCCGTTCATCGCTGACGGGCAAGGATATAGTCAGCTCGTCAGACGATCTCCTGTTTATAGACAAATCTTTTAGGAATGCAATGATTCAAGATGTCCAAAATTTAAGGAAACAGTTGACACGTCTCCGAAGGATTTTACAAGATTCTGAAACTCTCAACCCATTCGAGCAGAGTAATGGGAAATTATTCGCATCTTGTGAATTGGACAGTAGTGGTCAATTGCCCGCTGATGATAAGGACACAAGTAGTCTGGCTTCTTCAATAGCCGATGATCCTAGACAGGAGTTAGCCGATCTACGAAGACAGGTTGTTTACCTTCAGGTATTTGCACGTCGTTTATTTTATTGTTTATTTTATTCAGAAATAAGTTACTGAATGAAAATAAAACGAACCATTATTCCTCCAATACCGTATTTCCGAAAATAATGCATATCGTAAACAACATTCTTTAGTACATTTACCAATAATAGCAAGTGGTAATTAATTCGATTTGAATCGTACAATTTACGTTTGATTCCATGTTTGGTTTACTTAAGTCTACAAAAAAACCCAGCCATGCCGTACTAAAGATGATTTTGTTCTGATAGAAAACTCGCATCTGGCATAAATAAACAAACTGTTGAAGCTATAAAGAAAAATTAATTAGTAAAAATAGATAAGAAAACGCAAACAAACGACTTGGGTAATTTTACACTTTTCTATTTCTATATTCCACCGCTTGTCCATAGTAATGAGTACAGTAAATGATGATAATACAAAATAACTCTTAGCGTAATAACTTTTGTAAGAAAATGCGTTAGCTAAATCGGACGTTAGTTGAACGACATGAATGATGCGGTCCTGATTTCTATCTAGAACATATGATAATTTTTTTTTATAGTTTTCACGTCATTCCTACTTTTAAATCTTTGTGTACGTTGAACAGTGTGCTTTATATCGTTAAAAATATTGCAAGAAATGGAGGGATTGCTTTTTGTCGCAGAGAATGGAAAATCGAATTTTTTTTGTCTCTCAACCCCCAATTATTCATGATTAGTTCAATCGTTTCCAGTAACATTCCCATTAACTTCAAGCAGCGACGGATTGTGAATCAAATCCTCAATTTTAAAACACTATTTCAATAAAAAAAAAAAAAGACATTTCAAAGGCATTAAACATTAAAGTAACTGATAAACAATAATAATAAACTGGCTTGTAAATATTTTGTACTCACCAAATGATTGTTAAAGATCACGCTCACCTATTGTTACACCGCTCCGTATTTATATATATATAATATTCAAAGTTAAACGCCATACAAGGGGAATGAAAAATGGTAAAAGAAGTGGAAAATTCCAGATAAAAAGCAATAAAAAAAAAAAAATGATGAATCGATTCTCCGTTTTTTTTTATACAAAATCACTTGCATCGTTTCCTGATTTGTTATTAATTATTGTATACGTAGATAAGCCATCTTTGTTGCTTCCATTTCGCTTTTTGATTTTGACGCACGATTAGATTCGTCACTAATGCGTACTTGCACCACTTAGAAATATTTAATTTACGAAATTGTTGAGAAAACAAAATTTAAATTATTTAAAACCAAACAAGAACAATAAATATTAAATCCACCTAGAAAAATTAAAAATAAATGTTTAATTTGGCGGTTTATTGTAAAACGAAAAATTTGTTTGTGATCGCAAATTTATATTCAAAAATAATAAAAGGTGAAACATAAATTAAGAAACAAATTGTTAGCGGTTTACCTTATTATGTAATTGTCTTCAAAAATAATTATTATAACTATTATCATTATTAGTAATAAATTATCGCTCGATTCTTGCGAAAACCCTTTAAATACGTATTAAGGAAATTATACTTTATGTTCCGTTTCTTGAAGTAAATAAAAAAAATCCAATGAATTGCTAATTTAACTAACGACTTTCCTTTTCAGTAACTCGTTCTATTTCAGGGGGAACGGAGAGTGTATGGTAGGTATGTCGTAGCGAGGTTAGGGTTTCGCCAAATCCGCTGAAGTCGGTTTCGCGTCGCGCGCGGTACGCGGTACCTTTGTTTGTTTCGCCATTTCTTTAGAGTAGTTTTCTTCGATTTAAGTTCGAGTAGTATATTTTTCGGTACCGCGTCGGTGAATCGGTAACGCGCCTATGGGATTTTGTAGCGTTTTTGATTTGAGATCTGTGGATAGATCACATCCAGAACTAACGTAATGTAGGTTTCTCGTTCTGGATGAGTAATTGTTGACGCGTTTGAAAAACGGGCAAGTTCAGGTGACTGAAATATTGTGATTGAGCGTAATCCATTCGGAGACCCGCGACCGAAATCCTCTCCGAACTAGCTGGCCGACAAGCAGTCACCGCGTGAATGGATTACGGTGCACGGATTGGTTGACCTGTTGGTACCATCCGTTGGCACTACTCAGACTTAACGTCTAGAACCGATGAGAGGTCGGTTCCGCGTTCGAGCTGAAGGGAGAGAAAATCATTACAAATGGCGCCCAACGTGGGGCCAAACAACATCCTAAGGGGGAAAGAACTTCGCGTCTTCTGACGAGTTGGTCCTTTACGGAGGATGTAAGGTACTTTGGTACTCGAGTCCCACTATCAGGAGCAGTGGAATTGTGTGATACACATTAGAGGTCGCTTCACGTGAGTTGTAGCTTCCGCTCTCCTTTGTTTGATTTTGCTTTCGCGACAGAATCCTTCCGATGTGTTGTCCCAGGTTAACCCCTGTAAGGACCTTCTATTTTCTTGATGGAACTGCCAGTCTGATGGGTTTACCTATCAGCATGGACTCTCAAGAAAATAGAAGGCTACCTTGCCTTTATGTCGCGGAAGGATTCTAACTATTTCTTATGCGTGTTAGACGAGTGGTATCGGTTCAACGTTCGGTGGCGTATGCTGGAGTTGCGAAGCCCGGAATGCTTCTACGCGTCGGGAACTTTGACCGCGTACAAAGTCGTTACGGTAGCTCTACCACTTGTCTCGTCGAGTCATTTAACGTAGATTAGAACCGGTTTGTAATGTATGTGGGTATGGGGATAAATTTCGTAAATCGACCGAAGCACCCTTTCTTCGGCAGATTACCACGCACTCTCATTTCCCGCTGAAGAGTTCGACCACTGAAAAGGAAAGTGTGTATCATTTAATCTTTTTTCCTCTCTTTTTTTTTCTATTTTATATACATAGCTCGCCACTAACGGCCACTAATTTAGTGATAAGTTATTAGTAGGAATAAGTATATTCTATATATTTTTTTTTTTACTTTATTTTAGCACCACAAGTAACACACACAAAATGGCAACGAAGCGGACCCCAGACAAGCGTTGGACCAGATCCAAAACGGTCCAACCAGCTAACTGCGGGATCTGCTTCGAAGACGTAGTGGAGGGCGTACACAGCGTGCGATTGGATTGTGGACATTTATTCCATCGTGCCTGTGTACAACAGCTCCTCCTCACGTCAGAGCTGTGTCCCTTATGCCGACGACCCATAGATCGGTCTGCCCTAGACGTCCCCCTCGGAACGCCCCTACCGACGCGTGGAGCAGTGGCGAAAGGAGCTCCAGAAGCCGAACCGTCACAACCACTCTTAGACCTGCAAGGAGCAGTAGGCGGTGAAGTTCCGGCTGCGAGTGTCGTGTCCGAGGTGACAACCATGCCTTCCGCCCACTCCATTGACACCCTCGTGGCGTTGATGAGGGATATGTCGGAGAGGATTGGCAACCTGGAGGGAAAGATCCAGAATCTCCCGTTGAGCCAACCACCCAGCCGCGTGAGAACTCCGCTTGGCTGGGAGCCAAATCCCAGTGTGGCGATGCCCCACTCCCGACAATCCGAGCAATGGGTCCCACCCCCAAGGAACTCGGGAATGGATCCCAGAGCTCCCGAATACAGACCGCGACACAGTACCGGACCTCCGTTGGTACCTCCAGCCCCCGAGGCAGTTCAGTACCACAGGTCAATCGAGGATGTGATTCCCCCCGGGAACGCATTGGCACCTTTTCGAGACCCGACGCCTCGTATCATGGAGAGTTGGCGCCTGAACTTTACAGGGTTCAACGATATGATATCGGCGGACCGGTTCCTTTTCCGAATTCAGGCGTTGATATCCAGCACCCTGGGAGGGGATTCCTCGGCCTTCCTCCGGCATGCACATCTTTTGTTCAGCGGCGACGCTGCCGACTGGTACTGGAGCTTTAAAGAGTCAACGCCACGTCCCACTTGGCACTCTTTCAGTGCAGCCTTCCGCAATCGATTTGAGGATGGCTTCACTGAGAGAGAGCTAAGAGAGCAAATAAAGAAACGGAAACAAGGCGCTCACGAACCGTTCGACCAGTACTACACCAGTATAGTGAGATTGAGCACTCGCCTGCGAAATACCATGCCCGAGGACGAATTAGTAGAAATTATCAGAGAGAACATGCGCTGGGATCTCCAGAACAGCCTGCTACATTTTCCCATCAACACCATACAGGGATTGCGCCTCCATGCGCGTAGACAAGAACACTTGGATGAGCGACGAGGTACCTTCCGCCCACAACCTCGCATAACGGGACCAAATCCCCGAAATCATCACACCGCGGAGTTGATGGCAGCAGACCACCTGCTTGCTGATCCAGTACCAGTACCGAGGAGCGGAGCACCACCGGAGCTTGAGGACCCAGCATTGATTGATCGACCCTCCCTTGAAGCACTTACAAGCCCGACGGTCTGTTGGAACTGCCGACAACCGGGACATCGGTTCTACGCATGTCCAGCGGAGCCGACGCTTTTCTGCTACCGCTGCGGGAAGGCCGACACATACGCACCTGACTGTGCAAATTGCAAAGGGCGAAAAAACTTGCCACCGAGTGCCGCGACCACCCGTCGGCACTCCTAGACCCCGGACGAACAAATCCAGACCCCATCACCAGCTATGACCCAGCTCCCATCATGACTCCAACTCTGCTGACTCGCACCGCTAAACACAGTTCTCCCGAAGTTCCACAACCGACGCCGTCCTTCGCCGAGGCCAATGCGCAGGGAAATGATAGCGAGACGAAGGCTCCTTGGCATGTAAAACCTTTTCATGTCAGGTTGCGGAATTATTTGGCTACTCGACAGCGCATCTTCCATGAGGAATTGGCCACAACTGTCCCACCGCGAAGCAAGCGAGCCACGCGTCGGATGCGGAGCTTCTGGAGAAAAGTCAGGCAGTCGAGAAAAAGGTTGAAGGACATATACTTAGACGAATTATTGAGGGAGGATGTCCGGCCATATGCGTCAGTACACCTCCTGCAAAAACGAGTATCAGGCTTAGTCGATACGGGAGCCAGTGTGAATTGCATCTCTGCCGAGTTTGCAGGGGAGGTACTGGCCAAGCACGCGGACCAAATCCGTCATTTCACCTCCTGGTTAAGCACGGCGGACGGAACTCGTCACTCTGTAGTGGGAAAAATTATGACGGATGTCACCTTTAAAGGGGTAACTAAACCTATGGAATTTTTCATCATACCTCAGTTAACCCAGAATCTTTATTTAGGAGTGGATTTCGTTCGAAAATTTAACTTGGCCCCGGCACTATTTTCCAGTTCGACCCTGGAGTCCGTCACCACCGTTCCTGACCAATCTCAACCCACTAACTTGCTACGGCATACACTGGATGTAACTCAGCAACTGCGTCTCGACTCGGCTATATCGGCTTTTCCATCGCACGAGAAAGAAGGTCTCGGGCGGACTGCCCTGGTGTTCCACACTATAGATGTGGGGGACGCTAAACCCATAAAACAGAGACATTTCGCCATATCTCCGGCGAAAGAAAAATCGTTATATGCCGAAGTGGATCGAATGCTATCATTAGGCGTAATCGAAGAATCACAGAGCGCGTGGGCTTCCCCAGTCACCTTAGTTGTCAAGCCGAACAAGGTCCGGTTATGCTTAGATGCCAGACGCTTGAACGCCGTCACAGTCAAGGACGCATATCCTCTACCGTTGATCGAAGGCATTTTGAGTCGATTGCCTAAAGCCCATTTCATCACGAGCTTAGACCTCAAGGACGCCTTCTGGCAAATTCCTTTAGACCCCGGTTCAAAGGAGAAAACAGCCTTCACAGTCCCAGGCCGGCCCTTATATCAATTCGTGACCATGCCATTCGGATTGTGTAATGCCCCCCAAACAATGACGCGCCTTATGGATAAGGTGATACCACCTCATTTGCGGCACCAAGTTTTCGTTTACTTGGACGATCTGCTGCTTATAACCGAGACCTTTGACGAACACATCGACCTGCTTCAGGAGGTGGCTCTACACATCCGGAGGGCAAGATTAACCATCAACATAAGGAAGAGCCAGTTCGTGATGACGGAGGTGAAGTATTTAGGTCACATCATTGGGCATGGGCATATCAAGACCGATCCGGAAAAGACTCAAGCGATTGACGTTTTTCCATTACCCAAGACCACCAAACAGTTACGCCGATTCTTAGGCTTATGCGGATGGTACCAGCGTTTTGTACGTGACTATGCCACCATTACCACTCCTTTGACCGACATGCTGCGTAAGGGACGTAAATTCGTCTGGGAAGAGCCCAGCTTGCGAGCCTTTGAAGAGCTAAAGAAGAGTCTGACTACGGCCCCCGTACTGCACAGCCCGGACTTTGACAAACCGTTCTCAATCCATTGTGACGCGAGTCAACATGGGGTGGGAGCAGTCTTAGTCCAGGTTGCACAAGACGGCGAGGAGAGACCTATAGCCTTCATGTCTCACAAGCTGAACCCAGCCCAGCGAAATTACACGGTCTCCGAGCAAGAATGTTTAGCCGCGGTGTTGGCAGTGAAACGCTTCCGAGCCTATGTGGAGGGACACACCTTTGAAATCGTTACGGATCACGCTTCTCTGAAATGGCTAATGAGCCAGACTGATCTCAACGGCAGATTGGCCAGGTGGGCACTGAAACTCCAGGCATTTGACTTCACAATTCGCCACCGAAAAGGAAGCCAGCATGTAGTCCCCGACACCCTATCCAGAATGTTCGCCCCTGAAGGAGCCGAGTTGGTCCAAGAGGACGACAGCCCCCAATTGATCGATCTGGACCATCCTGCCTTCAAGTCAGCCAGCTACACCCAACTGATTCACACTATCCAGAACCAACAGCCCCAGCTTCCTGAACTGCGGTTGACGGATGGATTTATTTACAAGCGGATGGGACACGCATCCGGAGACCCCATACAAGAAGAAGAACAGTGGAAGTTGTGGGTGCCCGAAGAATTAACCACTGATCTTATCAGGCGGGCTCATGACCACCCATCAAGTGCGCACGGCGGATACGGTCGTACACTTAGGCGGTTGAAAACCTGTTTCTTTTGGCCTAAGATGGCACAACAGATAAAAGCGTACGTAGCCTCCTGTGAGCTATGCAAGTGCACTAAAGCGCCCAACACCATTCTTCGGCCACCCATGGGTAAGGTTGAGGTCCCCGAACGCGTGTTCCAGCGCTTGTACATTGATCTTATCGGTCCTTACCCTCGATCTGCTTCTGGTCACACGGGAGCTGTCGTGGTCCTGGACCAGCTCTCCAAATTCCCTATCATAGAACCACTACGTAACATGCACACTGGACCAATAATCAGCTTTTTGGAGAACCGAGTCTTTCACATGTTTGGAGTTCCGGAGAAACTTGTCTCCGACAATGGGGTCCAGTTCACCTCCAGCAAGTTCCGAGACCTAATGTCCAAATACGGCATCATACACCAACGAACTGCCGTCTATTCACCACAAGCCAACGCATCCGAACGACTGAATCGTACGCTCATAGCGGCCATCCGCGCCTACGTCCACCCGAATCAGAGGGACTGGGATCGCAAATTGTCCGCCATCACTAGTGCACTGCGCTCGTCGTACCACGCCACGACCGGCATTTCGCCGTATTTTGCAGTGTTCGGCCAGTACATGATCGGGCATGGGAGCGCTTACCGGCTATTGCGGCAGCTGAAATCGCTAGAGGACCCAATCGTGGTTCTAGAACCGCACGAAAAGCTCCAACTTCTGCGAGATCAACTGCGGGAGAAGATTGAAGAAAGTAGACGGATGGGAGAGGAGCGGTACAACTTGCGATCTCATCCTTCTGGCTTTAAGGCCGGCGACGAAATATATCGTCGAAACTTCCGACAGAGCGATGCCACCCGCCATTACAATGCCAAACTAGACAAGAAATTCGTGAAGTGTCGAGTCATACAAGTCATAAGCCCCACCCGATACCTCATCGCGGACATGACTGGTAGGACCCTGGGAATTTACCACGCAAAAGACCTTAGACGATGAAGTGCAACTAATTCCCACGAGAAACCTCGGCTTATCCCAAATCTCTGCCTAGACGAAGGCCTCCGAATAACACCTGACTTCCTACTATATAGTCACTGTCGAGTCTTCACGAACAGGGTTGTAGCCTATCCTTCGAAACGGATCTTCGACCCGCCACGTCCCTAACCAAGACCTTTTACAAAGGAGACGGGATCGTAATTACTTCGATTTTGGGGGGGGGAATGTGTAATGTGACGCCTACGCCCAGGAATCGAAGTGATTCCGATCCCGAACCCTTGTAACCTGCCAGATGGATATGTCCTCGAAGTGCCAGCGGACTTCATCTGTTGTGCGGATATCGTTATGCAGAAAATATTTTTTTTTTCTGTCCAAATATTTAGATCCGTGGATATAAATATTCGAAATATAGAATTAATCCAACCCCGGCACATTTCGAGGCATAGCCATCTGGAAATGCCCCTCCACCGTGGCCCTCGAGAAAACTATGCCACTGGCGACAACTGGAGAGGTACATTGCCGCATATGACGTGGCATTCCACACACAGTTGTTTTGTCCGATGTGACAACGGGATGATTTTGGCAGCCACATGTAGGCGCTAAACGTCATCGTAAAGTTCTTCGTGATAATATCCAAGGTATTACAAAACCAGCTATACGTCGTTTGGCGCGACGTGGTGGAGTGCAACGTATTTCCGGTTTAATCTATGAAGAAACGCGTGGTGTGCTTAAAGTGTTTTTGGAAAACGTTATTCGTGAGGCAGTGACATTCACCGGAGCATTGCCTCAGGCTGGAGCATGAAGCTCTGTCAAGGTCGGAAAGGAGATCAACAGGCAAATTAGGAAAGAGGTTAGTTTAGTTAATAAAGGATTAGAAAGGTTAGCAATATTTTGTCTGTTCTGCAGCGGAAGGCAGTGTGAACTGTATCGGAACCAGTAGGCTGATTTGACGAGCAGCTTGGATTCAGTCGATAGGTTATCTCACTCAAGAAAAAGCCAAAGTGGATCGGCATGGAACGGAGTTGACGACATGCAATTGTTCACAGAACTTGACGCCAAAAGTGGGGACTTAATCCGCGAGTGGAATAGTGTCCTGCGAATTCATCGCTCAAGCAAAGACAGTATTAGTTCACAATCACCCGCACGTGCAACTCGCCTGCTCAACAGGTCCCGCGTGCAACAGAGCACGCTCAGCAATACCGGTTCAGATAGTCCTATATCAATAGATAGTCTTCCCCACAAACATCTCCGTTCATCGCTGACGGGCAAGGATATAGTCAGCTCGTCAGACGATCTCCTGTTTATAGACAAATCTTTTAGGAATGCAATGATTCAAGATGTCCAAAATTTAAGGAAACAGTTGACACGTCTCCGAAGGATTTTACAAGATTCTGAAACTCTCAACCCATTCGAGCAGAGTAATGGGAAATTATTCGCATCTTGTGAATTGGACAGTAGTGGTCAATTGCCCGCTGATGATAAGGACACAAGTAGTCTGGCTTCTTCAATAGCCGATGATCCTAGACAGGAGTTAGCCGATCTACGAAGACAGGTTGTTTACCTTCAGGTATTTGCACGTCGTTTATTTTATTGTTTATTTTATTCAGAAATAAGTTACTGAATGAAAATAAAACGAACCATTATTCCTCCAATACCGTATTTCCGAAAATAATGCATATCGTAAACAACATTCTTTAGTACATTTACCAATAATAGCAAGTGGTAATTAATTCGATTTGAATCGTACAATTTACGTTTGATTCCATGTTTGGTTTACTTAAGTCTACAAAAAAACCCAGCCATGCCGTACTAAAGATGATTTTGTTCTGATAGAAAACTCGCATCTGGCATAAATAAACAAACTGTTGAAGCTATAAAGAAAAATTAATTAGTAAAAATAGATAAGAAAACGCAAACAAACGACTTGGGTAATTTTACACTTTTCTATTTCTATATTCCACCGCTTGTCCATAGTAATGAGTACAGTAAATGATGATAATACAAAATAACTCTTAGCGTAATAACTTTTGTAAGAAAATGCGTTAGCTAAATCGGACGTTAGTTGAACGACATGAATGATGCGGTCCTGATTTCTATCTAGAACATATGATAATTTTTTTTTATAGTTTTCACGTCATTCCTACTTTTAAATCTTTGTGTACGTTGAACAGTGTGCTTTATATCGTTAAAAATATTGCAAGAAATGGAGGGATTGCTTTTTGTCGCAGAGAATGGAAAATCGAATTTTTTTTGTCTCTCAACCCCCAATTATTCATGATTAGTTCAATCGTTTCCAGTAACATTCCCATTAACTTCAAGCAGCGACGGATTGTGAATCAAATCCTCAATTTTAAAACACTATTTCAATAAAAAAAAAAAAAGACATTTCAAAGGCATTAAACATTAAAGTAACTGATAAACAATAATAATAAACTGGCTTGTAAATATTTTGTACTCACCAAATGATTGTTAAAGATCACGCTCACCTATTGTTACACCGCTCCGTATTTATATATATATAATATTCAAAGTTAAACGCCATACAAGGGGAATGAAAAATGGTAAAAGAAGTGGAAAATTCCAGATAAAAAGCAATAAAAAAAAAAAAATGATGAATCGATTCTCCGTTTTTTTTTATACAAAATCACTTGCATCGTTTCCTGATTTGTTATTAATTATTGTATACGTAGATAAGCCATCTTTGTTGCTTCCATTTCGCTTTTTGATTTTGACGCACGATTAGATTCGTCACTAATGCGTACTTGCACCACTTAGAAATATTTAATTTACGAAATTGTTGAGAAAACAAAATTTAAATTATTTAAAACCAAACAAGAACAATAAATATTAAATCCACCTAGAAAAATTAAAAATAAATGTTTAATTTGGCGGTTTATTGTAAAACGAAAAATTTGTTTGTGATCGCAAATTTATATTCAAAAATAATAAAAGGTGAAACATAAATTAAGAAACAAATTGTTAGCGGTTTACCTTATTATGTAATTGTCTTCAAAAATAATTATTATAACTATTATCATTATTAGTAATAAATTATCGCTCGATTCTTGCGAAAACCCTTTAAATACGTATTAAGGAAATTATACTTTATGTTCCGTTTCTTGAAGTAAATAAAAAAAATCCAATGAATTGCTAATTTAACTAACGACTTTCCTTTTCAGTAACTCGTTCTATTTCAGGGGGAACGGAGAGTGTATGGTAGGTATGTCGTAGCGAGGTTAGGGTTTCGCCAAATCCGCTGAAGTCGGTTTCGCGTCGCGCGCGGTACGCGGTACCTTTGTTTGTTTCGCCATTTCTTTAGAGTAGTTTTCTTCGATTTAAGTTCGAGTAGTATATTTTTCGGTACCGCGTCGGTGAATCGGTAACGCGCCTATGGGATTTTGTAGCGTTTTTGATTTGAGATCTGTGGATAGATCACATCCAGAACTAACGTAATGTAGGTTTCTCGTTCTGGATGAGTAATTGTTGACGCGTTTGAAAAACGGGCAAGTTCAGGTGACTGAAATATTGTGATTGAGCGTAATCCATTCGGAGACCCGCGACCGAAATCCTCTCCGAACTAGCTGGCCGACAAGCAGTCACCGCGTGAATGGATTACGGTGCACGGATTGGTTGACCTGTTGGTACCATCCGTTGGCACTACTCAGACTTAACGTCTAGAACCGATGAGAGGTCGGTTCCGCGTTCGAGCTGAAGGTAGAAAAATCATTACACATGGCCCTGCACCTGAAGGCGGGCGCTGTCTCGAACCCAGATGGCCGAGGTACTAGATTTGTCAGGATACCACGCTTGCGAGTCCTTGTTATGATGTTGCTCGCTCAGCAACAGGAGGTCAGCTTTCTTATCCCTCGCAAACTGCTCAAGTAGGTCCTGGGCGTTTGTGCTTCGGTGCAAATTGACCTGCAGGATACGGATCATTTGAGTATCGATTTGGCTTTAGTTAGGGCCTCCTTGAAAACCCAGCATCTCCCTGTCCCCGGCTCATGTTTGAGGTCGCCGGGTGCTAGCTTAGCATCCTTGCAAAGAATGCATTTTGCCTCGTTCGTGCACTCCTTCCTTTTGTGCCCCGTTTCATCACATTTGTAGCACAGAGATCTCCTGTCGGGTCCCCTAAAGCCATACGCGGTGTGTCCGTATTCGAAGCATCTGAAGCAGCGGATAGGAATCGCTTTTCTCCGTATCCTGCAGATCACCTAACCTATCTTAATATTGCCCTTCGCCAGGATTTGCTGGGCGTCTTTATCAGCTAGTTCGACAATAGCCATGCGTTGCCCCCTTGTGTTTTCACGTGTCAATCTTGCCTTGACTTCACTTAAGCTGGGGAACTCCCTCCTAATGGCATCCTCTACTTCAGCTTTGTCCGTGACGCAGTCGAGGTCCCTGATTTCCAGGGTGGCCATTGGTTCGAGCGAGGCAACCGTTGCCGCATCTCCAAGAACCTTTTGAACCGCGTCACGGAATGCATCTTTGTTTGTGGCCTCTGGCCCGAATTCCACCAGCAGGCCACCGGTCCGGGTTGGTCGAACTGCTTTGATGGCAGTTTTGGTGTCGTCTGGCTTGACCGCTCCTTTAATTTCACGGAGGACATCTGCGTAGGTTCGGCCCTTAGTGGGTTTAATAAGCAGTGCCTCTCGCAAGGGTTTGCGCCGCGGTTTGCTTTTTGTTTTCTGCGGTATATCGGGGGGTTCTTTGTTCTTTTCGTGGTTGAGCTCTTTGTCTGTTTTTTCTAGGAGTAGCTTTTTGGCCGCTTTTTTCGCTGCCTTGTTTCGCACCACATGAAACTCCTCGCCTGGAGTGTCAACTTCGTTTATGGTCTCGTCCTTCCTCCTTTTCTCACGGTCGCCTTCAATTGGGCTACCGGCCATTCTTTTGCTGCTGCTAGGACCCACTGATGCCTCGAGGGAGAGCGTGTCTTTTTGGTGCTTTTCGGTTGCAAGCCACCTCCGCCTGTAGCGCGTTATGCGGTCAAAAAGCTCCTCCAGTTCAAGAATGCCATTCTTGACACTCTTGCCTATGTTTTTCTGCACTTCGCAGGCAGCCCTCAGTTGTTTGACGATAGTCCCCGCTTTCCGAGTAAGCCGCTTCTCTTCGGCGCGGTCAAGGGCGATTGTGTTATTTGGCGCCACCTCTTGAGAGAGGCCCCCGTTTCTTAGCCCTTTTGCTTCTATCGCTTGGGTCGCGTTTGAAGTGGCGTCGGCCAACGGCAAAACTTCTCCCTCTCCTAGTCTTACACTGGCCTCTGTTGGTGTCCCAGCTTGATCCGGATTGTGTACGTCTTGCACTGGACGCTCCGGGGTGCGCATAGTCCTTCTGATGCGCCCAAAGGCCGCAATGATGCCAGGTTGCACAACGCACTCTGCCTTCTTTCGTTCGTTAATCCGTTTTCGATCGAAATCAACAATTGTGACACCCCTGATTTCGGAAATGATGTTTCAGCTGATAGAAAACAGGAAGTTGACAATTCCCGCGAAAACTCCATCAAATATCGTAATTTTTAAAAATTTTCAATGAAAACGCTTGTTTGTGGTTTCGAAAATAAAGTGTTCAATGTGTAAACGTGAGCAAAAATGTGAGCGCGTTATCGAGTATTTTTCATTATTTAGGTAAGTAAAGTGCAGTCAAGGAAACAATTATGTGTCCGGGTATAATTTACGTGATGTTTTCTGTGTCCGTCCAGGTTTTCGGTGCGATTCGTGAATGAGAACATAATTTCGAATGTTGTGTGAATCGTGCCTGCTAGAAACGGTATATGGGAGACACGAGTTTAAAGATTTTCTCGGTTGAAACAGATTTGACGCCGGTCATAGAATTCCGATAACATGCAACTGAAACTCGCTTGCATTTTAAGAATTTACGCGCTTTTTTTTCTGATTTTTATTCCTACGGATTTAAATGAGCCTAAGTTATCCGTAAAGCTTAGTGTTGAAGTAATTAATTGTGTTTTTAAGTAAAAGTTCGTAATTATCAAAGAGCAAATTGCATGTGAAATAGATGTTGCGCGCAAATGTTGAAGTTTTGTTGGCTCCGTCCATAATGGTGTTAAGGTTAAATTGTTGAAAATAATTCGTTTTGTTATTGCGAAGGTGCTTTTAAAAGTTTCATGTATCGGAGTAAACATTTTAATTGAAAAACTTTGAATGTTTTCTAAAATACGTGATCTCGTACCAGTGCAGTGCACGTACAAGATGGGAGCTGTTTTATTAATTTCGAAAACTGGTCGGTTGAATTTAAAAATGTTTTTCTAGGTTTCTGGAGTTGTGGTGATGGGACTGAAATTGTTGTTGAAAATCGAGCCAATTAATGCCGAAATGCATGCATGGTGGTTTAATTTGAAAATATTTGTTTCTTTACCGGAAAACGAAGAAAACCGACTTCAAAGTGCCCTACAAAGGATGAAATAAGTTTTATGAAAGTGATATTAAAGCACCATGCAATATAGCACCGCTTTGAAAAAATTTTATTCATCTTTCTTACTTTGGAGTCGGTTTTTTTTTTTAGCTGAATTTCTCAAGAGATATTTATATATAATATAACGAAAATCGTGACTATGCTAGAGGTCACAATTTCGCTCCAATTTTCACAAAATTTTTAGGAAAGGTGTATTGGGTGAATATCTCAGTTAAGTTGTTTAACCAGCCAAATCGGTCGAGGGAAAACAAAATGGCGGCCATTTTAGACAAACATTCGTGATTTCATTTCTGACCAAACCGTGGCTCCTATTTGGATGAAAATTGGTACAGAGGTTTATTGAGGTGTGCGATGAATTTCACAATAAAAAATCCAAAGTCGAACCGTTTGAAACAAAATAGTGGCCGCTCAGACGTCGAAAAGCGTGTAAGCATTGGATATTGTACTTGTGACCAAACTTTTCAACCGATGTTAATGAAATTCGGTTCTTTGGTAATTACTGTAAATGCCTAAAGAATCATGTTAAAAAACTAGAGATCAGGTCTCCAAAAACAAAATGGCGGCTAGTTGAAGCTAGAAATTTCAAAGGCTTCTGAAAGACCCAATTTTGATTCGATGTGAATGAAATTTATTTTCAAGATAGGAAACAATTAGATCTAAACATTTTGCTATTTCGGTGCACAGAGATGCCCAAGTTTCAAAATGGCGGCGATTCAAATATGCGATTTTTTCAGATTTTTGTGGCCCTCTAGTGGCCGAATTTTCCAATGGATTTTAATGAAATTTGAGACTATGGATAATTGTACAAAGTCCTTGTACTAAACAAAAAATCATCAAAATCGGATGAAAAATAAAGAAGTCGAAAATATATAACCTAATATTTTTCGCTGCCATTTTCATTAAAAATTTAATACTTTTGCCATGTCTAGAGGGAAACTGATTTGACTGAGATTGGACAAATTGACTAATGAGACTCTAAGATTGAAAAATTTTTAAAAATCAAAAATCAAATGCATGCATTCAAAAGGGCGGCCCACAAAGGTCAGAAGGTAAGCGCAATTCGCTATTTTAGTAGCAACTGTAGTAATGAATGTTTATCATGGAAACATTTTTAATGGCGTAACTTGCAAGTATTTATAAAACAGACCATTTTAGGGGATTGTAAAATATTTTTACAATCCCCTATTGAAATCGCGATCTGTCTTTTCGTCCGCCTGTCCATGCGTCCGTGCGTCACAGCAAGTTTCCTCGCAAACCACATACTTGAATGATGAAATTTTCTTCGTAGGTCAAAAGTGGTACCCTCTCAAGCGTTTGCAAGAAAATTCCACCAGAATAATAATATCAGCACAAATGATATTTTTTTGGCTTTCTTTTTGTAGTAAACAATTAATTTTCAACCGCTGCATTCTCATAAAGTTTATCGTCATATGATACACCTTATCATATGATGAACGAAATTTCGACCCCAATTTCGAAATTAGCTTCGAGCCTTTGCGAGCTATCACAATAGCAAAGGCAAAAGCTCGTGGCTTCATGAATTTGATCTTTCGCCGTCTCCTGTATATACCTCTATGACGGGGACCAATGGCGAGTTCGATACAACCATGAGCTGTATGATATTTTTGACGAGCCGGAGGTCTCAACGATTGTAAGACTGCGAAATCTGCAATGAGATGGCCATGTGAATCGTATGGATGAACAACTGATACCCAAAAAGGTACTTGTTGGGGGAACTGGAGGGCGAGGAAACACTGGCCTGACTCGGTCGACGAAGTCAGTTCATCGCTGTTCGGATTTCGAAATTGGAGGACGCGGTCAATGGACAGAGACAATTGGAGGTGGTTGTTGCAGGAAGTGAAGGCCCGAGAGGAGCTGTAGTGCTACGAAGAAGAGGAAAAATTGTTGTGACAAACGGACGGACAGACTGGTCGCGGTTTTACTAGGGTTTTGTACAATTATTTTACAAAACAATGAAAATCGACATTTTTTAGCCTTTGTATTTGAAAATTTAAAATACATGTATTGGGCTCTTTCACACGGGAATGGTAAAAACCCATATCCAAACAGGTTTCGCGCTTACGCCCTTATGTTTACACGTTGCATAGTTCAGCCAACCTATTTTTGTATACGATACACGTCTTGCGAGTGTATGTGTCAAAAGGATCATTTGATCGTTAAACGTCGTGCGGACAACATGAAAGCGAAGACAGAGAGATAAGCGATTGAGAATTGATGTTTTAGCCTTGAATTGTGCACGAGGTAACAAAAACTGGAATGAAAAATGTATTTTATGATTGTTAAAGTATGTCGACCTATTGGATTTATTAGAACCTCCGTGTTTTTCCGCTTTCTGAAAAATATATTCCTAATTTGAATATCCTTTTAAGTCGCATATTTTTCTTGTTGTGTTGTCAACTGGCATATTATAATGCGATTCTATAAAGAATATGCGTACTGTTAATTTTCTATGGATTTACAATAGGCAATTTAACTTTATTGAAATCGAGTTATTCGTCGTGTTGTTTCCTGAAATTGATCATGGCCTCCGCTTTTATAAATTTATTAAATGACGCGTAGCTTCTCGCGTCTACGCATCCATTTTTGCACGCAAATTAAAGAAAGGCAATCGTTCCATAACGACTACCTTCTTCACCGAATGTTCAATTCGGAATGATTACCGGCGTTTGTATAAAATTTCCCCCACCAAATGATCAACAAAATGCGTTTGTGTATGTGCGTTACGCTCGTTCACCCTACAAAATGTTGGCTTGTTTTTACCATCAGGTCCCCTCAATGCCTCTCACTCTTCTTGCCCATATAACCTGTTTAACGCTCACTTTTAACGCTGCGTCTGAAAAAGCCCATTGAAGGACAAATATGATCCAGTATTATTTCTCAAAAATATTTTTTCAATCAGGACAGTAGTCGTTGGAACCTGTCCGTGCTACGAACGTTGGAACAAAGTCGTGCAAAATTGCACTAAATTCTCATTCTTCCCAGTTCCCAGGATCCTACTGTGATGGGAAAAAAATTCGAGTGAAACCGTGCTCAATTATACTCTATCCTTTCAAAAGTCCTTCGTTTTTGGACTGATTAAATAAAGTCTAGAAGCAGTTACATTTTAAATTAATTAAATTGAGGCGATTAAAATTCTATTCAAAGTGTTCTAACATAATTAATTCTGATTCTCAAAAACCAACTCTATTTCATCATTTTTTACCTTACGACAATCGCAGTCACCAAACTACGGGTATTTTGACAACACTCTTGAAGTTTCTTACTCAATTGAAACACGCTTTGCTAGGCTATGTGATTCGTTGCAAATTGTCTACGAGAACGCATTTTATTATTATTATTTCTTCCTCATTATCAACAACATTTTAAGTTCTTTTGACCTTCACACCGCGCGTACAGATCGATCTTAAGTTCTCCCAAGGTGTAAAGTCACACACGTCATGGCTCATTAGCACATGCACACGCATTACGATTAGGCGCAATTGCATCCAACGCGCAATGCACTAACCCAGTGTTTTTTGTTAAGAATAATTTATTTGGGCCGATCCCGGCGGTACTGCAATACCGGGCCAACCCGCGACAGAGGTGGAGCAAGCCCCTAGCACTCCGTCTAATTCCAAAAATCAGTTTAACATTTGTTGTCCCCCTATGGGGGATCTATCAGATGTTAAGCTGATAAGAACAGATACTACACTTTGATCTTAGCCATAAGGCCGAGAAGCGATAACTCCAAACGCCTTTCTTCCCTCCTTTATACTACGCACAACTCGACCAACATGCAAACTATACTCTATAGCAATTTCCCACACTATTTGCTGTACGTTTCCCGAAAACTTGCCGAATACCTCTCGAAGCAACCAAAAGCATCACCCCTAACAAAACTGCCAGCATACTCACCTCACAAATTGATTATGCGAGCAGAAATACGAATATGGTACTCGTACGGTACTGCTTCGGACCATGAGTTAGGATCTTCCATGCTTTCATTGCTACGTACAAACTCTGCAACTAACGCACCTCGGTATAAATTTGTTTGTTCGGTAGAAATACAAACATGTTCATGCAAATTTAATAGCGCATTTTCGACTTCTACACCTATTAACTATCAACTTATTAAAATTATCGGCCAAATGATTGACTTTCTTTAAAATTTAAGTGAGTTAGAGACAACTTCAAATTGTTTTGATTAGCAATCAGTCCACAAAATCGGCTAATTTAATTTTGCACGGATTATTCGGAATGGTGATGCATGGAATGGCCACTTATGGCATTGCACTATATCAAAACTCCCATTGAAATCGCGACTTGTCTGTCTGTCGGCTCGTTTATCTCAACTTCTGTTTGTATCACCACTATTTTTAAAGTTATAGTGCATAAACAATTTTAAATGGTTTTCATCTAGGTGCATATCTTTAATGGGTCGACACGAACTATCTGAATCAATTGATACAACTGCAATGCCAGTATCGAGGTATGAGGAGGAAACGTTTTTCCAGTGATGGTACTGGGCAGGATAGATCAAATTGTATTCTTTAGAAGTAATTCTTGCGATGGACATTGAGACTTGTGGGCATTTGGAAACTGTCAGCCCATGTACATCTTATAATAGATTATGGCATCGTTCCCTCCCTCTGTGTGGTGACAAGACGGTTCCACTTGCATGTATGTTATGCAATGTGGATTTAGGTGACTTTTTATGGAATTTAAGTGATGGCCAGTTTGATCGCATGGCGACTGGTACTACGCTTGCGCTATGCAGCTTATTTCAGTTGCTTGTAAATTAAATACTCGTACTCGCAAAAATCAATATGAAATACTTTAGATTGTTAAAATTTCAGGCTAGATTCTTGATAAACGGTTGCTAAGCTAAACTATTAGTAAAGCCATTACTTCATTAAGAAAAAAATTGGGGTTTCGAGTATACTTTAATGCATATTACCCATTGGAAAATGGATTCCTGTAGATCTGGAAATGCATAAAACGGAGAGAAAGTTTATATTCTTCAACTCTGCTCTTTAGCATTGTTGTGTTAAATTTTGAAATATATGTACATAAGGCATCATTCATATAGAAATTACATGGCAGCAACAAGAACCCCCAATTAATTAAATAAAGGAAAATTTAACCAATGATAGGCAGTTTAGCCTGCAGATAGTTATCGGCTTAGTCGTGGGGAATATATCAATTTTACTGCGAAAATCACGACAATTGGTGACACCAGAAGGATCAGATTTCAGAAATTCTATCTGGAGGCGCTCACCGACAAGGAACGAAAGACCCTACATTGTAAAAACTCAGTTTAAGGACTTACCTTTCGATAGTCAAGCCTCCTTTCGAGTCATCGCTCAGAAACGCTGTAAGTCTGCTGAGCATCGCAAATTCGACGATTATTCGATCAACGGCCGCAAAGTATATGGTTATAGAAAATCGTAGTTTAAAAACATCAGCATCATTAGGCGAGTCGACTGGGTAGGTATAAACTGGATGGAATGGAACCACTAACAACTCAGCAGGTACAACAAATGCGAATGAATACGAGTTTTGGTAATTGCCACTCATCATTACTAGAGGTCATACAATAATATTTTTTTTTATATATAATTTTTCTTTATTAGAATGTATGCGGTACAGAGGCCTTATAATATAGTAGGTGTTCTAACAAAGTCATTTCACCATCGTTTGAACATTACTTAAAACTTTGCGTAGTATCGTATTTCTATGTGAATATTACAATTAGCTAGAGGAAAATTTATGCAAAAACCTCTACTGAACTTATTACTAGCTTAGCATAACTTAACTATCTACTTACAACAAGCTGAAATTGATGAGACTAGGTTACGGCCAAAGAGATAGGTGGTAGCAACTGTTGGTTTTCCGTTCGCCAGGGCACGAATTAGCGGATTGGGCGAGTCATTTGCTTTCGCGATTAATTTGTTACGGCGCGATGCAGCGAGCTTATAAATTGGATTAACGCCAACAAGGCTGTGTAGTTTTTCAGAAGAGAAGTAAAACGGTTTATTAAGTACCATTTTCAGGTATCACTTTTGGGTGATCTGAAGCTTTGTTACTAGATATTTAGCACATTGGATTCAGGTATGGGGAACCGTATAGGATGATCGGTTGGATTACCATTTTGACGATGAGGACTTTGTTTCTGGTGTTGAGACCCGAATTACGATTAACAAGGGGGTAAAGCGAGAGCACGCCCTTAAACGCTTTGGAGCTAATATGCTCAATATGACTTCTGAAGGTTAGTTTTTTGCCTAATATAAGTCCAAGATAATTGAGATTCTCACTCCAGGGAATAGTTTGCCCTAAAAAAATTTATTGGTCGCTTGGGTTGGTGAGCAGGCTTACGCTTTCTGGTGAAGGATATTGACTTCGTTTTTGCAACATTAATTTTCTATCTATTATAGTATTGATAAGTAAGATCTAACGCCGTTTCAAGGCTGGTAATAATGGAAGTTGGATCTGCGCCTATGCTGTATATGCAAATGTCGTCTGTGAAAGCTGCAACTTAGGAAGTCAGACGTATAGATGAGATAGAGCCTTGCGGAACACCGGCAGTTATACTTCTCACTGAGGAAATGCTTTCCTCTACTTTGACCTGGAACTTCCTATCAGTTAAAAATGCTTGTATAAGGTTCAACAAGTATGGGGGTGTATTATATTTCTGAAATTTATAGACCATCGAAGGTTTTTTCTATGTCCAGCGTCACCAAACCTACAGACAATTTACTCTACATCGCTGATTTGACGTCCTTCGTAACACGGAAAAGCTGATGCTCTGTCGAATATCTGAAGCCGAATTGGAAATAAGGTAGGATATTACTGTTAGCCATTAAATTATTTAATCTTTTTAGGACTATTCTTTCAAAGAGCTTACCTAAACCTGGTAGTTAGCTAATGGGACTGTAGTTGTCCGGAGAGTGCGGATCTCTTCCAGGCTTCAGGATAGGTATAACTAGAGCTTGTTTCCAAATGGATGGAAAAAAGGAGAACCTGAGGCAAGCGTTGAATAGGTGGCATAAGAAGACTGTTCCTTTTTTGGATAAATTTTTAAGTACTTTATTCGGCAGGCCATCGATACCTGGAGCTTTGCCGTTTTTAACTTTTTTAAGTAAACCTATTAAATCCCTGGTTTTTATTAATGCACCAGGAGGTAAAGATGTTTGTTTAGGTTGTTGTTCCAAACCTTTAGCCACCATCATTTCTGCTAGATTGTTGCAGAACCTATTGGAGATATTATAGAACTGTTTTATCTGCAAGCATATCTGCTTTTCCTTGATTGGAGTAAATATGCTCTTCGTTGTTATTTGTTATCGAATATGGTAACGCATGATACTTTCAATTCTATTTAAAAACCAGACTTTCCGCGAGTTGTAGTCTAGATTTGATAGCATATTATTCCATCGGAGATTCCGGAGCTCCTTAATTTTGTTCTTAATTGTTAGAGTGAGGATATTAACACAAATTTTGAGAGATCTAATGTGGGTTTTTTGCCATTTCCGCCGCAAAGGATTTCGCTTTCTTATTAGATTGTAGCTTGCCAGATAGTGTTTGTGAATTCTTCAATTTGCTCCTCACAAACTGAGGAAGTATTGAGCGATTCTATCGCTCTTGGTGCTAAGGTCACTTTTTATTAATAAAATTTCGGAATTCAGACCATTTCGCTTTTTTATAGGAGTATCTTTTTGGGATGAGAAGGCTTGCAAGACACTCAGCTCGGAGGGAGTAATATTTTGGTCACTAAGAACCAGATCCAGAGTGGAAAAAACTCCACGAGGAGAGTAGAACGTGGGTTCTTTAGGGAAATGCACGTAGACATTTGCCTCTCTGGAGAGATTAAATAAAATGTGCCCCATTTTATTGTTTCGTGTGCAATTCCAGTGCCAATGTCTAGCGTTCAGGTCTCCGAGAAGTAGAAACCGTTGGTTAGCCTTGCTAAACCATTTCAGATCTCTTCTGAAAAGTTCAATTTTTTCCTTGCTTAATTTCGTCCCGGGGAAGTAAACACCGTATAATTTTATATTTGGTTCTTCGATAATAACGCCAATATTTTCAATTACCGATGTTGGATTTTTAGGCAATACAGCCAGTTTTGTCAACGCGACCATATCTATATATATGAAAATAGAGATGCTTTAAACTATCACTTGGCCTTAACCAAGTCTGCGTTATGACAAATATATCTACATTATTTTGAACAGCGAAATTGAACGCTTCAGTATGCTTATTTTTAATGCTTTGTGCATTCCAAACTTGTACATTTAAGTTTTTATCCATAAAGAAATTTTATGGATAGCTCTACAATGACATTAAACTGTTCTTGCTTTGTTCTACATTTACTTAAATTAGTAATCAGTTCATGAGAAATGGTCAAAAGAGATTCGAGCGAAAGAGTTTGTCGCATAAACTATTTGAAGATTGTGGGTTTTGCTTGATAGCCATACTGGAAGACATAGGTGGTACCGCATATATTCTGATAAAGAAAAATTATATATAAAAAAAATATTATTGTATAACCTCTAGTAATGATGAGTGGCAATTTCCAAACCCGTATTCATTCGCATTTTTTGTACCTGCTGAGTTGTTAGTGGTTCCATTCCATCCAGTTTATACCTACCCTGTCGGCTCGCCTAATGATGCTGATGTTTTTAATCGACTTCCAAAAGTTAGAAGGTTATCAATTCATTGCGTATATTTTTTTTGCTTTTTTTTTGTATGTTCACGCATAACTTTTAAACAGAGATAGATAGAAGAGTCCAGGCAAACGATACGTCTTTCTTCCAGTTAGGTCCCGTTTAAAGGATAAGAAATTCAAGTAACGGTAAGGGACTTTTACCGTTAAAACTAAAAAAATTCCGACTTTCACCCCGATTTTTCAGCATAACTGATCGATGCGTGTAAGGATTTTGATTGTAGAGGTTTCAAATGAAAGACAACATATTGGTCTAAAATATATCGGAACAGAATTGAAATCCTTCCAAGGACTCTGTAGATATTAACAGTTAAATATGATACATTGATGTCAAGAAATTGAATTTAAATGATATTTCGTACAAAAAGTGCCAATTAGTTGGCACTCTGCAAGGATTTGTATAAGATACCGAGTCCTTTGGTGAAGGATGATAAAAATGATCAGTATCCTTAATTTCCTGCATAAACGGTACATTTTAGTCCACCATTTCTACCGTAAATAACCAATAAATTATTTCTAAGTGTGGCATAAATACAACAGTTAAAGGGAACATTTCAGAATGCTTTTCTCTTCCGCATTCATTCTTTGCTTACCAATGAGCTTGGTATAGGATCGTTCTTACATCCTTAGACGTAAAAGTTACATATAGGATTATAAAATTCCCTGAAGAAATAATAAGGATTGAGTGATTGCAAATTATAGAGTTGACTCGTTACTTTCCAGTTAATATTATATGTACATTACAGCATATGCCCAGAAATCTAAAATTAGTGATTTCCAATCGCAACCTAAAAGGAGATACGTTTCCTGCTATAATTGATCATAACTGTACAGATGAAAATGCATAGCCGAGTTTTCATTGAACTATATGGTATGATTTTCTTGAAATTTTCATGAAAATTAGGTGCCATAGTTAACTGAAAACGAAGGCGATGGGTATCGAATGAACGTGAACGAATTATGTGGTTAAGAAGGATATTTTTAAGTGAATTTCATGCGATTGATTGCGGAGTGAACTTTACGTTTACATATATAAATACATATATATATATATATATATATATATATATATATATATATATATATATATATGTATATATATATATATATATACATATATATATATATACATATATATATATATATATATATATATATATATACATACACATATATATATATATATATATATATATATATATATGTATATATATATATATATATATATATATATATATATATATATATGTATATATATATATATATATATATATATATATGTATGTGTGTATATATACATATATAGATATAGAAAGATATATATATATATATATATATATATATATATATATATATATATATATATATATATATATATATATATATAAGTATATATATATGCACCTCCCATAGCCGGACACTCACGGTTCCAAGCTTTTTGTCCGGCTGTAAGAGGTGTCCGCTGCTGGAAGGCACCGAATGAAACCGCATTTTACCTGCATACTTCGTTAATATAATAAATAAAAGTAAGTTTTTTGCGTGCTGAAATTTCTGCATTCTGTTCGAATTCATAGTTTTATTTTCTTATTTACAAATTTGTTCTTACATATAATGATTTTTATAGAATTTTGATATACATACATAATTATATTACGAATAAACATAAAAAACAGTTACTTGCGTTGGAAAAATTGATTAATTTTTGTCTGTTGAGTTTTGGTTTGTCTCATTTTCAACTGTTCGTTCTCAAAATAATTCTCTGCATTTTTCAAGAGTTGAAATACTAAATAATCATTTCTTGCGAAATGTTTTAAACGTGCCAATTGCTTTAGAGCTTCATCAAATGAATTTATAGGATCGATGTTTTCATCGATCACCTCGTCTTCGAAACTACTTGAACTTATATTGTCAAGTGGATCATCGCACGAAATTTCAATGTTGTCAGCTTCAGTGGAAACATTTTCATTGATGTTCAGATATTCCTCCAAATGTTGATGCCTTAATGCAACGATCCCATTTTGTAGACTCAAAAGTGTTGCCAATGGCAGTTCATCCTCGGCTTCAAATTCTACAAGACTCGTATCAGAATTTATAAATGAAGCTTTTCGAAATCAGTTTTTTATAGATTTGGCTAGTTCTGATGCTGATATGCTGGATTCTATTTTCGATATTATGTGTTTTCAAATTAAGATTCTGAAGTGCACCTTGAAATTCTGTATAATGCCTTGATCTAAAGGTTGGCATAGTACAGTTGTCTTAGCTGGTAAAAAAATGATGTTTATGTTGGTAAGATTTAAGTTTTTAGGATGAGATGCTGCATTACCCAAAAACAAAATAATTTTCTTGTTCTGAGCCCTCATTTTTCTGTCAAATTGAAGCAACCATTCAGACATGATGTCTCGCGTCATCCATGCTTTCCTATTCGAATTCCAGCGTGCTGGCAAATCATTGATGCAAATATTTTTGAAAGCTCTGGGACGGGTTGCTTTGCCGATTACAAGCAGCTTTTCTTTTTCTCCTGCCATATTGACACAAAATAAAACAGTGAGTCTTTCTTTCGACAGTTTGCCACCGATGCATTTCTCCGATTTCAAGGCCAGCGATTTCTCAGGTAAAGCAAGAAAAAAGAGCCCACTCTCATCAGCATTGTAAATATTTTCTGGCTTGTACCCACGTAAAATTGAAGGTAGCTTCGACTTAAATTGTTCAACGTCTTCTTGACTTACATCAGAAGCTTCACCAGATATGCACTTAAAAGTTATGTTGTGCCTTTTACGCCATTTTTCCAGCCACCCATTGGACGCTGAAAATCCTGAGTAACCTACTTGTTCAGCTATTTCTTTTGCCTTTATGATTGGACCTGAAATCGGAATGTTATGGCTTCTCGCATTTGCGAACCAATTGAAGCATGTTTGGTCTATTTGAGAACTACCGAGCTTAAGGAAACTCTTCTTCTGGTTTATGTTTCTTCCAGACTGCCATTGTAACCGAATAGCTTCTTTATTTTTTCAAATATTTCCAGCCTGTGTTTTCCCGATATTGAACCTAGTAAAAATAGGATTTTTTGCAAAAATTGTCCATTTTCTATCATGTTGAAAAACAAAAACCTCTTAGCTGAATCCCGAATTGACAGTTTTTCTTTCTCGATTATATTTATAACATTCACTTTTCCTTTCAAAGAAAGGATTTTCCTTCGCTAGGTCATGATGCGGCTATGCAACCAAAAAGAAGCAAACAAACACACGAGCTTTATCAAAAATATGAGAAAACTCCTAAACGATTTTCTAGTCACAGATACTCGTACAGTGTACATATAAACGACGCACACCAATCATGAAATTTCACTGACTAAACAGATATATTGCAATCAACGACACACATCATGCAACCGAATATAAAGAAACGGGAATCACCAAATCCACTGGAATCAACGATAAACATCATGCAGCCGAATTTTCAGAAAGGGGAACCACCAATTTATTTTATGACAGTGCTTAGTGTCCGCTTGTGGGAGGCATTTTGGATGAAATGTATATGAATGCAGTGTCTGCGACCGTTCATTGGAGGGTCCGCTTATCGGAGGGAATATTGTGCCAAAAACGTAACCAGAAACTTGTGTGTATGAATTCTGTCCGTTTATGGGAGGTGCCCGCTTATGAGAGGTTTCACTGTATATATATATATATATATATATATATATATATATATATATATATATATATATACATATATGTCTATGTATATTATGTACATACACATCTATATATGTATATACATAAATATATATATATATATATATATATATATATATATATATATATATATATATATATATATATTTATATATATATGCGTATAGATGTATGTATATGTCTATATATGTATATAATATGTATGTATATATATATAAATATATATATATATATATATATATATATATATATATATATATATATATATATATATATAATATATATATATATAAATATATATATATATATATTATATGTGTATATATATACATATATATATATATATATATGTATATATATATATATATATATATGTGTATGTATGTAGTATATATATACATATACGAGTATATATATTTATATATATGTATTATATATATATATATATATATATATATATATATATATATATATATATATATATATATATATATGGCTATGTGTGTGCTTATGCTTCGTTTTTTGTCAAATTTTCAGCAATATTTCTGTTCTGGCCAAAGTATAGCTCCAGTTTGTACCAAAACTAGTACAAAGATTTATTCAGTTGTGTGATAAAGCTCACAATAAAAAATCCAAACTTGAACAATTTGAAACGAAATGGCAGACGCTCAAAGGTCGAAAAAAGTTGAACGATAAAAAAGCACTTCCAGGTCAGGTCAGAATATAAAAATGGCGGCTAGGCAAAGTTCAAATTTCGAAAATTTCTCAAAGCTTCAATGAATATTGGATTATTATGAAATCTAAAATCAAGGTAGACTTTGATGAGATCATGGATTAATTGTACCAGAGTTAAATTCAATACCTATGAACGCTGCAGATTGAAGCCGTATTGGTTTTTGCATTGCAGTAAAAAATTATATTTTAATATACGAGAGCATGATGCAATGTATTCAAGAAACTGAGTTTTGAATGGTTTGAAATGAGAAAATTTGCCACTAAAAAGGGTGAAATAGAAAACTTTAAGAAAAAAAAAACCGACTGAGGAATGCCCTAAAAAGGATGAAATAAATTTTTTGGTAGCGGTGCCAAATCAATTTCCCAATTTCAACAGAGATACTTCCAACATCTGCACCATCACAAAAGAATGGGGGAAAATATGATATGGCACCGCTTCCAAAAAATTTATTTCATCCTTTTTAGGGCATTCCGCAGTCGGTTTTCTTTTTTTTTCTAAAAGTTTTCTTTTATGCTACGATTTTCTATAACCATATACTTTGCGACCGTTGATCGAATAATTGTCGAATTTGCGATGCTCAGCAGACTTACAGCGTTTCTGAGCGATGACTCGAAAGGAGGCTTGACTATCGAAAGGTAAGTCCTTAAACTGAGTTTTTACAATGTAGGGTCTTTCGTTCCTCTTCGGTGAGTGCCTTCAGATAGATTTTCTGAAATCTGATCCTTCTGGTGTCACCAATTGTCGTGATTTTCGCAGTAAAATTGATATATTCCCCACGACTGAGCCGATAACTATCTGCAGGCTAAACTGCCTATCATTGGTTAAATTTTCCTTTATTTAATTAATTGAGGGTTCTTGTTGCTGCCATGTAATTTCTATATGAATTATGCCTTATGTATTTCATATTGATTTTTGCGAGTACGAGTATTTAATTTACAAGCAACTGAAATAAGCTGCATAGCGCAAGCGTAGTACCAGTCGCCATGCGATCACACTGGCCATCACTTAAATTCCATAAAAAGTCACCTAAATCCACATTGCATAACATACAGTCTTCCACAAAAGTCAAGGTACAGTGATAAATATCATGAAAATTGTTTGATATTTTTATTTAAAAAACCTATAGTGATAAAAATGTTTTGGTATTACTTCAACTATAATCATTACACTTTAAATTCATGTAAAACAAAACGAAAATTCTGTCGTATTAATATATTATTACATATGATGTGTTGGAAAGTCAATGAATGAAGTCCACAAAAGTCATGGTACACCTAAAGAAAAATGATACAAATTGTAATTATAGTCTTGCATAGTTATTTGAATTATACTATTCTTAATATTTTGTCGGATGTCCTTTCATCTGAATTACTGACTTCTGTCTTTTAGGCATAGAATATGCCAATTTTTTAGTAAATTCGCTGCTGATTCTGGCCCACTCCTCCAATATAGCATCCTTAAGCTGCGCCTTGCTTGATATCACTTTTTTTCGGATTTTTGTCTCAAGCTCATTCCAAAGATGCTCTATAGGGTTCAAATCAGGGCTTTGAAGCGGTGTAGCAAGCATGCGAGTATTGTACAATAGCCACATTCGAACTTTATGCGCAGTGTGCTTAGGGTCATTGTCCTGTTGAAACAAGAAATCTTCTCGCATACCTAATTTGGCTGCACTTTGTTTCATCTTGTTTCGTAGAATCTCTAAATAAGAGTTCTGATCCATAGTATTTTCGATGAATGTCAGATTTCCAACTCCAGCAGCAGCCATGCAACCCCAAACCATAACACCACCGCCTCCATGTTTTACTGTTTTAATAGTGTTCTTGGGATTAAATGCTTCTCCTACTTTTCGCCAGACCCTCTTATGCCCATTTACACCAAATATACAAAATTTAGACTCATCCGAAAATAAAACATTATCCCAAAACGTTATTGGTTTGTCAATATATGCTTTTGCAAATGTTATTCTTTTTTGTTTGTTTATGGAACTTACAAGAGGTTTTCTTCTAGGCGTACGAGATGAAAATCCAGCTTCTACGACAGCTCTACGCACAGTTTCTGCGCTAACCTCCTTCTTATCATTAATTCCAAGAACATCGCAGATTTTTCTACAGCTTAGAAATTGATCTTGTTTTACCATTCGCGAAATTTTTCTCTTGTCCTTTGCACTTAGTTTGGATGGACGACCTGTTCGGGGCACATTTTCCACTCTATTTTCCTTCTTAAATCGATTTATCACTTTTTTAATGGTTGACCGACTTCGCAACACTAGTTCAGCTATTTCAGAATATGATTTGCTCTGATTTGAATGCAGATTAATAATTATTTCACGCTTCTTAATACTCAACTCCTTTCGACTCATTTTTTAAAAATTTTATTAAATAAAAGATACACCACGAATACGGACGCGATATTAAAGACAACGGCCTACGGTTGTTAACTCACTCTGATAATATGAACTTGGGGGATTCCCCTTTTTACAAATAACAGGGCATTTTCTGCAACTGTACCAAGACTTTTGTGGAGTAGAAAAGAGACATTGCCAACAAAAAATTATTGTCTTCAATGATCATTATTGCCGAATCCCTTTAAATTTATGAAAACTTAAATTCAACAGAACTCGTATTATTACAATTTCATAACTTTTGGTTTTCGAATAAAAATATTGATTCAGTAATACAATTTTCAGTTACCGATTCTCTGTACCTTGACTTTTGTGGAAGACTGTACATGCAAGTGGAACCGTCTTGTCACCACACAGAGGGAGGGAACGATGCCATAATCTATTATAAGATGTACATGGGCTGACAGTTTCCAAATGCCCACAAGTCTCAATGCCCATCTCAAGAATTACTTCTAAAGAATACAATTTGATCTATCCTGCCCAGTACCATCACTGGAAAAACGTTTCCTCCTCATACCTCGATACTGGCATTGCAGTTGTATCAATTGATTCAGATAGTTCGTGTCGACCCATTAAAGATATGCACCTAGATGAAAACCATTTAAAATTGTTTATGCACTATAACTTTAAAAATAGTGGTGATACAAACGGAAGTTGAGATAAACGAGCCGACAGACAGACAAGTCGCGATTTCAATGGGAGTTTTGATATAGTGCAATGCCATAAGTGGCCATTCCATGCATCACCATTCCGAATAATCCGTGCAAAATTAAATTAGCCGATTTTGTGGACTGATTGCTAATCAAAACAATTTGAAGTTGTCTCTAACTCACTTAAATTTTAAAGAAAGTCAATCATTTGGCCGATAATTTTAATAAGTTGATAGTTAATAGGTGTAGAAGTCGAAAATGCGCTATTAAATTTGCATGAACATGTTTGTATTTCTACCGAACAAACAAATTTATACCGAGGTGCGTTAGTTGCAGAGTTTGTACGTAGCAATGAAAGCATGGAAGATCCTAACTCATGGTCCGAAGCAGTACCGTACGAGTACCATATTCGTATTTCTGCTCGCATAATCAATTTGTGAGGTGAGTATGCTGGCAGTTTTGTTAGGGGTGATGCTTTTGGTTGCTTCGAGAGGTATTCGGCAAGTTTTCGGGAAACGTACAGCAAATAGTGTGGGAAATTGCTATAGAGTATAGTTTGCATGTTGGTCGAGTTGTGCGTAGTATAAAGGAGGGAAGAAAGGCGTTTGGAGTTATCGCTTCTCGGCCTTATGGCTAAGATCAAAGTGTAGTATCTGTTCTTATCAGCTTAACATCTGATAGATCCCCCATAGGGGGACAACAAATGTTAAACTGATTTTTGGAATTAGACGGAGTGCTAGGGGCTTGCTCCACCTCTGTCGCGGGTTGGCCCGGTATTGCAGTACCGCCGGGATCGGCCCAAATAAATTATTCTTAACAAAAAACACTGGGTTAGTGCATTGCGCGTTGGATGCAATTGCGCCTAATCGTAATGCGTGTGCATGTGCTAATGAGCCATGACGTGTGTGACTTTACACCTTGGGAGAACTTAAGATCGATCTGTACGCGCGGTGTGAAGGTCAAAAGAACTTAAAATGTTGTTGATAATGAGGAAGAAATAATAATAATAAAATGCGTTCTCGTAGACAATTTGCAACGAATCACATAGCCTAGCAAAGCGTGTTTCAATTGAGTAAGAAACTTCAAGAGTGTTGTCAAAATACCCGTAGTTTGGTGACTGCGATTGTCGTAAGGTAAAAAATGATGAAATAGAGTTGGTTTTTGAGAATCAGAATTAATTATGTTAGAACACTTTGAATAGAATTTTAATCGCCTCAATTTAATTAATTTAAAATGTAACTGCTTCTAGACTTTATTTAATCAGTCCAAAAACGAAGGACTTTTGAAAGGATAGAGTATAATTGAGCACGGTTTCACTCGAATTTTTTTCCCATCACAGTAGGATCCTGGGAACTGGGAAGAATGAGAATTTAGTGCAATTTTGCACGACTTTGTTCCAACGTTCGTAGCACGGACAGGTTCCAACGACTACTGTCCTGATTGAAAAAATATTTTTGAGAAATAATACTGGATCATATTTGTCCTTCAATGGGCTCTTTCACACGGGAATGGTAAAAACCCATATCCAAACAGGTTTCGCGCTTACGCCCTTACGTTTACACGTTGCATAGTTCAGCCAACCTATTTTTGTATACGATACACGTCTTGCGAGTGTATGTGTTAAAAGGATCATTTGATCGTTAAACGTCGTGCGGACAACATGAAAGCGAAGACAGAGAGATAAGCGATTGAGAATTGATGTTTTAGCCTTGAATTGTGCACGATGTTACCTCGTGGAATGAAAAATGTATTTTTTAGGGTTTTGTACTAAAATACAAAACCCTATTGCAATCACGACCTGTGTCCGTCTGTCCGTCCGTCCGTCCGTCCGTCCGTCCGTCCGTCCGTCCGTCCGTCCGTCCGTCCGTCTGTATGTCACAGCACTTTTTCTCCGAAACTATAGAAGCTACAATCATGAAACTTTGTGGAAAGGTCAGAAGTGATGACCTCTTGAAAGTTCAATGGTGAAAAAAATTTTCAAAGGGGTTTAAGGGGGGTCTCCCCATATAGGGAAGTGACCCCCCAAAAAAAAATTTTCACCATTGGTAGTCGAGTAGGGTGTCATTGGAAAGGTCTCAATGAAATCTTTTCAAAACAAGTCTTAAAATTGCCTTATGAGTACCGAGAGGGGCAGGGGAAGGGAAAATGTACGAACTTTTCGCGTACCCCCCCCTCGCGATTGGACACCTTCCATCCGAAAAATCTGAAAAAAATCATGGATATAGGCCTTAATGAGTACAACAACAACAAATACATGAGAAGTCGAAATTCACTCAACTTTGTTAGTAATAGTATGATTTATCGATTTTATGTTTTCTTGAATAAAATCTTAACGGTACCCTTAAATTCAATAAAATTCAGTACACAGATGACTATTTATAAGATTAATCTTTTCTGAAAGTTTCATAAAGATCGAATAATATTTAACGAAGTTATAGCGATTTGAATTTTCCTGCATTACTATGGAACAATATGCCCTGTATTACTATGGAAACATATGGCAATGGAGCTATATGCGCTTTTTACCGACTTAGAAACTACAGCTTTGCTAGGATCTGCATGAAAATTTTAGGAATGATAGGTATCATGAAGATAAGTATATACAATTGAAACAAGTCAGAAAGGCAGGAGAGAGCTCCTAGCAAAAGGGCTTTGTAACCATTCTAAGATTTTAACAAGTTGGGTAGACAGACCTATGCTCATGTCAGAAGGGTTTTGTACTCAACTTACAGAATGCAGTAACCAGTAACGAATAAAATCAAGAAACATGTCATGTTCGACGATCATACTATTATTAGCAAAGTTGAGAGAATTTTGACTTCTGAGGTATTTGTTATAGTTATACCCACAAATATCTCCCTTGATAATTATTTCAGATATTTTAAGATCACGGGTGTCCATTCGCGAGGGAGGAAACACATTTTTCATGGATTTCCAACCCCCCCTATGCCCCCACAGAAGCAAAATATGTCAGTTTAAGAACTGTTTTGAAAAGCTCTCATAGAGAACTTTCAGTTGATACTCATATCGGCTACCTTTCATGAAATTTTTTTCAGGGGCCACTCCTCTGTACTGTAATCATCGATTCATGGCTTACCATATGGGCTTTTCATCTAACCAGACATTACAGTTTTGATTGAATCATCTCCAAATTTTTAAATAATATGAATAACAAAATTACGTTTAAGATTCAGGTCAGTCAATCATTGTAGTATTATTGGAATAAAATATTGGCAGATTAAGATGGAGTTCTTTCAAAGAAGGAATATTTTTGTCGTACATGTCAGTAAAGTTTTTCTTGAATTAAATCATTCTATTTATCCAGATATTGTATATTAAGTACAAAACCCTTCTGACATAAGCGTAGTTTTGTCTACCCAACTTGTTGATTGTTGAAGTTTGTCGATTCAAACTTCTATTGGATTTATTAGAACCTCCGTGTTTTTCCGCTTTCTGAAAAATATATTCCAAAGTTGAATATCCTTTTAAGTCGCATATTTTTCTTGTTGTGTTGTCAACTGGCATATTATAATGCGATTCTATAAAGATTATGCGTACTGTTAATTTTCTATGGATTTACAATAGGCAATTTAACTTTATTGAAATCGAGATATTCGTCGTGTTGTTTCCTGAAATTTAACATGGCCTCCGCTTTTATAAATTTATTGAATAACGCGTAGCTTCTCGCGTCCACGCATCCATTTTTACACGCAAATTAAAGAAAGGCAATCGTTTCATGACGACTACCTTCTTCACCGAATGATCAATTCGGAATGGTTACCGGCGTTTGTATAAATTTCCTCCACCAAATGATCAACAAAATGCGTTTGTGTATGTGCGTTACGCTCGTTCACCCTACAAAATGTTGGCTTGTTTTTACCATCAGGTCCCCTCAATGCCTCTCACTCTTCTTGCCCATATAACCTGTTTAACGCTCACTTTTAACGCTGCGTCTGAAAAAGCCCAATACATGTATTTTAAATTTTCAAATACAAAGGCTAAAAAATGTCGATTTTCAATGTTTTGTAAAATAATTTTACAAAACCCTAGTAAAACCGCGACCAGTCTGTCCGTCCGTTTGTCACAACAATTTTTCCTCTTCTTTGTAGCACTACAGCTCCTCTCGAGCCTTCACTTCCTGCAACAACCACCTCCAATTGTCTCTGTCTATTGACCGCGTCCTCCAATTTCGAAATCCGAACGGCGATGAACTGACCGTCGACCGAGTCAGACCAGCGTTTTGCTCGGTTTCCCCACTGGTCTCCGCCCTTCAGTTCTCCCAACGAATACCTTTTTGGGTATCCGTTGTTCGTCCATACGATTGACATGGCCATCCCATTGCAGCTTCTGCAGTCTTAAAGCCGTAACAGACGACCGGATTTGGTCCGGCCGGACCTACTAAGGTTCGGTCCGCTCTTTTGCAACACACGATCGGACCAGCCAGTCGTTCTTCAGTTTTTGGTGCGCGAAGATGGCAAACGAAGTAGCATCGATTATGTCCAACAAACATAAAATCGCTTTTGCGGCAGTAGTAATTGTTGCTACATCGCCACCGCTACGAATTGTCCGGTCGTTCTGTCCACACACGCAGATTTGGTCCGGAGCGAACCGAGTCGGATTTGGTCCGATGGAAAATCCATCGAACTCGATCGGACTCAATTTTGGTCCACGGCCTGCTCTCCAGACGACCGGATTTGGTACGGAGCGGACCAAATCCGCCCGTGTATTAGCACTATTACAATCGTTGAGGTCTCCGGCTCGACAAAATTATCATACAGCTCATGGTTGTATCAAACTCGCCATTGGTCCCCGTATAGTTTCGCTCCAATTATCCGCCTCAGGACCAGTCACTCAAAAGCGTTCAATATACATATGTAATGAATTTTTTTTTCTAAAAATCCGTGTAGGACACGGGTACCGGTTATCTGGCACAAATGTCAGCGAGCTATAAACAAGACCGAGTTCAGCTGACTAGCTTCGCTTAACGACCGCGTAAGCGTGCTTGCCGACTAGCTATTTGCGGGATCATATGAGGCGGGTTCTTGTGGAGCCACGAAGCTACACTACAAGAGCTAAGAAATGTTGATTTTTTAACCGTTTTTCATAGGAGAGTAGTTTCGCACGTATGTATTTTGTTTTGTTTTTTCCTTATAAGTTTGGAAAGCCGATAGGTAGACATGTCCTGTTTTCGGTGAACTATTCGGCTTGGTTTCTATTAACATAGGTCCGATTGGAAGAACATGTAAATCGGGTTACGGTAAAGGACATGAATAGTTAAAAAGAAAAAAAAATTGTAGACTTTGGCATATATTTGCTGACGAATGTTTTGATTTAAATTTAGGGTTTCATAGCAATTGTAATCCATCAATGGGCTCTGGAGAAATTAACACTAACACTTGGTTCATTGTCGCTCAGAAATAGAATTTTATTGTAGTATACGTTTCTATGAAATATACTTCTACTCTTAGGGGTTTTATTGTGTATGGTTGATAGATACTTGAAACCATCAGTGTCTTCTAGCGGTACACTTAGATTAATCTTTTCTATGGAAACATCTAACGAATTGATGATTTACAATATACTTATTAACTTAGATTGCATAATTAAAAGAAACATGTTCGGGCAAATGTTCAGGAATACTTTTTAACCGACTTACACAGGGAAACAGTCATCAGTTTCGCACATATTTTTTTGTGATGCTTTTTAACGAACATTTTCTTGTAAAATAAAAACAAAATTTAGCGCTGGTTTTGCGACATGGCTGATCGATGCATGTTTCAATTATGATCATTAGTGTTACATGTAATAGAAAATAAATGGAACTAAAATTGCCATTCTCCTGAGACAAAAAATGAGATGACTCACGTTTCGTCTCATGAGAATGGGCGTTCAGCATCCTCTGTGACGGGTAGAGGAGACGGAACGGCCATTCTCGTGAGATGGAACAAGAATCATTATCTCATCAATACAACCCCTCTTCAGCGACTAGAGGCTAGAGGTATCAAGGTGCGAACTGAATTTATGTTTACAATCCTCCAGGGAATATAGTTTCTTAAATGATCTCAGTGCACTAGCTGTATTTGAAGGCCCTATCTTCATCGTAGGAGATCCAAATACCATCCACTACCCATGGAGAGCTGTGAGAAGCAATAAAGCTGGGACCGAGCTCAATACATTCATCACAGCCAACCACTTCAGCCTGCATATCCCCAATGAACCAACAAATTATGGGATCAAGAAATGGATTTGCACTGGACATTAGAATATCAAGAATTTTCACACAAAATGTTCGGTTAAATATCCTCGACGAACTGTCTTCCGACGACAAATCAATCCTCTTACTGATAGAAAACATCATCATTGATGTTGCTTTGCCGGAAAAAAAAACTACAAACTGGAAGGCGTTTACAGTCGCATTGGCCAATGAAACTAAGTTTTAATCACCTGAAATGGCCGACAACATCATTGAGAACTTAACTCAGAAAATCTTACAAGCAAAAGAGGACCATAACTCCGAGAAGGGAAACGAATCCCCATGAGCTCCCTCAGAACATTAAACAACTGGGAAGGAGAAGGCATCAAGTTCGGAGGAGAGGTAGGTATACAGGTGATCCTACGCTAGGCACAATCGCTACTCGGATGACTAATAAAACCCGTGATAAGATAAGGATATTCCGAAACGAGCAATGGGAGAGCTTTTTGCAGAGCCTGGATGTCGTAGTTTCTGGAAAATCTTCAAATACTTTCGAATAAACAGCAAAATTATGGAACCAGCTATTCATGCTCCGAATGGTATGCAATTTGACGATGAGGTTAAGGCTGATCACATTGGAAGATTGTCTCGAAATGCAATTCTGACTTTGAAAATGAAGATGGAATTGAATCTAGTGTCGACATACTCCTCAGCATGAGGACAGCGTTAAATCAACGGACTTAAACGAAATCAAGAACATTAAACAGACGCTTAATAAACACAAAGCACCTGGGCATGACACCACTATGAGCACAATGATCTCTTGGCTACCCCGGGCAATATTTTACAAATACTTAGACATTATTAATGCAATATTCTGTTTGTGAAAGTATCCTAATGTATGGAAATTGTTTTGGTATTGTTTTCCCAAAATCTCATACGGACCCACAATTTCCACAAAACTGGAGACCCAGCAGTCTCCTCTCATCGCTTGTCGAAAATTGCAAAAAGGGTGATTTTGCATAAAAATTGAGCCTGTTGAAAAATACATACGTGACAAGGCACTGAAACTCTTTGACACAACTGAAAACCATACTAATAGTACCCTGGCATTCCTACGAACTTTACAAAACAGGGATGAACTCAGGTTCCCAATTATCTGCCAAATAACATTGTAAAAACTAATTTTTCAATCATATGATAACTGAAACTGGCTTAGGAAGGCAGATGGATATTGAAGTGCTCACAGATAGTTCAGACGCATTCCCCGTCTAGGAGCCCCACATTCAGAGCGTAAATAGCCTTCATCTCCCATCCACAAAAAAAAACACATTTATTGGAAGTTAAAAAGACCATTGATAGTCAAATTTTTGTATTCTTCTTCATAGCTACGAGTAACACAACAGCTTAAAATTTGATAAAAATGCCCAACAAACTGCAAAATGCGTCAAAATGGAGTCTGTGTCAATTTAACTATGCGGAACTATTATTATTATAAATTGATTTGACGAGACTCCGTGAAATTTATTTATTTTTTGCCTCCATAGTCCGTTTGAAGTAATTTATAGTTGTGCTCTAATTTTTTCCATATAGTTTCAGGTTAACGTAAATTTGACAACACAATACCCGATAAAACGTTATTATAATAATAGTACTTTTTTTTTATTATTCATATGCCTGAAAATGTTATGCGTTTTGTATATATTTGTCAAAGAAATTACTATAAATATTTATTCATTAATATTATTATCACTAGGTGCGATAAGCAAAGCCTTACGTTACTAATAATCTCAATTTTCCCATGTTATGATGTAATTTCACCACGTATTGAGCGAACCAGCTGTGCGTGTTTATCTAAAGTCTAGGAACTAATCTCAGTGTATACGAAATTCGTTCATAAAAGCACAATATTTTTTAATTTTTAAATCATATTGTTTTGATACTAGAGATTAGATACTACAATAGAATGTATAGTATTTTTAGTATTATTGGGAATATGAATGAAATGATATATATGCTCTCAATTCAACGATTCATGAGTCAGAAATTGTTAAGTCAAGAAAAGAATAAGATGAAGCTGAAAGTGTTTATTTTAATATTTTATCCTGATTTTATGTATCATTTTTATACGTACATTTAATTTTTGGTAAGTTTTAGTTTTACCAGTTTTTAATAATCTTTTGGAAATAGTAAGATGCAAAAGGATATCACTTAAAAACCTTTGCTTTGTAAAATCAACCCTTATATAAAATCATCGGATTTGACTTATTCAGCCAACAGTTCGTACTGCGCCGGTAATATAAGTTCATTTGGTATTTACTATCAACAAATTTGTTGTACAGATACATTGGTGGTAGCATATTAAGCGTCCTTGAGAGGAAACAACATAAACACTAAGGAAAAATTAGCAACAATTGCAATTGCTGGTTGATTACAGTATTCTTGGAAGCTAGCACTCTTTGGGGAGTGCCGCCCGCATGTACCCGAGGAAACGGAGCTTTCCATAAGGTTCCCCCGCGGACTACGACCTGGCAACGATGTCTGGACTATGAATAGGATATTGAATTGGAACTGCCATTTCGGGCTGGCGGATATGATATTGTGGACCTAGTTGCATAGCAGGATACCGCGAGGTGACGCTTGCGCGTGAACGGCTCCAATCTAAGTATCACATTGTCTCCTTCCCAGTCAAACATTGGCAAGCCTACGAGTACGTATGAAATTCGCACCATTGAGTTGGTGATGTAGGTTCCGTTGCAACGAACTCGTGGTTAGTGCTGGTTTGGCTCTGAGCACATATACCCATAAGGGCCAGTGCAAACCCTCGCATGGCCTCTCTGCTCTGCAAAGATATCTATGAGACCAAAAAAGCGACTACACATACGAATGGAGATAGCGGTTATGAGGGGGGACCCAATCTATATAGCATCTCTGAACTCATCAAGAACAAAAACAACGACTAAGACACTAACTAAATCTGAATGTGATTCGCAAAAAAAAAAACATTAGCAAAGGTGTAAAGAACTGGCTTCTGGAGCTAGAGGAGCTCCTAGGCCGCATCGGGAACTACCGGCGGATCTGGCTGAAAAAGAGCAGGAAGTCGAAGAAGAATAGAAGGCCCAAGAAGAGCTGAGAGCTAAATCTACCAAGGGAGAGTAGGCACCTGCACCACCAAACGCCATCGAAAGAATGGCCTCTATTCCAATCGAAAGAAACCGAGATAAAAAGAGAAAACAGGAGGAACTTAATGGGCATGAAACGTTAGGTAAGGGGTTTCAGACAGTAACCAAGAAAGGTTACAAAAACGCATTCAAAATGTTCCAGAAATTAAAGTTCTCTTAGATGCCCAACACAGAAAAATACCTGATGCGAAGCAGAAGTCGAAAAGCTACGAAGTAGACCTCGCCGGCAGGCATTGCTCATAAAAACCAAGGATGGCCGATTATACGCAGATCAGGGGAAGTTCAGAACCCGAAGACACCAAAACTGCCATTAAAGTGGTGTGACTAACCCGGTTTGGCCACGAATTCGGAGCAGAGGTCGACAAAAAGGAAGCATTCTGCTGTAGTCAAGGTTTTCGGAAAAAGAGCAACTGTTGACTCGCTCGAGCCGATTGCTACTATCGAAATCGGGGACATCAACTGCATCACAGACCTAGCCAAGGAAGAGGAGGCCATCAAAAGGGAGCTTCCTAGCGTAAGCAATGTTAAAGCGAAGCTGATAGCAGAAAATTATAGAAACGTATGGCCATCGACCTGACTGAGAAGAAAGCCGAACAACTTTTGAGTAAGAGAAAAGTAAGGATATGGTGGGTAATCAACAGGGTACGGAAAAGAGCAATACCTCTTGAATGCTTTAAGTGTTTTGGCTATGGTTATACCGCACAGAAATGTAAGGGACCCGATACGCGTTTCACATGCAACAAATATGGTGACAATGAATATAAAAGAAAAGAGTGTACGCGGTAGGCAGACTGTATTCTTTGCAAGAATGCTGATCGAAAATCAGACTTCAAGCACGTCTTAGGATCGGGAATAACGGGTTCTCCAGTAAGCCCTAGCCAAGTTAAAAGCAGAACTTCGATGACCCGTATCCTGTAGGTTAGTCTACACTGCACTAAAACTGCCCAAAACCTGTAGGAGCAGTTTGCGAGGGACATGAAAGCCAAATTTTGCTTCTGAGTGAGCAATATCAAGAGAAAAGAGAAAAGTTCGTCATCATGGTACCCTGAAGAAACTGGTACTGCTTCCATCTGGGCTCGGAACAGTGTTGATTTTCTAGAGAAGGGCTATCGTAGGAGGGACCGCTTCGTATGGGTTAAGTTTTCAGGGAATACATTCTTTTAGATGCCAACATACTCGTTGGGGGAGACTTCACGGCTAAAATAATCGAATGGGGCATGCCTAAAATTGATCCATGGGGAAAACGAGTCCTAGAGATGGCGACCAGGATAGGGCTCGTTGTTCTGAACACTGGTGATATGCCGACTTTCCACCGTGTGGGCTGTAAAGGAACCCGATGTGACGTTCATCTCGGGGTCTCTAGTATGCAGGACAAAATTGGAGAGTATTCGAGGACTTCTCAGTCAGTGATCATCAATACACTCTGCTTGAGATCAGTGATGCTGTCTCCCAATCCCCATGCTGTCGATCTTTCATGATCGGGAGGATGATTGGCAAGCTCTAGTAGACAATGTGAACAGGGGTCCGTGGGACCTTGGCTACAAGTTAGTTATGTGGACGCTTGGTGTCCTACGCAGGCCCTGTATATATGAAGCGAAAATAGCAGTCGAATGCAGAAGAGGCAGTCCTATCATTGAAATCAGTGAAGGCTTCAGGTCCAGAGGCATCCGGCTGAAGTGTTGCAGCTCGTCTATCACCATTATTTTGACTTGCTGCTCAGTATATTCAACGCTTGCCTGTGAGAAGGGATATTCCCGGAGTGTTTGAAGGTAGCGAAGCTCGTTCTGATCAGCAAGGGGAAGGGGAGTCCCGGGTCACCATCTGCATAGCACCTGTTATGCATATTAGACACGGCCGGGAAAATGCTAGAGAAACTCATCAAGGGAAGATTCACTGACGCGATTTATGCTGCCGGAGACCGATCTCGTCGGCAAAACGGCTTTAAAGTAAGACGCTCTACCATTGATGCAATTGCAGAGGTAGTGACTAAGGTTCGAAAGGTGGAGGCACATAGCTGTACAAGTGACGGATAGTTCTGTTGGTGACACTTGATGATCAGAACGCATTCAACTCGCCTAGATGGGTGAATGTTCTGGATATGCTGAAAAACCCTTTTCAAGTTCCACAATACTTTATGCGGTTTTGAAAGACTACCTGTCCTTAATCTAGACCTGTAGAACATATCGCACAATGGGCTACTGAGACTAGAGCTGCCGGATGAGCCGTACATGATCGGCAATGCAGATAATGTTACGGTGCTAGTTGCTGGATGCCCCGTCGAACAGACACAACTTAGACTAGCTATGTTGATGCGACTGAATAACTGGAGGAAACCGAAGTGGTTATCCTGACAATAAAGAGAGTCCCAGGGTAAGGACGATCAGCAATGGGTAAGTACTGGCTGAATCGAAATCACCTGGGGTTACTGATCGACTCAAAGATGAGTTTCTTTGAATGAATCAGGGCAACGGCGATAAAGCTGCTTCATGCGTATCGGCTCTGAGTCGACTTATGGCCAACATAGGAAGACTCAACCCATTAAAAAAGCGACTTTTGATGAGATCTGTAGAGCCAATGCTACTGTACGGAGCAGAAGCCTGGAGCGATGCTCTTAGCATGGAGCTGTACCGAAAACGCTTGGCACAGGTACAGAGAACAGGAGCACTGAGGATCTGATAGTCTCTGTACCTACTGCCCTCCGTGCTAGAGAGCGCCGTACCATCTACCTGCGTAGAAACGAAAACACAAGGAAGACAGTTGCCCGCGAGGAGAGACAGCGCTCACTCAATGATTGGCAGCAGTCCTGGGTGAACACTACGTAGGGAAGATGGACTACGCGCCCCATCCCTGATTCGAGACCGTGGCTCAATCGAACGCACGGTGAGACTGACTCCTACCTCACCCAGCTCTTAAGCGGGCATGGGCGTTTTCAGTCTTTCACCCCCGATTTTCGATTTTGCACAGGAGAGAAAGACGAAGACTGCAATATATTTTTTGCATGCAAAAGATGGGGCAGGCTGCACCAAGATCTCTACAAAGAAACAGAAGAACTCTCCCCACAAAGTCTAATCGGGGAGATACTTGGATCGGTTGACAAATGGAACCATTTGGCACATTATGTTTAGTCAGTCCTAAAATACAAAAAGGGGATTGGAGTTTGAGGTTGGGGGATTGTGTTTCTAGCAATCCTTCTTCTTCTCTCCTCTCCCACTAGAAGAGGGATTCCCGAACTTGAAGGCACCCCATAGCATAGCAAAATGAGGCTTACCCCGAAGTAATATGTGAACCAGTTCCAGACTAGGTTCTCAGGTTGACAGGGGAGGTGTTTGGTGGGTAGTCCCGACATCTTGTACGTCTGGGAGCCCCACATGCAGGGCATGAATAGCCTTCACCTCCCAAACGCAAAAGAAATGAGTTACAAACGATCATCTCTTTCTCCAAGCTGAGCTTTACATTACACTGCAATCAACCACGCAGCTTCAAGTATTTAGTTACCTTGCTTGTTTAGTTTTCGTTTAAAACAAGTTCTTATAAGAAACAATGAAATATCACCGATTCCAAAGCCTCAAGTATTTCACGTGAATTCACTCGAACTTTTCCTTCTGCCTTGGTGGTCAATTGTGCAGAGGCTCCCTGCTACTAGCAATTTCTTCTCCTCATTCCTTCTTACTGGAAAAGAAACAACTGTAACCTGATGACACCTCAAGACGAAATTAAACAAAGCTCAGCTCGAAGTAATAGATCAATTAGATGCTATTTCAAGATGAAAAGGGAGTTGTTTAGTGGGTAATACTATAGTCTATCGCTATTGGGGTTGCACATTCTAGACATAAATAGCGTTCTCCTTCCTTACACAATAAAATAAAAAATAGCCGCATCACGACTTCAGGGACTCAGACAACGTACCGAAAACTTTACATTTCTGTAAGAATTAAAAGCAGCCATTTCTTTCTCGATATTTCTTGAATGTATAATAAAATATCGTTTCGATTCCGTGATCGTAACTGAGATTAATTAGCACGCATGGAGTGTTGACTGTTCCGGAAATGTCGATATTAGCTCTGTTTGAGTCTCGTAGGTTTTTCACATGTAGATTAATATAATAGCAAAGTATTTGCTGATATCCATGCGATCTACTTAGGACTAAGACTAGTTGGTTAGATATCCAAGTCCACCCTTGCACTGACATTTCCTTCAGGGAGAAGTATCAATTATTTTAATGCAATTTTTGAAGAGTCATGTAGTGGTGATCAAGAATGAAAATTTTGCTTACATATTATATATATATATATATATATATATATATATATATATATATATATATATATATATATATATATATATATATATATATATATATATATATATATATATATATATGCATATATAGGGGGAAAAAGCAACATTTTCATTCGACTAAAGAAGGAACAGGATTACTGGTTCGATGAGCAATGCCGAGATGCAATGAGATAGGAACTACAATGGCTACGGTCAATCACGAACGGGAGTGTCCTTTCTGGCTTTTATATCTACTTTCAAATATTAATTGTGTACTAAAATTTTTAATTTATACTTTCTTTTTTACCTGTGCATCTTTTTACTTTGGAATCGTTCATAATTCTCACCAAATCGTGTTCAAAATTGTTCTTGCACATGTCTGATCGCACAATGTCAGTGACATTGCAATCACGGAAACAATAGATTAATGAGCCCTTTTACTTAGGGATGGTTTTTAAAGTAAAACCTCATGTATTCATTAACTTTTAAAGTATATATTTTATAGAAGTTCGGCTGCATATGTTCAGGATTACTTGAAAACAACATTTTTGTATGGATGTAACCTTATCTACCATTTACGGCGAGCAAATTACTTCCAACAGATACAGTAATCTATTAATAGCACTCAGCAGGTTAAACTAGAAGCAAAATTTCCCAATATATTCAAGGATTAACTATTATCATTTGTTAATATATGAAAGCTACTATACTATCATGAAATTAGAATGATATACGACTATAAAGCAATTTGTGTTTTATCAACAATCAGGAATACCAGTTTTATTGGGAATTAATTTATTTTCAGCAGGCTATCCGAGTTGGTAGCTGTGTACAACTGATTATCCTTATCCACTATTCCCCAATTGGCATATGGACAATGATAGCTATTTGTAGTATGACTCATTGTGATGCAGAAATTCTGCGCATGCTCATTGCAAAATTATCAATACTTTAATTCATAATGAGAGAAGGGGAGGTTTCCAGATGCTAAAGCTTCTTGCAAAAAGCTCAATATTATAGCAGTTATAAATTTTCGGTTGAGAAAATGGAAACTGAATTTGAGGTTCTTAAATATAAACAGGGGTGAACATTTGGATGTATTCATATATATATATATATATATATATATATATATATATATATATATATATATATATATATATATATATATATATATATATATATAAAATGGATTTACTTTCTTAATCTTTAGCCAAAGTTACGATAAGGGTATTATTTAGATTAGTTGAAAAAGTCCCTGTAACTCCGATTTTAACCAAACATTGTAATTAATATGATTGCTGCAAATTGTTATCATGTATTTCAACAAGTGGTACCAATTTAAATTTCTAGTTATTTTAGAACTGTCAAGAATCTTCTTTCGTAAATCGTTTAACCTGTTAAAATCAGAGGGTTTACGAGGAAAATTATACCAATTTGTAATGATTTTCAACATTCTACGTTCGTACGCGGAACCGACCTCTCATCGGTTCTAGACGTTAAGTCTGAGTAGTGCCAACGGATGGTACCAACAGGTCAACCAATCCGTGCACCGTAACCCATTCACGCGGTGGCTGCTTGTCGGCCAGCTAGTTCGGAGAGGATTTCGGTCGCGGGTCTCCGAATGGGTTACGCTCAATTACAATATTTCAGCCACCTGAACATGCCCGTTTTCCAAAACGCGTTATCAAAACAAAACCATACGGAGAAGAGCCTACTTTACGTTACTCCGTATTTCTTCATTCAGCCAGTTAAAGTACAAAAATCTAATTTCCGTTTCGCGTTCCCGACTTGTACCGACGCGGTACTGAAAAGCATGCTACTCTAAATTAAACCGACGAAAACTACTCTAATGAAATGACGAAACAACAAAGGTACCGCGTACCGCGCGCGACACGAAACCGACTTCAGCGGATTTGGCGAAACCCTACCCTCGCGACGGCATACCTACCCTGCACTCACCTTCCCACTGAAAAAGAAGAACCGCTGAAAAGGAAAGTCTTTAGTTCCTTAGCAATTCATAGTCATTTTGTTTTCATTATATTATTTTAATTGAGAAATATCTGAATTCATTAAAGTACATTGCCCTAGTTGGCTACAATTTTATAAATACGTGCTTTAATTACTTTTTTTGGATTCTTATTCATTTACAATTTGTTCTCTCCGACAGTTAGCAAATGAAGGGTATGTAACTTCAAAGATATGAAAATTAAATTTTTGTTTTTTTGTTTCTATTTTGACTTATCGAAATTATTTATTTTGTAATCTAAAATTTAGAGTCTTATGCGTTTTACTTGGTTCTTAAGATGTTTCATGTTTTGCTTTTAAGTACAGTGGTAGGTTCTATAGTTCAGGTATTTATAACGGTGATTAACAATATATATGTATTTAGTTGTAAGTCTGTATTTACCCGATTATTTTTTTTTTTTCTAAAAATTATGCTCGTTTTAATTATAGACTTTAAATGATGTGTTTTTTTTTTTGATCTAACAGACATAAATTCCTTTGATTGTCCAGGAGCTTAAGGGTTTATGCATATTTATTTGTTAAACATATTTTCATTTTTACTAGTAGAGCACGAGGTTTTAAAGAAAATTTAGCCAAATTTAAAAGCTCATTTTATAAAAATATTCATATATCATTGCTAGTTAAATTATCATGTAGAACTTAACTTTTTACAATGTATTTATATTTTTTATTATCGATTTAATTTGCAGTGCCTGATATATTGAATTATAACTTTTCCCGTATTCAGTTGATTTGCAGAGCTCAAAATATGTACTTTATAATTCATACTGAATTGACTTAGAGCCACATTTTTCTTTTACAAATTTTTATCCTTGTTATCGAGACGAATTTCATTGTATTCAAAAATATCTGCGTATATAGTATTTTCGGGTGAGTAGCATAGCTCGATGATACTTATTTTTACTATGTTACTACTCTACCTTGCTCTAATTGTGTCTATAAATACTTCTGGCAATTCAGTTTCTATTTCTTTAGATTAAAAGCATCCTGTTTTAACATAAATTATCTTTGAAACTACAAAAAAAAAAACAAGACTGGATCAATAACTATACATTATCGATGGTATATTACTCCCTTGTTTTTACTATAGTTTTGACACTAGTTGTTATATACACTACAATTATCAATTTTACATATAAATGGACTAATATTCCAGTGATTGCACACACAAGAAATACATAAAAAAAAATGCCAACAAATAAGACAAACCAACAATGAAACCACAACTTCCCCTAATCCAAACAATGTAAAATTGAATCAAATGGTACATTAGTCATTAGTTGAAACTGATCTTCTCCCGTGACATTTAAGGTTTAGCTTTAGTTGATTGGTCTAATTATTAGCATGATCATCTTTAATACCTCAATCCTCATCCTCAACACCTTTACTACTACGAAAATACTAAAATTCATTAACCCTGAACCTTCTGACTCTCTTTGACTTTGACACTCCAGTATCTATTTCAATTAGTCCAATTACCATCTGAATTTTAATCTTAAAATTTTATATTCCAAACAATCTGTGATGGTAGCTTCTCCTACATTAATTGTTCACATTTTATATTAGACATTTAGGAGAAAACGTTTTCAGCTATAAATGTTATTTCCTTGTAACAATGACCAAAAGCCGTCCTTCTGTTTCCGAGCTATCTACTCGATTGATATATAAATCTTTCCAATCGGATGAATAACAATGATCAGCCGCACTGAAATACTCGTTCAAGAGCACCGCTTCTAATAACCTAAACATACCTGACAGCTGTTTGTAGTTTGCACTTGCCTCCATATTTCCCAATTTCCCAACAATTTTCGGTATTCGATCGACATCGTTCGAATGATTGTTGACAATGGTTGTGGTGGTAGGGGAGGAACTACTACTCTTTGGGGATGAAAGTGGTGTCACTGGGCCGGAAGCTGAGTTAACAGTCCCATTAAGCTTCAACTTAATCGGGTCAGGTGGTGTTATCGTGTTGTTCTTGCGCTGGCAATGATTCTCCCTCTTCACTACTACCACTGTGTCTTCTGCATCATCACGACCATCTACTTTTCCGGTATTATTATTGCTGCTGATTTTGTTGAACTGGCGAATTCGATTCGTTCCTATGCACTGCATTCCAATTTCCGGGATCTGCAATTTTCTCCAATCGATCTCACTATTCACAGGAGCACTTTTTTCCCTGACCACTAAAAATTTCCGTTATTTCTCGCCGTTCCTTTTTCGCGTGGCGCCGGACTGTCAAATCCGACAACCACCGACAAAACAGATGTGTGTGGAATGGCACGCCACATGGCGGCAATGTGCATCTCCATTTGTCGCCAGTGGCATAGTTTTTCGATGGCCACGGTGGAGGGGGCATTGCCAAATGGATATGTCTCGAAATGCGTCGGGGTTTTGATTAATATTCTGTTTCAAATATTTAAATCCACAGATCTAAATATTTGGAGAAAAAAAAAATATTTTCTGCGCAACGATATCCGCACGAAAGATGAAGTCCGCTTGCATTTCGAGGTCATACCCATCTGGCCGAGTGCAAGGGTTCGGGATCGGAATCACTTCGATTCCCGGGCGTAGGCGTCACATTACAAATTGAAGCTCATAATCAGCCATAAAAAGGGCGCTACAAAAGTCCAAGGCAAACTCCGTCGTAGACGGTCCCAAGCCTGTTTGAGAAAGGGGAAAGAAGCCCCTTGTTTCCCCAACCCATAGCTTCCATGATTACTTATCCCAAACCCCCCAATTAAGTGGTATTAAATGCTCTCGGGGTCGCACATTGGGTTTACTTGTTCCCCAATAATGGGACATTAAATGCCGAGAAATGCTAATAACTGTTAATACATCTACAGCTCTGCTACTAAATCCTAATTACACCTCCTTTGTGGGGACGTAAGAGGGTGAAGGCGGATCTTCCGCACCTGATAACGGAATCGAAGTAATAAACATGCCGCCGGAATGGAGGTTGGGCGACGGGCTAACCCCTCGTCTCTGTAAAACCCTTAAAATATTTCGAAACCTGCAGATGGGCCTCGGAATTGATTGGACTCACGGCAACGACCTCGCAAACGATAAAAGGACTATGGCACTGGATCCTGGAATGTCAGATCACTCAATTACCCTGGCGCTGTTAAGGACCTTTGACAACAGGCCAGTCAATATAAATTAAAAATACTAGCAATCAAGGAAACGAACTGAACTGGAAACGACATTCAAGACATGAGATCGTACACAATGTTCAAAAGTTGGAAGCCTACTGAAAATCGAGAATTGATTGTTATTGAAAAACGAGAATTAATGTTATTGATTTTTAAGGCAGTCAATGAACGGTTGTGTGCGTTCCGTATAAAAGCGAAATTCTGCAAAATCTGGCTGATCAATGTTCACGCCCCGACAGAAGAAAAGGGCGAAGAAACGAAGGAAACGTTCTACAATTACCTGGAAAGACTAGTCGACTCGTTGCCTACAAATGACACAAAAATAATTCTGGGTGATTTCGCTAAGGTTGGCAATGAGCTATCTCATCTGGGAATCACTAGAGGATATAGCCTCCACGATGAAACAAATGAAAACGGCCAGCGCCTGATTCACTTTGCATACAGCAGAAGTTTAGTCATACCTGTATGTTCGTCTTGCTTCCCACATCGACGCATTCATAAAATGACCTGGGTATCACCGGATGGCAATACACAAAACTAGATCGACCATGTTCTGAGCCAACAACGATGGGCCTCGAGCATACTTGATGTCCGTACACACCGAGGAGCCAATTGTAACTCAGATCATTACTTGATCAAATTAACCTATCGATGTCGTATGTCAAAGGCATATTCATGTCCGTTACAAAAATTGACATCAAAAGGCTCCAAACGGCATCTGTGGCCAAAAAGTTCACGGAGACCCTCGACAACCAGCTGGCTCCTATCTTATCAGACACATCGTTGAAGACAAGCAACGAGCTCTGGATGGAAGTGAAAGCGGCTATTAAGACCGTTGCAGAACATCCGATCGGACATCAAGCCCGACGCAAGAGGAATGATTGGTTCGATGATGAGTGTCAGAATGCGTTAGACAAAAAGAATCAGGCATACAAAGATTATATATGTATGAAGGAAAACCAGGACGAAGAGAGAATATTATGAAAATCTCAGAAGACTAGCGAATGAGATAATTAGAATTAAGAAAATAAAATACTATGACGCCCAATTGGAAAGTATAGATGTAAATTTTGAGAGCAACAACACAATACAAGCATACAAAATACCGAAAAGCCTGAAACGTGTTTATCGTCTCAAAACCATGGTCTGTCGTGATGAAATCGGCAATATCATTGCTGATGAAACCAAGATTAAGGAAACATGGGCATCATATTTGAAGAACCTCCTTAACCCTCCGCACAGCTACAGAACATCGGAGCCTATAGATCTCTGCGGGGAGGTTCCATTGGTCCCACCAACTTTGGATGAAGTGTGTTCCATCATCAAAGCCCCAAAAGAATAATAAAGCGCGGACATCGATGAGATTATAGTGGAGCTCATTAAATATGGTGGCAGTAGTGTTCATCAAGCTATTCACAAAGTCATCCAGCACATTTGGCAACAAGAATATATGCCGAAAGATTGGAACCAATCAATTATATTCCCTATCCACAAAAAAATGTTTTTGTCCGTCCAATGGATGCAACCACTTTTCGTTTTCTGAAGGATAGCACTACAGGTATTGAAACAGTTTAAGAAGACACGTCTTGTTGAAACACCATACACAAAATTTTTCGCTACAATAAAAACAAGTTTTTGTACGAGACCATAATATCATTAAATTTGGGCTACAAGAAATCTTTTAATTTAATTATCTTTTGTTTCAAATTAAAAAAATAATTGGACGTTAGTAGAATCTTATGATGCAATAATAAGCGTATATGCTGTGCTTGAGTATTCAGATGTACTCGTATTACATAATAATGACAATGAAAATAATCAACACCCCCTAGTCTAAATTAGATTAGAACAAAATCTCATTCTTTGGCCGTTACGTTATTTTAAAAGATAATATTGTTAGTATCACCTATGTTACTGTATGGATGTGAAACGTGGAGTCTTGCAAATATTTTCGAAAAGTTCCTAGAGGTATTCGAACGCAAAGTGCTCAGGAGAACAGATGGTTCAGTAAAGTATTGAGCAGAATGAAGACTTCGTTATAACGACGAGTTGTATATACACCTATATTTGCATGCCTACAGCTACGCAAGCTACAATGGACAGGACATGTGAAGAGAATGGAAGAGGACAAGTTCTCCAGAGGAACATGTAATGATTTTAATGTCTACGTGCGAACGAGGAACCGACCTCTCATCGGTTCTAGACGTTAAGTCTGAGTAGTGCCAACGGATGGTACCCACCGGTCAACCAATCCGTGCACCGTAATCCATTCACGCGGTGGCTGCTTGTCGGCCAGCTAGATCGGAGAGGATTTCGGTCGCGGGTCTCCGAATGGATTACGCTCATTTACAATCTTCAGCCACCAATACATGCCCGTTTTCAAACGCGTCACCAAAACAAAACCATACGGAGAGGAAACCTATTTTACGTTACTCCGTATTTCTTCATCAACCAGTCAAGAACAAAAATTTAATTTTTACTTCGCATTCCCGAATTTCCGACGCGGTACCGAAAAGTATACTACGTTAACTCAACCCGACGAAAGCTACGTTAATAAAAACGCAAAACAACAAAGGTACCGCGTACCGCGCGCGACGCGAAACCGACCTCAGTGGATTTTCTCAAACCCTACCCTCGCGACGGCATACCTACCCGGCACCTCATTTCCCGCTGAAAAGAAGAACCACTGGAAAGGAAAGTCGTTATTAGAGTTTAGCAATTCCCAGTTTTATTCATTTTCTTTTCATATTTACTTTATATCAAATTAATCAAGCTAATTATTATTCAGTTATCTATTGTGTAATTAATGTAATGCTGCTTAAACAAGGCTTGTCACCTTTTAACCATACTGATATAATTCATGCTAGATGATACTGCAATATTAAGCACATTTTTCTTCAGTACAATATTTGTTTTTATAAAAGTAATGCTAACCCTCTATTTACAATTCAATATCAGTGTAAAATATATAAAAAAACTTTCATAGATGACATAGTCTACACCGCAGTGTCTTGTATTAAATGTGAATAATTTCAAGGAAATTACTACAAGAAATTTACAAAAACATAATTTAAATGATAATTTTAGAAATCATATGAATATATGCATTAAATCAAATTTATCTTAAACAATAGATAATAAACACTCAGCATTAAAATTCTATTTTACGATTAAATTTGTATGTTTATCGATAAAAATTCAAATTTACAAAAAAAAAAATATTTTCATTTCCGTAATAATTGGTGATGATACGACAAAATAATGTCAGAAAAATGGCTTAATCATTTTCTTCGTTACACTTCCCTCTCTCTTTGTCATTTTTATAGTAGAATCATTAAAACAAAGCTTAGAAAATCGAACAATTCAATTAAATGAAGAAAAGGATTAGATGTAAAATCTAATTGGTAATACTTTACTTTTAAAGATTTTTGTTTTTTTTTTATATAGATATATTCTAAATAGAATTTCTCCAAAAATACAAACTAGTAAGCGACATAAGAATTGAAACCGTATTCACTCTGATATTTACTCGTCTTCATCAATAAGGCTTACCTAATACTGTAATCAACGCCGAAACAAAGATTAACTAAAGAAAGGGAGAGAGATTATTAAGTTTCTGTTTGTTTACTGATACTTTCACATAAAACAATTATATATATATATATATATATATATATATATATATATATATATATATATATATATATATATATATATATATATATAGAATTTCGTATTTCATCTAAATATTTCTCACGTATCTTGTAAAAATTGTATTTGTGTATAAATGGCGTTCCTTTACATATTATTTAATAAAAGAATATATTTGTATGTATGTATAAAAAAAATGAAATGAGAACATGCTTATGTAACAAAATAGGAAGATGAAATATTTTTGTTCTTGCATCTTAAACGCATTGTTTGGACAACGTACGCGCGGATTGTACGTGAAGCGGAAAATTGTTCAGAACTTTATGCTTTCACCAATTTTCTCTATTTTCTTCTCACTTCATTTCTCAGGTATGAATATCCACATTAGAACTTTGATAAATTGTTTAAGCAATTAGCCATTCCCGGCTTATTGAGCGTCATGAAGTACGAGTATATCTAACACGATGAAGCACCTTTGGCACTGCTGGAGAACACTTCGTCGTTCCGCACGCACAAGAACTTTAAACGTTGCGCTTTCTTATGCATAAATACGCCATCTAAATGTCCTGTCTCAACGGAACGAATTTCAATTGCCTTGTTGCCCCAGTCATTATTTGAGAATTTCTAATTATATGCCACTGACGTTGGCATTTCGCCCCACTGCAGCACAATATTTGTGGATACACGACCACTAGTTGTTACATAAACACTCTCATTATCATAACAAGGTAGCAATTACATGCCATTTGAATTGGGAAGAGTCAATTTACAATGTGGTACTATCGAACCCTGAGTATGCTTAGGAAGATATATGTTATACACCGCGGCTGAATCTAAATCGACAGCGTGGAAATCTTCAGCGAAACCGTAAATTACTTTTAGTCTTGATTAGTCTTCAATTGCGAGATCTACTAACAACGGACGATGACTCAATTCACCGAAATTCTTAAATGCCATGAATTTTTGTTAAGGTTTTGGTGCCTGAATAAGTGAATCTTTAGACAAAAAGGTAGCAAAACCTTTTTCGATACGTAATCTTATTTCAGAGCAATTGAACTCAGCAGGAAGTCCAAAAACTACCAGGTGTCCGGCCGCGGGAATTTTGTGTGCCGATGTTCCGAACGAATTTTCAATAGATGTCAGTGTTAAAACAATATGCTGTCCCATTCAAATGTTAAATAAATCGGATTACTTGAACTACCTGATGCCTTAATCTCGCGCTTGAATTCCTCGAAATCCCCGGTACAGATGCTTGTTGGCACCGCTTTGGCTGCATATACCGTATTAGAAGTGGCGCTCGGTGTTCTGTCTGGATTAGCCTGCCCACGAATATTCACGCTTACCTCCAAGTTGTACACATCATTTAGTTGAGTTGAATTTGCCTGAACTGTCGGCACACTCCGGGACTTCCGCATGGGTGGCGGCCACTCTCTCCACACTTCACTTCCATGTGGCTGTCAAATTCTGTTGGCATCCCACGACAAAATTGACGTGGGATGTGCACTGACCGCAACCAACGTGAACTGACAAGCCACCTAGCAGCAAAGTGTGTTAGCAGTGGTCACCAGCGGCGTCGCATGATTCATTACAAACATTAAACGCTAAAGCGCAAGGGAAACCGAGTAAACGATGGGATGATTCAGTCAATACTGACAGCAGATTCAATTGATGAACGTAGATGCAGAGCCGCGACGATTTGAGGCGAAGAACCGCATTGGAGCTATGCCATAAATGACTATGATGATGGTCAGTATTAATCTCTCTAACCCACTAGAATAAATTCGTTGCCAGCAACGAGTTTGCAACCTGGATACTGCTACGCAAGCGGCGAGCACTCTCACCACATCACCAATTGAATAACGAGGAATACCATATTGTACTGTTGATATCTACACATTTACACTTTATCTGTATATCGATAATATAAGGTTTTAATACCTTAAAAACAATGGAATACGCGCTTTGGCGTTTTCTTGAAGTTGATCAATTTAGATATTAGTAATTTTACCTACGAGTAATTTCACTAAGAATGAAACTGACCTTTTTTTTTGTGGTAGGGAGGTGAAGGCGTTTGCGCCCGCCGAGTCTGGCAGTGTGGGACTCCCATAGAGGATACCCTTGGACTACCCACTAAACACCTCCCCTGTCAATCTGAGAACCTAGCCTGGAACCGTTTGACACATTACTTCGGGCCAGGTCTCGTTTTGTTACGCCGTGGGGCGCCTTCAAGCTGGGGAGTCCCTTGAAGCGGGAGGGGAGAGGGGAAGAGGAAATGCCAGAAGAGCGATCCCCCAGCGCCAGCACCTCCGGCTGCTGCGAGTCCCTTTTATCTTTTAGGACTGCCCGAGCATAATGTGCCACCTGGTTCCATTTGTCAACTGATTCGAGCATCACCGCAACTATATTATCCGGGGTGAGCTCTCCCGTCTCCCTGTGGAGTTCCCTTCGCAGCCTGGCCCATTTGGTACACGCAAAAAATGTGTGACAGGCATTGTCCTCCTCTCCTGGGCAAAACCGACAATCGGGAGACCGTGACTTACCGATCTTGTGCAGGTAAGACTGAAAACACCCGTGCCCGCTCAAAAGCTGAGTCAGATAGAAGTCAGTCTCACCATGCCTTCGATTTAGCCACGGCCTCACATCCGGGATGAGGCGCGCAGTCCACCTTCCCTTCGTGCAATTCCTCCAAGACTGCTGCCAATCGTTGAGCGAGCGTTGTCTCTCCTCGCGGACAACCATCTCCCCCGCATCCTCGTTTCGGCGCAGGTAAATAGCGCGGCGCTCTCTAGCAAGGAGGGCGACAGGTATCACGCCTGCAATCACTCTCACCGCCGAGTCGGAGACTGTTGGATACGAAGATGCAATTCTCAGTGCTCCTCTTCTCTGTACCTGTGCCAATCGTTTTCGGTATACCTCCTTGCTGAGAGCGTCGCCCCATACCTCTGCTCCGTACAGTAGCACTGACCCTACAGCACTCATCAAGAGGCTTCTTCTTGATGGGCTGGGTCCCCCTACGTTGGCCATAAGTCGACTCAGGGCCGATATTCCCGAAGCAGCCTTCTCAGCCGTTGCCCTGATTTGCTCAGAGAAACTCATCTTCGAGTCGATCAGTAGCCCCAGGTACTTCACCGCTGGCTTCGATTCGATTTGTATATCTCCAATACTGATCATCCTTACTCTAGGGATTCTCTCCTTTGTCAAGATGACCACTTCGGTTTTCTCCAGTGCTAAACTGAGCCCGCGAGCGGTCATCCAGTCCCTCACTCGGCGCATTAGCATACCTAGCCCTAAGTTGCGCTTGTTCGGCGACCAGAGCCGCAACATCATCCGCATAGCCGACCAAGCGCGACTCATCTGGCATCTCAAGTCTCAGTAGCCCGTCGTAAGACACGTTCCACAGGTCCGGACCAAGGATAGATCCCTGGGCAACACCCGATGTAATTTCCATCCTTCGTTGGCCCTGTGTCGTGTCGTAGAGCAGGCTTCGGTCCTTTAGGTAGTTCCTCAAAAGCCGCATTAGATATTCTGGAACTTGAAAAGAGTTTTCCAGCGTGTCCAGAATATCCACCCATCTAGCGGAGTTGAAGGCATTCCTGACGTCGAGTGTCACCAACAGGACGATCCGTCGCTTGGTGCGACTATATGCCTCTGCCTTTTGGACCGCGTTCACCACCTCTGCAATCGCATCAATGGTAGAACGTCCTGCTCTAAAGCCGTACTGCCGAGGAGATAGGTCCCCAGCAGCACGAATCGCGTCAGTGAGTCTTCCCTTGATGAGTTTCTCTAGCACTTTCCCAGCCGTGTCTAGCATGCATAACAGGCGGTATGCAGACGGCGATTCGGGATTTCCCTTCCCCTTGCTGACCAGCACGAGCCTCGCCAGCTTCCATCGTACCGGGGAAACCCCGTCCCGTAGGCAAGCGTTGAATGTGCTGAGCAGCAAGTCAGGACAATGGTGATAGACGAGCTGCAAAACCTCAGCTGGAACACCATCTGGACCTGGAGCCTTCCTCGCTTTCAGGGAGAGGACTGCCTCCTCCAGTTCCAGCTGTGTGAAGAGTGGGCACTCGACTGCTGTTTCACCATGGACAGCGTCAACACGGACGGGATGGGCGGGGAAGAGTCACCGCACTATCGCGTCCATCTTTTCCGCGTCATGTATACAAGGCTTCCGTAGGGCACCAAGTTTCCCCATGACCAGCTTGTAGCCAAGGCCCCACGGATCCCTATTTACATCGTCCACGAGGTCTTGCCAGCATCGGGCCTTGCTCTTGTTAATAAGCCTGCGAAGATATTTCCTGCCGGACCTGTATGCTGCTAGCCTAGTGTCTGCCTCCTCCCGTGTTCGCGCACGCTGGGTTTCTCGCCGAAGTTTGTGACACTCGCTTCTTTGTTCGGCGATCTCGTTTGACCACCAGTATACTGGAGGCTTACCGTGTCGGGGTCTCCGACGGGGCATGGAAGACTCGCAAGCAGCTATGATGGTACTCATAGTTGAGTTCACCAAGTCCTTGGCTGTAGGCCCTCCACTCCCTGGCGGAGCTCCCAGCAACGGTGCGCCTGCCGTAAGCGCGTCAGCGAACCTCTCAACGTCCATCCTCCCAGTCCTCCATCCGAGGATTGAAGTTTGGGCATATGCACGCAGAGTGGCACTGTCGTGAATCACAACCGCTATATACTGGTGATCACTAGCCGAGTAGTCCTCTAGTACTCGCCAGTTGTGTACTCTAGGTACCAGGGACTCCGAAGCGAGTGTCACATCCGGTATGGTTCCTACGCAACCCCATCGGCGGAAAGTAGGGGTGTTACCAGTATTTAGGACAAAAAGCGCTGTTCAGGCCGCCATGTCCAAGATTTGCTTTCCCCTTGGGTCGGATTGTGGCATACCCCATTCAATGGAAACTGACCTTAGTACTCATCTAGAGAATAATTTTCAAAAGGTAGTAGATGGTTTTTAGGCTAACGTTGCTCAAATACTAGAGATTACCTCTTATGAACTGAATCGACCTCAAAGAAACCGTTGAAAACACTTCATTATCTACCTCAAAACGTTTACAATAAAGACAATTCAAGAGTGAAGAAATTTAAACTAGCTACGATCCTTCATAATGAAGATCTTTTTAACAAGTGATAGTTTGCAGCGTTGGTGGTCTAGCTACCAGTCTTTTGCATAATAGCCGCCAAGATAATCGCAAATTCGAATGTGCTGAATGTACATGTATTAGCATAGAGAAGATAAGTTGTCTCATAGATCATGGGTAGCATTTCTCCCTTCTGATGCATGATATGTGCGTTAGTTCTAGCTCAAGTCTTTAAGGCGCAGCCCCCAGTAAAACTGCTATTTTGGGTAAACTTTGCAGCCGTCCATCTCAGAAACCTTACGAATATTTGCAAAATGTTTTTAAGTAAAAATAAGAATGAACCTTTGACTGTTGAATCAGTTCACTACATTTTGCAAAAAGTTTGTTGCGAAAATTACAAAATTCAAACATAATAGCATGTTTTCGTTAAAAAATGTAGTAAATCTCGGAAACTACTTAACGTACCGAGTTGATTTAAGCTATGTTTGTTAGATTTAAATTATTTATATTGAATTAACTCATCAAAAATTTAAAAAAGGTTTTTGCAAAAAATTTCCTAGAACAAAATGTGTAATTTGCACACACTGAGCAAATATGCATGCACATTGATTTGTATCAAATTTCCATATTTTGTTCTAGGGAATTTTTTGCAAAAAAACGTTTTAAAATTTTTGATGAGTAAATTCAATGTAAATAATTTAGAACTAACAAACGTAGCTTACGAGTGTATCAACTCGGTACGTTAAGTAGTTGCCATTTACTACATCCTTTAACGAAAACATGCTATTTTGTTTGAATTTAATCACTTTTGCAACAACGTTTTTGCAGAATGTAATGAGTTGATTCAATAGCTAAAGGTTCATTCTGACTTCTAGCTAAAAAATTTTGCAAATATTCGTAACGTTTCTGAGTTGAACGGCTGTAAAGTTAACCCAAATTTGCAGATTTACTGGGGGCTGTGCCTTAAGTAGGTATGTATGTGTTTCAATGAATAAATGTAGGAATAAATTTAAATTAACTAGCTTAAATAGAATATTTAAGTGTGGTTTACCAGTGAGAAGGTGGAAGAACACCTTCATAATATATATTATACTGTCATTTTTTTTTTAAATTTAAGTAATTAGTCATAAATTTGGGCAATTGACCTGAGCCTCGGTTAAAAACTTGTATAGTAATTTTAAACAAGTTTTTTATCGGTGAATGGAGTGCTGATGAGAATATATCGGAGCGATAAGTGGAATAAAAATATTCGCTAAGGAAAATCACAATGCAGTTGTAGAAGTAGGTAAATAGCATAAAAAATAGTTGAAGGGATTGTCGCAATTTCAAAACAAATCGATGGAAAGGTTCGACTAAAGTTCATAAGAGATATCCCTTTTGTAGATGTATACGTAAATTTTGATAATGGCCAAGGAAGTCGAGAAATCAAAGAACAATCTGGAATGCATTGAAGCTTCGTGGATTTGTCAACGCTGTACATAGTTCTTACATACATCTTTTCAAAGCATTCGATATATGGTACAGTGATAAGCGTAGAAAGAATATACTCGTATATCGGGTTCAGCTCAAAAACTGGAAACAAAAGCCAGAAGAGATTCCACCGAAACTTAAAAAAAGGGAGTTGGCCGTAATAATTTTAACAACTGCTTTAAAAATCGGATACTTCAGCAAATATTGCTAGTTTTTGCTTGGATGATGAAAGATGCACTCGCTTAAATAAAACGGTCGATTAAATACAACTGTTCAATCAAAAAGTGAAAGTTCTGTGAAATGTTGGAGCTATGCAAGGTAGGCGTTGGCTTGTCGAAAAACAATACCTTAGATCGGCTTGATTGGTGCCTAGCAGTGTTTCGTTATGAAAGGCACTGATGCAATAAAATCTATGCTGAAAATAAATATTGTGGTAGAACTAACACTTGAAAATGGTGGAATATTTACTGTGAACAATGAATGAAGCTTCGAGTTGTAGTGGAAGCAAACTGCAGTACAACTCGAAGCTCTATAATGAACTGAGATGGGAGATTCTATGATCAGCTATTCGTTCCAGGTTACGCACATAACGAATGAATGCTTAATTAGAATGAACTTCCTGAAATTAAATGAATTTATGCTGGATACCGACTCAAGCTACTCTGAGAACGCATCATGTGAAGATTGTATCAGAAATACTAAAGCTCCCAATCCAGTAGCAATGAATGCAAATGTGCCAAAAAAATCAAAAATCCCCGTTGGCAGCATCAGCCGGAAAGGTAAATTTCTCGTATGTAGCGTAAGATTTCAGAAAAGAATTTCGCTTGCGTTCTACTAAACTCCTTACTGCAATTTTCGTAGCACCACATGGGTATTTATTGACATGAAAAGAATCTGCCGACGTTTTTATTTAAAGACCCTTTATAGAGGCGCAAATATTTTGTTCATTCAATTGAGTTGTACATTAATGGATCACATATTGAAATCGGCATATAACAAATTGTTATAAACATATAAATACAGGTGTTGTCCTTCTCCCATTGGCTGTTGATACATTTCACAGTGGTTACTACACAAAGTTGATAACTTGTCGGCTTAAAGAGCTTAAATAGATAATTTCAAAAGATTTCCATAAAAGTTTGAACAGCACTTTCGTTGCTATTAATATAAATATTTTCAATTCTTTTCTGAACTATCAGGGGCGACTATTTTGAATTTTTATTGAAAACGGCTGCTAAAAATATTAAGCTGTAAATTTTTGACTTCCTGCCATTTTGTTTGAGCCGTACAGACTTTGGATTTTTTATTGTGAGATTCATCACATACATTAGTGAACCGTTGTACCAAATTTCATCCAAATCGGAGCTATACTTTGGTCAGAACAGAAATCACGATTTTTCGTCAAAAATGGCCGCCATTTTGTTTTCGCCTGACCGATATAGCTGGTTCACGAACTTAACCGAGATATTTACTTAATACACCTTTCCTGAAAATTTGGTGAAAATCGGAGTCACAAATTTATATATATATATATATATATATATATATATATATATATATATATATATATCTATATATATATATATATATATATATATATATATATATATCTATATATATATATATATCTATATTTATATATATATATATATATATATATATATATATATATATATGTATATACATATATATATATAAAAAAAAATATATATATATATATATATATATATATATATATATATATATATATATATATACTCGTATATATATATGATACTCTCCGCAATAGGTAAATTTCTCTCAAGAAATTCACCTAAAAAGTGATAGGAATCTTGAAGATATTTAATTCAACCTGGTTGGACCAACAAAATTACCAGTGCAAAGAACTTGATAATAGCCTCAAATTTGAAAAAAGTCTTTAAAAAATTTTGAAAGCAGTAGAATTTGACATGCTAAGAAACGGAAACTGATTGCTGACGCTGGCTGTTTTGAACGAGTTACGTAGAAATCCAACCGAAGAAGTTACTGTTAAGAAGAATTTGATCAAAACAACGATAGGAATAGGCAAAATTCTGCATGAAATTTTATTGCACGGAGTACAATCAATAAGCGAAATCACCTTCTCTGTCAACCTCAGAGCCTAGCTAGTAAGCGTTGCTATGTGGGGAGTCTTGTCTGCGGGGAGGGAGGAAGGAAGGCTCAAGAAAGGCAGAATAAAGAGTTTAGTGCGTCTGAAAATTGTTTAACATTGCTAAACACAATGCTTATTGCTAAACACAATGCTATTGCAATTTGCATTTCAGGCGGTTCATCAAAAAGTTTATACAACTCACTCTATTCCTTATTTCACTGGGTCGTAAATTTTCCGGAGCACTTTGCGTTCAAATATGTCCCCAGCATATTTGATAGAGGCATAGGCCAGTTTGATTTCATATGGGGTCATTTTTTCGTTAATCTGTTGGATCTTGGTGCTGATGGTCAGTCATTCCTTTCTTTGGTAATTTTTTTTTAGCTTTTCGTTGGAGGGTATTGTATTGTTCTTCTTTGGCCTGAGTTGGTCGTTCGATGTATTCTTTGTACGCTTGGTTGCTTTTTTGAACTGCTTCCTTGCATATTTCATCGTACCAATCTTTCCTAATTTCTTTTGGCTTTGTCAAAAATGAAGGCCACTCCAAACTCACGGCTTCCTTGCGATTTTCTGCTTTTAAACACGCTGCACGTTTGCATTTCAACTGTGTCTTCACCGTGCCATCTGGCTTCTTGCACTGCGAGAATGTTGATTTTATATTTCTTTAGTTCAGCCAAAAGTTGATGCAGTACACCTGGTCTGTTCAACGATCTAACATTCCAAGTAAAAAAAGAGTAGTTCTTTATATGTTGCGATAGTTGTTGCCGTTTATCCAATCCGATCCGAAGCTGTTGACCTGGTTCCATGACAAGAAAAAACTATGTGGAGCGTTTTCTGTGTTTCAACTGAGTCGGTTTTTGATCTGCGAGTGGCATTTTATTTCCCACATACCCGCCGGCTAGGTGGTTAGGGCACTTTGTATACGCTACCTGAGGACGTCTCCGATGGGGGACCGAAAGCCCCACACGGACGATAAAATGAACACTAAGTGTAAATCATAAGTAATGGAGTAATTCAGGTATACAAGTATGATTCTTCCTAGTAAATCGCAGATATAATGACAGTAAATTTGGTTTTCCTCATCATAGAAATATCGAGATTTTGTGTAAAAATACATAACTAATGTATCACCATGGTCTTTGATTTGAGCATGTTGCCAAAACCTTAACGCAACCTAGTTTAGAACTTAACGCCTGAAATTCTTTGCATTCGGTTTGTTGCCGGCGTGGTAAATGGACCCCAAGAATGTCGGAAAAATTACCCGTCCGACCGCGTGAAGAGCTGAAGTCTCCCAGATAAGCTTCTGCTACATTTGACAGCTCTCTGGATCTGGAAAAAACTGGGGTAAAACCACCTAGGCCATCTTACCAAAATGACAATTACGTCGACGACCTCCCAAGTGCACATCAATAACGGTTGCCTTTGACACAAATATCAGACTAAAGCGGAGAGATGGGCAGGCCCTATTGCTGTTCAGTTTGGCTCTGGAATACGTCATAAGAAAGCTACCTGTCGATATAAGAGGGACGTTCCCATACAAGTCGAGTCAAGTGGTTGCCTATGCGGATGACATCAACATTTTGCCACGGTTGTTAACAACCGCCAAAGTACTTTTCCTGAAACTCGACGGTCAAGCAAAACTAGTAGGGCTACAAATCAATGAGAAGATAATAAAGTTCATGTCGCAGTCGACGAAAAATACCTCAAATACTCAAAATATCACACTTGGCGAATACGAGCCAAAATAACGAGAACCGCTAATGACACAGACGAAATATGCCGGAGCATACAGCTCGAAAATAAAATATTTTATTCAGTTTTGATGATCTTGAAGAACAGCTGCATACCCACAAAAACAAAGCTCCAAGTATACAAATCTGTGTTAAGACCTGTGTTATCCTATCGGTGTAAAACATGGATCCTAACTCAAGTATTTGCAATCATTTTGAACGCCTTTGTGAGACGGATCCTGAGGCGAATAATCGGAACGAAGCTAGACGGGGATCAATGGCGAATTCGATACAATTCTGAGCTGTATGAAATTTTCGACGAGACGGAGGTCTCAACAATTGTAGGACTGCGGACGCTACAATGGGCTGGCCACGTGAATCGTATGGATGAACAACGGATACCAAAAAAGGTATTCGATGGGAGAGCTGAAGGGTGGAAAGCAGAGGGGAAACAGAGGAAACGCTGGTCTGACTCGGTCGACGAAGACCGTTCATCGCTGCATGGATTTCGAAATTGAAGGACGCGGTCGATGGAACGAGAAGAATTCTAACAAGCGTATTCCTATTACTCTAGTAAGAACAAAACCAGGCCTTGGATGTGTTTAAAGTGTCTGTTGCGCAGTATTATATTTATAAGCCATTTAAAGATAAAGTTATTGCTTTGCGCGTGGGACCAAAGAAAATGTATTGAGCTCTAGAGACTTCAGAAAAATCTGCCTTTATTTTTGCAATACTAACATCTTGTAGCATAAATCCGTTGCAAAAGCAGTTTCCGACGGCACCAAGCTACGAAAAATTTGTCATCATTCATGAAGTTACCCCAGAAGGCAGCTGCTCATTTCCATCCATAGAACAGTAGCACTGAAAAGGAGAATCGAAAAGTCGGCAAAGAGGGAAAAATTTTTAAAAACTCCAACGATCTCCAAAATAAACTGAAAAGTTATCATACTAAAGAATTAACGCTTTTGAGAATCAAGCACAGGTCATAGCTTTGAAACAAGTCGGATAGGCAGAACTACGCTCATGTGAGAAGGGTTTTGTACTTAACCTACGACAAGCAGACTTATAAAAGGAATCACTTCAAGAAAAACTTTAATGACATGCACAACACATATATTTTTACTTTAAAAGAAAAATCAATGTTACTCCATTTTAACTGGACAACATTTTGTTGCAATATTGCCAAAATCATTGACAGAGCCGAATCTTAAATGTCTTTTTGTCACATTATATATTTGGAGATAAACAACCAAAAGTGTAGTGTCTGGTTCGATGGAAAGCCCATGTAGTAGAAAAAACATACATGATTATTGCAGTCGCAGTAAATCCAAACGGCAATAGCTTCTGTACAATATATGAAGACTTATAGAATATAAGAGCCTTTTAAAGGACTACTTAAATGTCTGGTTTCATTCAGTTCAATTATACTAATAAAGTTTTACTGGAGATTATTAGCAAAGTTCAACGATTTTCAACCTTTAAGTTATTTGTTATTGGATCTACCTGAATGATTTTTTCACGTATTATTTTTCGCTGTTCATCTTCACCTATTCATTAATAAATTCAATCAAATGTTAATAGCATTTGCTTTAAATTATGTTTCGGGAAAAATAACACAATTTTATGCAATATTCTCATTAAACGGCCGCCATTTTATTTTACGATAACGGATGTCACCTGTTGACCAATTTCGCAAATCCTAGCAAACCCGTAGTGTTTGAATCGATTAAAAGTGCATATTTTCCCCCAAAGCTATGTATAGTTGTTGTTGTAATACAAGAAAATGTAAACCCCCATAACTTTGTTTAATACTATTCAATTTTTCTGAAATTTTCAGCAAGATTTTATTCAAGAAGGTGTAAAATTAATAAATCATACTATTACTAACAAAGTTGAGTGAATTTCGACTTCTGACGTATTTGTTGTTGCTGTGTTCATAAAGCTCCACACTCATGATTTTTCGGATGAAAGGTGTCCCTTCTCCTGCCCTCTTCGCGATACTGGTAAAATAGTTTTAAGACTTGTTTTGAAAAGATCCGTTAAATCCTTTCATATGACATCCAACTTGACCACCTTTGATGAAAAACATTTTTTGAGGGACACTTCTTTATATGGCGGGATCCCCTGAAAACTCTTTGCAATTTTTTTTACCCCAAAACATTCTAGAAGTCATAACTTCCGACCTTTCCACAAATTTTCATAGCTTTCTTCTTCTTCTTAGCACTACAGTCCCTTTCGGGCCTTCGCTTCCTGCAAACAGAGCCTCCAACTGTCTCGGTCGGTTGACCGCGTCTTTCAATTCCGAAATCCGAGCAGCGATGAACTGTCTGATTCGACCGAGTCAGACCAGCGTTTCCTCTGTTTCCCCACTGGCCTTCGGCATTCAATTCTCCCAACGAATACCTTCTTGGGTATCCGTTGTTCGTCCATACGATTCATGTGTCCAGCCCATTGCAGTTTCCGCAGTCTTACAATCCTTGAGACCTCCGGTTCGTCAAAAATTTCATACAGCTCCTGGTTGTATCGAATTCGCCATTGGTCCCCGTCAAGCTCCCCTCCGATTATTCGCCTCAGGACCCATCGCTCAAAGGCGTTCGATATGCTTGGGTTAGGGTCCATGTTTCACACCCATTGCATAGCACAGGTCTTATCACAGATTTGTATTCTTGGAGTTTTGTTTTCCTGTGTATGCAGCTGGTCTTCAAGATCGTCAATACTGAATAAAATATTTTATTTGCAAGCTGTATTCTTCGGTGTATTTCGTCTCTTTCATACATAAATACACGAAAACGCTAACATTCTTGATGCTGTATTCGCCATGTGTGATATTTTGTGTATTTGAGGTATTTTTCCTCGACTGCGTCACGAGCTTTGTTTTATTTTCATTGGTTTGTAGCCCTACTAGTTTTGCTTCGCTGTCGAGTTTCAGGAAAAGTTCTTTGGCAGTTGTTAATGAACGTGACAAAATGTTGATGTCGTCCGCAAAAGCTACTACTTGGCTCGACTTGTATAGTAATGTACCTCGCGTATCGATAGGTAGCTTCCGTATGACGTACCCCAGAGCCAAATTGAATAGCAATGGGGCCAGCCCATCTATAGTTTCGGAGAAAAACTTCTGTGACATACAGATGGACGGACGGAGACAGGTACCGATTTCAATAGGGTTTTGTATTTTAGTACCAAATCCTTAAAAAGGAATCTGAACATAAAATTTGAAAAATATTACGTGATTAGGTGCATGATATGCGACGTAGAGTTTATCTAAAAGAAAAAAAATCCTAGATTTTTTGCTTCTGTTTTTCAAGAAAGTTGGTGAATTTCGGCAAAATAATGGATTGATCTGCGAGGATATGGCAAAAGAAAAAGAAGACCTAGCGACAGAGGATGCTAAAGAAAGAGAGCACGAATATATAGAAATAAACTGACGGTGAGGAAGCTCAGAGTCAGAATAGTTTAAGTTCTTTGCTATGTCAGCACTGAGGTCGAGCCAAAGATTTTGGTAGGAGTTACTAACAGGAAATAAGCTTCATTTGTTAAAATCTATTCAAGCAAACTTCTGTAAACCGTCACACACAATCCTATTTGTATCTGTATCTGGAGTCTATAAATTTCTATACCAGCCCTATCTAGAAGATCTATCCCAATACTTTTTTTGCTTTAGCACAAATGCTCCTTTCAGGTCTTTACTTAGAGATATTTAGAGAGTCTCATTATCTCGATCGAATATATCGGCACTCAAGAAGGTGAAATGGTCAGTCCACCCAGCTGTGATACGTTCTCGTTTCAAACCAGTACGTATCATAGCTGAACGGTCCTATACCTGTAGTCCGTCCGAAGAATCACTCGAAAAAAGTCTCGTTATTACCAACGCAGCGAGTACTCTAGACACTACACTACGCGGAGTACCTATCTCAATACTAGTGACTTAAGATTCGACACCTTATTGAAGACTTCTTATGAAATAAACTATTACTTTTGTGAACACGCCCCTTGGATCCTGTGGGCTAATACCTCTAGTTTCTCCGCTCATTGGTTGCTGACGTATGTGATGGCTTTTCAGTCTTTTCAACCTTGTGATGGTTCTTGTTTCATATCCTTCCATATTATTTCGATGTTTGATCTTGGGAACTACTTTCTCAATGGTTTCCAATATTAGCTTCTTCAACTTCGACAAAAAGATGTCTATTTGACCGTTAGTTAGATTCCTGATCAAATTTTATATTATACCGAGTAAAGGACAACGCCTCGTACATGGGGGCGTAACGATAAAAAAATACTTACTATCACTCTTGTTTTTTGCTCTTTGTAAGCCTTCGATTTGAGTAGACAAAACGTTAAAATTAAAAACAATTCAATTTAATACATTATTGTATTCAAAGTTCACATAAAAAGCAAACATCTTAAGAGGTATATTTTCTAAAATGCGCACAAAAAGTTCGGCAACAAGAGCCATGTAACCATTAAAATTAACCCTTTTGATGAGTATATCAAAATATCGAACATTAATTTCCATTCAAATAGAGCATTAAGAAATTGTAAAAGACACGTGATAAGCTTTTTTAATTTTCATGGTCTAATATACAAAGGACATAAAGTTTCCAACAACACGTGATCGAATTCGCATTATAGATTTGAACACAATTGTTGTCATAAAAATTTGCAACAATGCTCAAATCTCATTTGCCAGCGGTATTATCCAAAAGCTCACCGTTCCCCCCACATCAGATGTACAATTTGTAAAAAACTCTCACCACCTTACCCCCAATCGTCTTCGCTACTCGTCATCAATCATACCCAAAATAATGTGACCTAACGGACGGACACTAGGGTGAACTACCCCTGCTCCTGTTATACGTACCATATGACTATAGTTTCACACAGAAATTATCCTACCTCATGCACGAATTTGCCCATAAAAATCAGCCCGCCACGTCAAATTTCTCCGCTAAAGCTCAAGGGTGCTGCGCTCACAGGGTGCTTTTCAAAAGCATTATAAGGGGTGGTTGCACATTGCTTCCTGTTTGCATGAAACAGATTTACTTGAGCTCGATAGCCGGTCGCATCAAATTGTTTTGTTGCTCCGCGACGACAGGGAAATTCAGTTCAGTGCTCCTCTCTCCCTCCCCCATTTGAATTCTACTGTGCCGTGTTGGTTGGGTCCTGCAGGATAAATCCTCAGTGTTTTTACAAAAACTCCTCGAATTTCGAGATTCATCGCAATATTCGCAATTTTGTGAAAGCGTATAAATCAATAAATGTTTAATTTCTAGTGGAAAAGAAAGAAAACTCAAAAAAATAGGTTTTTTCATTGCTAATCCAGTTTGATTAAGGGTTGCGCAAAATAAAGTGCAAAAACTAGAGTCGAGTGTTGAATCTGCAGAACAAGGGGGGAAGCATCAACATTTTCCATCTAGTCCAACAAATTAGTGCTAATTAAAAATTCGATTTGGGGACGGCCGGGGGGAGGTGTATCCTGGAGCGGGCACAACACCAACCCATCCCGTTGTCAGACTCCTCCATAAGGCCTTACCCAAGTACTTGTGTGAATATTTGCAATTTCGTGATTCTTCCGATGATAAGTTTATGAGAAAAAAAGTGATCTGTGATTTAACAAATAAAATATTGTGAGTGTTAACACACATTGGCAGACGGAATAGAATTTTGTAAGTATGGTTTAAGTTTATATGTATACGAGTATACATAAAAATCTTCATATTCAACGTACAAATGCGGTGATAAATCCTGAATCTTAGGCACTAAATTGCAAATTTCGATTCAAGTATGTGTGAGTGCCTGTCCAGCTGATGACGTGTAGCCAAGTTGCCACATTTTGTTTAATCCTTCCCAGTGTAGCAATGTTGATTCGAAATTATTTCACGTGGAGTTTGACATTGAGCCTATTCATTTCACGCCGATATTGTCTGGCTCATAGTTGTGTGTTTCTGGAGAATTGGGGTGAGATTTATTGGGGGGAGATATTTAAAGGAGGTTGTCAGAAAGTTTATTACAAAGCACAATCCAATGTAAATAATATGAGTGGCCATGAATTTTTAAGGCTTTGTAAAACGAATTTGGCAAAGACCTACTAGTCTCACGTCCTGTCTGTCCGTCCGTCTATCCATACGTCTCAGTTAGTTTTCTCAGAAACTATAAAAGCTTCAAAGTTCAAACTTTATAAGAGGGTCAAAATTAGTAGTCTCTCGAAAGTTTAGGCCGTATCAAAAATTTGAAAGGTTTGACTGTAGGAACCATAAATTTTTTTTTTATCTAAGATAGTCGAGTGGGGTATCAAATGCAAGGTCTTGACTAGGAATTATAGAATCTGAAACAAAATGGTGGTTGGTGCATGAGGAGGGTCCAGGTGGAATCAAAAAGTAAGAAAAATTTTTGTTTTCCCTCACGATTGGACTCCGAAAAAAATCACGAAGATAGATCTTTATGAGTACAAGAACAACAAATACATACCTCAGAAATCAAAATTCATTCAACATTTTTAGTAATAGAATGGTTTGTGAATTTTACATTTTCCCCATAACCGAAACGGTACTCTTAAAATTCCATAATTATGTACGTTAACATAAGGTTCTTTCGATCACAAAATTTTGGAACTTTATAACGATGTTCAGCATTTGGTTCTAGTGCAACAGGCAATGGGCAGTGCTTTTAAAAGAGACAACATGAAAAAATAATGTAGGAAAAACACATAAAAAGGCATATAATAGATTAAGGACATTTAATAATTTTTCCTGCTAAATAAATTTGTTTTGGTGAACGTTTATCGGTCTTTGTAGCCACCAAGTTGCAAGGAACACCTGCCAATTTTAATCCGCCAATAATTAAATATCAAGCGTAATCCTGACCATATTACTCTTTAAGCACTAGTGTGGTACCTCAATGAGCTGGTCTAAAAAAACTCAACATTACACTTTAATTTAGACTCTTGCAACCGATATTTTATAAAAGTATAAAAACATCATCCCTGTCACCTTAACGTTGATTCCTAGCTTTTCTAGCTCTAGGAGTCTATTGCATACATTTTTACTAATGTTTTTCTGCGAGTCACGAGTAGGTTTAATTGAGAATGCTTCCCGCTTTTCGGATCCACTGTTCTTCCTGGTGGCGCTCAAAAACTATTATACTGTGCAGCCTCTTCTCTGGAGAAACGTTCTCTGTTTCGATCGTTGAATGCATTAATTAATCGTTGCACAGTCACTAATAATTTTTGTGTGAATACAAGAAAATTGAAATGAATGGAATTTCGTTAATTCCAATATTATTCGATTCTTCGGAAATTTACAAATATAAAAACGTCATAAATTACTACCTAAATATGGATTTCACTGAGTTTAAAGGCACCCATACGATTTTATTGAGTAAAACATAGAATCGGCAAATTGTACTAACTAGGGTTTTCCATTAAGGACATAACAATAAATAAATAAATGTCAATGAATCGATTGAGGCGTGCTGTGTGCCTAGTGGCACCATCTTGTTGAAACCACATATCGTTGATGTCAAGTTCTTTCAATTCTGGCCACAAATAATCTTCTGACGAATAACACATATTTTGCTTATTAACAAAGCCATTGAGCCGGAAATGAGCTTCATAGCTGAAGATGATTTTTCGATAATAGTACGAGTAATTAATAGTAATTTTTAATAATTTCCAAACTTTGCTGGTTCGTGAACTTTACCATGATGAAAATGTTGACTTTAACTAACGTTTCGACATTAACAGTTCATTAAAAAAGTGTAAGCGTGCGTCCGTATAAAGATACGAAGATGTTATGTCCCTAACACCCTATATTTAATAAAGTTTAGTGAATTTCGACTTCTAGGATATTTTTCGCCGAGTACATACACGAGTAAGTAACTACTCCTGTGGTTTTCGCTCAGAATTTTAGGTTCACAAGTGTCAAATCACTAAGGGGGGACCCATTTTTCGTGTTCTCTCTCTTTTCTAGTACGCATCGTTGTTGGTCATGCAGTTTAAAGCTAGGTATGAAACGGTCTTACCAAGGCCTTTCATTTGATACTCCATATGACTATCCTCGGTAAAAGATATTTCATTCAAGGAATCACATTATAACTTCTGTAAGGCCACCACTTTTGCTTTGAGTTTGCCGAAAGTGTGGGGATTCTAGCTTCTATAGTTCCTGAGAAAACTTGCTTTGACAGACCGGACGGATGAACAGACGGGTATCGATTTTAAAAGTTATTGTAATTTTTTACTAGACCCTAAAAACAAGTCAACAATATTTATCTTACATACCCGTTTTGGTAATAAATAAACCATATTGCATAATTCCCCACTCTTCTGTCTTTTTTCAGTGAATTGCCTAGGGAAAATGTTGGAGCAGCGTGCTATAATGCTAGTAAGTAACAGGGGCGACTGAACCAAATTAGGGTTATTCTGCGGAGGCGCAGCTGAACCTACCTTCTACGTAATATATTTGTCGACCATCCAGAATCGATCTTTGATATTTCGATTTCGATCGATTATTCTAGTTTTGGTTCTATTTGACTTTTTTAATTTATTTAGGCTTTTATGGGCTCAAGTTTCAGAACCAACTTTCAGGGGAAACCTCAGTTTAGTTGACAATGTAGCTTTGATTGGAGTTTTCTTGTCGCGCGTTTGCTTTTAACTCTAATTTTTCTTCATCATGTGTCCTGTAATAGTTTTTTTCTAGCTGAAGAACTGATATTAATTGTTCTATTTAAACAGTCCTCATCATCAACTATGGCGCGACAGCCCAACAGGGGCCTTAGCTGCCTGGATTAATCACCTCAAATCAGCACTCACATATAGATATTTCCAAACATGAACTTCCTAGAAAACAAATATGGTACAGCGTGATGGATTTTGTTTTATTTTCGCTGATTTGTAGCCTTAGTCGAGTTTCAGGAACATATTTTTGGCAGTTGTCAACGACCGTGATAAAATGTTGATGTTGTTCGCATAGGCTACCACTTGACTCCACTTGTGTAATAACGTACCTCTTGTATCGACAGGTAGCTTTTTCTTCTGACGTATTCCAGAGCTAAATTGAATACCAATGGGGTCAGACCATCTCCCTGCTTTAGCCCGATATTTGTGTCAAAGACATCGGTGAGTTGGTTATTGATGCGAACTTGGGAGGTTGCCGACGTCATAGTCATTTTGATAAGGCTAATTTGGCTGGGAGATCAAAGCAAAGCATTATTTTGTACAGTACGTTACGAACAATATGTCGTATACTTACTTAAAGACAACGAACGTTTGGTGTACGTCTATATCGAATTCCCCGCATTTCTTATGTACCTGCCTAACTGTAAACAATTGGCCTATTGTCGATCTACTTGCTCTAAAGCCATCTTGATACTCCCCAATAATACTGTTGGCATACGATTTGATGTTATTTTCTAAGATCCTTGAAAATATTTTGTACGCCGTACAAAGTAGTGATATGCCTCTACTTTTGCACTGTAGTTTGTCTCTTTTTTGTGGATAGGGAGTACAATTGATTGGCTCCAATCGTTTGGCATACGTTCTTGGTACCAAATGTGCTGGATGACCTTATGGATGGCTTTATGAATACCGCTGCCACCATATTTGATGAGCTCCGCTGGAATCTCATCGATGCCCGGTGCTTTATTATTCTTTTGGGTCTTGATGGTGGAACTAACATCATCTTGAGTTGGTTGGGCCAATGGAAGCTCTCTTGGAATATCTATAGGCTTCGATGTTTTGGATGTGTGAGGTGGACTTAGGAGATTCTTGAAATAGGATGCCCATCTTTCTTAATCCTGTTTTCATCAGCGATGATTTTGCCGATACCATCATGGCAGAGCATGATCTTGGGCTGATAACTTCGGTTCAAGCTTTTCAGCTTGTCTTGTCACTCGCTAGACTTACATTGATGCTTCTCAATTGGTCATTGTATTTTTTATTCTTAATTCCAATTATCTTATTCGCTAGACTTCTGAGACTTTCATAATGTTCTCTCTTCATCTTGATTTTCCTACTGAAATATTGTTTGTATGCCTGATTTTTTGCCTAACGCAATCTGGCACTCATCATCAAACCAATCATTTTATTTGCGCGGGGCTTGATGTCCGATTGTCTATTCTATGATGGTCTTAATTTCCGCATCGACTTCCACCCATAGCACGTTATTTGTTTTCAGCGATGTGTCTGATAGGATGGGAGCCAGCTGGTTGTCGAGGGTCTACGTGGAATTTTTTGCTACAGATGCCGTTGGAGCCTTTTGATGTTGAATTCCTCCAAAGGGCTTGTCTTTGCCGAGTACTCATTTGACAAGTAATGATTCGAATTACAATTGGCTCCTCGGTATGTACGGACATCAAGTATGCTCGATGTCCATCGTTGTTGGATGGGAACATGGTCGATCTTGTTTTGTATGTTGCCATCCGGTGATATCCAGGACATTTCTTGTATGCGTCGATGTGAGAAGCAAGTCAAACGTATGACCAGATTTCTGCTACAAGCAAAATCAATCAGGCGCTGGACGTTGTGATTTGTTTATCGTAGAGGCTATATCCTCCAATCGTTCCCCAATGAGATGGTTTATTGCCAATCTTAACGTTGAAATTACCCAGGATTATTTTTATATCGTTTGTAGGCAGTGAGTCGACTAGTCTTTCCAGATAATTGTAGAACGTTTCCTTCTTTTCTTCGGTCGGGCCATGTACGTTGATCAGCCAGATTTTGAACAATTTCGCCTTTCCACGGATCAAACACAACGTTAATTATTTGCTTTAAAATCAATAACGTGCGATTTGAAAATCCATATCCACAATAAAGGGCACTCGGAACTTTCGCTTTCCAGCATGCTTCCACCTTTTGAACATTGTGTGCGATCTCATATCTTAATAATCTCTTCCAGTCCAGTTCGTTTCTTGAATAGCCTGTATGTTTAATTTATATTGCATGTGCTGTAGTAAAAGGTCCTTAACAGCACTGGAGTTGTTTAGTGATCGATCCGACATTTTAGGATCTAATGCCGTAGTCCTTTTTTGGTTGCGAGGTCGTAGCTGTAGGTCCAATTCATTCTAAGACTCTGTTGCCGGTTTCACAACAATGTAGGGTTTTCCAGGGAGTTAGCCCACCACCAAACCTTCTTTCTGGGGGCATGGTTATTATACTTTTGATTCCGTTATTAGGTGCGGAAGATTCACCTTCACCCTCTTACGTCAGTTTTTTACAAAACGTGAATGCCACAAACGATCACCACAAAGAACGTGTAAGAAGGATTTATTAGCAGAGCTGAAGTGTATTTGCAATTATTGGCATTTCCCGCCATTTAATGTCACATAATTGGGTAACCAGCAAACCAAATGTGTGACTACGAGACAATTGGCTACCCTTTGGTCGCCATTGTAAACATATGTGCATTATATCTCTTCACTTCTTCCCAAGATTTCCCCTTCAACTGCTCACCTAAATACTAACCTAGTAAAAGTGTTTTGAAATTAAATGATGAAATTTGACCGAAATTTTGCTTCATACTGAATATCAACAGAACAAAATAATGATTCTTTGAATCGTTTTATATTTAAAAAGCAGGAACTTTTGAGTAATTGATAGATCAGACTCGATGTAATTTAAATCGAAATTTAAACTTAGTTATTAAAGCCGCTTATGCTGACGTAAGAAAAGAAGCCATATGGCAGTAGTGCTTACTACCACATACGAGGTGTGTATAAAAAGGAAGGAGATTTTTCAAATTTCGCGGCCAACGTACATTCGATTATCGATTTTTTTATTTTTTTTTATGTTGGTACACTCGTCACGAACATATATATACAGTTACAGCTACATAATATATTTAGTTTGTTTGTGAGAGGCATTACGGTTAGAAGCGTTTTGCGTGCTCGGCGATTTTTTTGCTATCAGAAAAAATGGATCAAAGATCAAGAACTTGGCCAAAAACAAAACCGCAATTATGCTTCAGCCACCATATTCACCGGATTTGGCCCCAAGAAATTTTTTCTTGTTCCCAAAACTGAGAGACCTACGAAAGGACGGAGTTTTGCAACGATTGAGGAGATAAAGACTGCATCGCTGAAAGAGCTCAAGGATATACCGAAAAGTGCTTCGAGGATTGGAAAAGGCGTTGGCACAAGTGCATTGATTACTTTTCAGGGGACAGCATAAATATTGAGGAATAAATAGAACACACCTCGTACATGACCATATGTAAGGTAGACTTTTCTCGCAAATTTATTTGACGGTATATGAACAATTGTGGAAGTGTCAACGAAAATTCGAGTTTTTGTAGGATTTCGAGATGGATTTCTACAGAAAAATCCAGATTGTCCGCGGAGAACACAGTAGTGCTGTTTGTGAAGTGAAAATTATTTAAGCTCTTACACCGGTTTAATTTTTTCGCGGAATTTGTTTCCTTCTCAAAGCTTAGCTGTCAGTGGAAAGTGCAGAGCATGTGCTTCATTACCCGTCTTGAAAAGTGTAGAGGTATAGTGGACAGTGCAAGATGAATTTCAAGCATGCAAGGAATACGATTATTAAGTAAATATCTCGGCTAAGTTCGTTGATCAGATAAATCGGCGAAGCAAAAACAAATGGCAGCTATTTTAGGCGAAAAATCGTGATTTCTTTTCTGACCAAGTATCGCTCAGATTCCGACGAAATTTGGTACAGAGCTTCATTGAACTGTTCAATGAATCTCACAATAAAAAATTCAATGTCAAACCGTTTGAAACAAAATGGCGGCCGCTCAAAAAATTTGTTATTGTAGTTCAGACTAAACTTTTCAACCGATGTTAATGCAATTCAGAAGTTTGGTAAAAACTACAAATGTCTAAAGAACAATGCAAGAAAACCAAAGGTCAGGGTTCAAAAAATAAAATGGCGGCTTGTTGAAGCTCAAAATTTCAAAGGCTTCGAAAAGTCACAATTTTGATTTCATGTGTATGAAACTTAATTTTAAGGTAGGAGATAAACTATAGCCTCGCTCGAGCCGATGGCAAAGATCGAAATAAGCGACGACTGCGTCACGCACCTGGCCGAGATAGAAGAGGCCATCAGAAGGGAGTTCCCTAGCGTGGGCAGGATCAAAGCAAGGCTGACAATAGAAAACCATAGGGGACAACGCATGGTCACCATTGACTTGATCGAAAAGGGTGCCGAACAATTTCTAAGTAAGGGCAAAGTAAGAATATGGTGGGTTGTTTGCAGGATACGGCGAATAGCAACGCCTCTTCAATGTTTCAAATGCCTTGGCTATGGTCACACCGCACAAGTATGCAAAGGACCCGATAGGAGTTTCCTATTTTACAAATGCGGTGAAATGGAACATAAGAGAAAAGAGTGTACGAAGGAGGCACACTGTATTCTTTGCAGGGATGCTGATCCAAAACCTGATGTTGGACCGGATTTTCCAGGAAGCCCTAGCCAAAGCAAAATTAGAACTTCGGTGACCCGCATCCTGCAGCTAAACCTACACCGCAGTTCAACAGCCCAAAATCTGCTTGAGCAGTTTGCGAGGGACATGAAAGCCAAATTTTTGCTGCTGAGTGAGCAACACTGTGATAAAAGTTCTGCATTACGGTATCCTGATGAAACTGGTACTGCCGCCATTTGGGTTCGAAATAGTGATTTCCAGGCGGAGAGCTGTGGACGTGGGGATGGTTTTGTGTGGGTACGGTGTTCAGGGACCACCTTCTTTAGTGTGTACCTAACGCCGAACGAATCGATATCATCTTTCCAAGGCAAGCTTAATGCTTTGGAGGGCGCTGTCTCGAACGCACAGGGCAACGTACTCTTTGGGGGGGACTTCAACGCGAAAGCAATCGAATGGGGTATGCCTCAAACAGATCCGCAGGTGCACTGCTGCAGAGAGATCCGGAGGGGACGGAAGAATCGGCAGCTCCAGACGTGGTGAACTCAACTATGAGCATCATCACGACTGCTTGCAATGCTTCTATGCCCCATCGAAAAACCCGGCACGGCAAGCCCCCAGTATATTGGTGGTCGACTGAAATCGCTGAAAAACGAAGGGAGTGTCACAAGCTCCGGCGTGAGGCCCAACGGGCGCGGAACCGTGACAAGGCAAGCAACCGCGCAGCAGCATATAAGTCGGCCAGGAAATGCCTTCGCAAATTGATCAACAACAGCAAGGCTCGCTGCTGGCAAGAGCGATGATAGAGATGCTGATGAAACTGGTACTGACCCCATCTGGGTTCGGACCAGTGATTTCCACGCGGAGGGCTTTGGACGGGGGGATGGTTTCGTGTGGGTTCTATGCTCAGGAACCACCTTCTTTAGTATGTACCTAACGTCGAACGAATCGATATCATCTTGCCAAGCTCCGCTTAATGCTGCGGAGGGGACTATCACGAATGCAGACGACAACGTGCTCGTTGGAAGAGACTTCAACGCTAAAGCAATCGAATCGGGCATGCCTCAAACAAATCCGCGGGGAAAACGAGTCCTAGAAATGGCGGCCAGGACGGCGCTCGTCGTACTAAACACTGGAAATACGCCGACCTTCCGCCGTATTGGCTATGAAGGAACCATACCGGACATGGCATTCGCCTCGGAGTCCTTAGTACGGAACTGGAAGAGGCAGTCCTTTCCCTGAAAGCGAGGAAGGCTCCAGATTCAGATGGTGTTCCAGCTTGTCTATCACCATTGTCCTGAATTATTGCTGAGCAGATTAAACGCTTGCCTACGGGACGGGGCTTTCCCAGTACGATGGAAGGTGGCGAAGCTCGTGCTCATCAGCAAGGGGAAGGGACATCCCGGTCGCTAGACACTGCTGAGAGACTGCTAGAGAAACTCGTCAAGGGAAGACTCATTGACGGGACTCGTGCTGCTGGGGACTTATCTCTTCGGCAGTACGCCTTTAGAGTAGGATGCTCCATCATTGATGCGATTGCAGCGGTGGTGAGTGCGGTCCAAAAGGCAGAGGCATATAGCCGTACTTTCGACTCCTCTAGATTGGCGGATATTCTAGATACGTTGGAAACCCCTTTTCCAAATTCCAGAATATCTAATGCGGCTTTTGAGGGACTACCTGAAGGACCGAAGCCTGCTTTACGACACGACATAAGGCCAAAGAAGGATGGAAGTTACATCGGGTGTTGCCCAAGGATCTATCCTTGATCCAGACCATTGAAACGTGTCTTACAACGGGCCACTGAGACTGAGGATGCCAGGTGAGTCACGCTTGATCGGCTATGCAGATGGTGTTGCAGTTCTGGTCGATGGACGCACCATTGAACAAGCGTAACTCAGGCTAGGTATGCTGATGCGCCGAGTGATAGACTGGACGGCTGCTCGCGGGTTCAGTTTAGCACTGGAGAAAACTGATGTGGTCACCTTGACAAAAAAGAGAATCCCTAGAGTAAGGATGATCAGCATTGGAGACATACTAATCGAATCGAAACCAGCGGTGAAGTATCTGGGGCTACTAATCGACATGAAGATGAGTTTCTCTGAGTAAATCAGGGCAAAGGCTGGGAGTCGACTTATTTCCAACGTAGGGGGACCCAGTCCATCAAGAAGATGCCTCGTGATGAGTGCTGTAGGTTCAGTGCTACTGTATGGTGCTACACAGGTACAGAGAAGAGGAGCACTGAGGATTGCCATTTCGTACCCGACAGTCTTTAATTCGGTGGTGAGGGTTATTGCAGGCGTGATACCTGTTGCCTTCCTTGATAGAGAGCGCCACGCTATTTTCCTGCGTCGAAACCAGGGCGCGAGGGAGATGGTTGTCCGCGAGGAGAAACAGCACTTACTCAACGATTGGCAGCAGTCTTGGGTGAATTGCACGAAAGGAAGATGGACTGCGCGCCTCATTCCCAATGTGAGACCCTGCCTAAATCAATGGCAAGATGAGACTGACTTGTATTTGACCCAGCTTTTGAGCGGGCATGGGTGTTTTCAGTCTTACCTGCACAAGATTGGTTAGTCATGGTCTCCAGATTGTCAGTTTAAACCCAGGAGAGGAAGACAATGCCAGCCACACATTTTTGCGTGCACTAAATGGGACAGGCTGCGAAGACACCTTTACAGGGAGACGTGGGAGCTCACCACGGATTGTATAGTCGCGGTGATACTCGAACCGGTTAACAAATGGAACCAGGTGGCACATTATGTTCGGGCAGTCCTAAAAGATAAAAGGGACTCACAGAAGCCGAGGACGTTGGGGCTGGGAGATCGCTTGTCTGGCAACTTCTCTTCCCCTCTCTCCTTCCCCTAAAAGAGGGATCCCCCAGCTTGAAGGCGCCTCGCGGCGTAACAGAATGAGATCTGGCCCGAAGTAATGTGTCAAACGGTTCCAGGCTAGGTTCTCTCGACTGGGGAGGTGGTTAGTGAATAGTCCAGTCAGTACAGTTAGTTGATAGTCCAGTCACTTGCGCATGCATGGGAGTCTACACTCTGTGTTGAAATGAAGGTGGTTCAAATATGTAATTTTTTCAGATATTTGTGGCCCTCTAGCGGTTTTTTAACGGATTAAGATGAGCCCTCGAATTATGGATAACAGTATTAAGTTGTTGTATTCTGCAAATAATTATCAAAATCGGATGAATAATAAAAAAGTCGATAATTTAAAACCTAATATTTTAAGCTCCCATTTTTGCTAAAAGTTGAATATTTTGCCATGTCTAGAGTAAAAGTCCGATCGAACGAAATTTGGCCCATTGAGTGATGAGACCCTAAGACATATACTATACATTAAAAAATCCACAATCAAATGCATATATTCAAAATGGCGGCCTCAACGTTCAGAAAATAAGCGAAATTCGCTGATTTCGTAGCAACTGAAATAATGAATATTTTTCATGGAAACGTTAGAAATGGTTCAAATTGGAAGTATTTATAGAAAAAACCATTTTCCTTAAACAGTCTTTGACTTTCAAAGTGCTTTTAAAAATAAGGGTACCTACGAGGAATTGGCCTTTCCGGCTGGTGGTGCCAACGGGATTTTTGAAATCAACTCATCACTTTTCACGTACCAGAGGTTCTCATTTCGTATTTTCGGTCAAGTTGCGGTATATCGATATAGAAGTGGCGTTGGGAACGGTAAATTTAATTAAATCTTGCATTGACATATTAGGTTGCTTATTATATAATTATATATTTTATATATATAATTTCTTTATTGGAATGTATGCGGTACAGAGGCCTTATAATGTAGTAGGTGTTCTGACAAAGTCATCTCACCATCGTTTGAACATTACTTAAAACTATGCATATAATCGTATTTCTATGAGATTATTACAATAAGCTAGAGGAAAATTTAGGCAAAAACCTCTACTGAACTTATATTAGCTTAACATAACTTATATTAGCTTAACATAACTTAACTTTCTATATGAAAAAGTAAATTTATCGATCGTATGCCACATCAGGGGCATAAAACAACCTTAGAGCCCTACATTTAAAGCCCGACACTGACTAATAAATTATTGCTCAACACTCCACGCTTGAGAACATTTTTCATCATTATATATATTTCTTTAATTTCAGCAATGGAAATTATTACCGAAGGGAAACATTTTCGCCTAGTAGAAGAATCGGAGCTTCCAGAATTATTGGAATGTATTGAACAATTTTTACCGGAATCATTAAAGGTAATTAAATTTTAACCCAATATACGCGTAATAGCAATCCACGTTAAAATTTCGTACCAACGCTGCAATACCAACAACACGTGCTTTCGAATACATCCGCTGAGCAAGGATTTCCTTTTCCTGTAAACGAAATCAGTGCATAGCATATCATGAAAGCCCTTGGGCAACCACAGGCCTTGGAAATATGAAAACCAATTAAAACAGGCTCAACTATTGTTTGAATGCAGATGAGCATTAATTCATAACATGAAGAGGACGCTAGGACAAATGAGTATTTTTTTCTGCAATGATACTTGCCAGAGAAAGAAAAGAAACAGTAGATGAACATCAACTACACTTCCAGCTATCCTTTTAGGTATTTAGCCGTTGTAACTACAAAATACCTTCTAGAGAGCCCTATTTGTAATTATTTCTTTGGTTTTCCACACTAGCTTCCTCCTTTATAGTGACGACGCAAATGGTTTTTGCTCTTTCTCTTTTGTCGACGAAAATGAAGCAAATAAAAACCGCAAGTATGATTCCGAGACTCGATTGATCAAAGAGCGCGACTCGTGGAAATTTCTCCTTGTTTTCAATTTATTTGCTTTCTATATAAGGCTTCAGTTGATTCCAGCCTAGTTCGTAATTGATATTACATGAGAGATGTAGAAAAGACTAGACCAAAGTTTCATTAGGTTTTTTCCAGCCTTGAATATGCCAAACTCAATTATTTCGTGTGCAATAAATATTTCCACGTGATGGTTACCAAGGATTGCATGCGTAGGACAATTTTTGATGCTATCAAATTTCTTAACTGCTAGACAGAGATCCGGTCGAATTACATGCAATAACAGACTACTAATTTAATAAATGCGCGAAGTTGAAAAACTCTGCGGTTAATTAAACCGAGGGAATCAAAAATTAAAGGTGTAGAATGAAATATTCTGAGAATTCGTACTCTCATTTTGAATGTAGTGGTTTTAATTAATTGGATAATATTGTAGAACATTTCACACCATCCTCATTTCAGTTTCATCAAACACTGAGAACGTACCTGAATGATCGAGTTTGGAAATTTTACTTTTATGTGACGAAAAATTGGCCGGATGATCCAGTTTGCTTGCACTTTCCAGGATGTACACTAACAGTATGTTGAAGATTATTCTTATTCGGTTATAAAATTGAATTTTAAAAAATTAAAAATAGAAATTTGCAAAGTTTATGACTATACCCTTGACTTCATATTTCTGGTGAGTACTAAGGGACATATAAAATTAAAAACAAAACATATTTTCAGCGCATTTTCAACTGCGTATATCATGAAAATTAAATGGAATCATTTCCCATTGGAAGTCTCCCAAAGTGGGATTAATTTCCGCTCAATCACTAAAAGTTCATTAAATGGCCGTTAAAAAATTCATACGCTATCGTTCAATGCAGCTTTGCAAATTTTATTGCTTTCCCACACTACCCCATCTCTTATTCTCTATTTTCCCATCAAATTTTAATCCCTTGCCATTATTGACACACTTGCCGTAATTTTTTTTTATTTTGCCCGTTACAGCCGAACAATAACATTTATGAGAGTTTCGGTATATTTTGTCCAACGAGTAAAATCGAATGTGCTAATCTTTTGCACACTGAAGATATTTTGATCGATTGGAAAAAAATATTGTACCAGAACTTTACGCACAAGGCCATCATCAATCAGTTGGAATCATTCTATACAAAGGATGGAGGTACAATGGAGAAACTCGAAGGGGATGTGTATATTTATGATAAACTTCCCGAGGATTTGCAGGGTGACGAGTATGAAAATTGATAGTCATCGACATTATGATGGAATGGGAGTTTATTGAGAATAATTCTATTTCTAGGTTGCAATCGGATGATGTTGAAATGCGTCCGCTAACCGCAGAGAATGTGAAAGTGATTCATGATTTATATCCAGCCAGTGAGATTGAATGTATGGATGTGTTTGAGAAATTAATAAAAGTTTTACCGGGTATTGGTATATTTCGGAAGGATACAGGGGAGATAGCTGCGTGGATGGTACATTCTTATTATGGTGCAATGTTTTCAATGCAAACCAAACCAGAATTTCGTAGGAAGGGGTGAGTATTTTTTAGTCAGTAAATATTCCGCCAATAAAGACATCCATTCTTATTTATTATTAAAAATTCTACTTTTCGACAACCGCGAACAAATTGCAGCTTGACGTTCTAAGTTTGAATCAGCCAAATAAAATTTTAAGCGAAACAACTTCACTCGTGATTTATTTATTTATTTACGCTATTTTACAGATCCTTATCAATACAATTACAAAATAGGTAACATGAAATATAAAAAATGCAATAAAAACAAACTAGGCTACTTAAATAGAAAAAAAAACAAGAATATAAAAAACTAATAAAGTATGAGGAGCTGAGGAGAATGTTATGTAATGAACTTTTAAAAGCGTTTAAGGAATGTGGCAGGGGACCCAGCTTGAGTTCATTGTAGCGACGTGATACGCGGACTAAAAACGAATAAAAATATTGTAAATATTGGGTGGAGCAAAGGGTACAGTGAATATGTCAGCCGAACGCGTTCTTGAGGTGGGACGTATATAAAGCCTTTCCCGAAGGCTGGATGAAAGAATACCGTGATATATTTTATATAATCGACACAGGTCTAAGAATTCTCTTCTGTAAGGGAGATTATATTTGTTAAATAGAGATCGTGTTAATTAACGCGGTACAGTTTCAACAGCATCCCAACGATTGATTATACTGAAAAAAACCATACTTGGGAGGCTACTCAAGGATTGACCGGACTAAGAGTACAAATGGATGGACACTAATTAAGACGTTGAAGGAATTGCAGGAGGATCGTAAAATAAAACCAGCGACACGTGAAGCTCTATTGGTTATACACGAAATATGGATGTCAAATTTCAAACCTGGGTCAAATACTACTTCCAAATCTTTAAATTTGTCAACAAGTGCGAGCAGGGATCCATCAATCGGTATTATATTAATGGATGAATTCTGTAGGTGAATCTCATTTGACAAAATTTTCAAATATTAAGAGGAAGTAAATTACCTTGAGTCTGTGTGGTCTAGTGGTTAGAGCATGAGACGCATAAGCCGAAGGTCCCAGGTTCAAATCTCGTTTGTAAACAACGTGATTTAGTTCAGGGGATTTTTCGGACAGACTACGAGTGTTCACTCAGTGGTGATATGTACTGATTTAATCAGATCATATCATAGCTGAGCAGACACACGGGAGCATGGTACTGACCAAGCCAACTTCCGAAAAAATCAATACGGTCATGAAAATGAGATAGTCTACCTATCTCTAAGCGAAGGCCCAAGAGGGGCTGTAGTGCTAAAAAGAAGAAGAAATTACCTTGACACCTATATCTATTTTGGAGATTGGCAAGATCATCTTGAAGATATTAGCAGTCTTTGCTGGAGTTAATAAAACGATAAATTTTTTAATCATCCGCGTGAAGAAAACAATTAGAAGACACGCATTGGAGAAAGTCATTAATAAAAATGTTAAATAGCAAAGGGCCTAAAATTGACTCTTGAGGAACACCAGATTGTGGACAAAATGAGGCCGACGAAAAATAGGATATGAAGGATAAGATCCAAGAGAGAATTGAGTAGGAAACGCGGAACGATCGGAGTTTGTTAGCGAGATGGCCATGATCGGCACTATCAAAGGCTTTAGCAAAATCGGTTTATATGGCACCCACTTGTTGGCTCTTGTCAAAAGCAAGAGAGATGGTGTTCGTAAGTTCTAATAAGATAGTTATTGTGAACGACCTTAAGTGAAGCCATGTTGTTCATTTGCAAACAGGATGCTTACTTATGGCATCGTATATTTTGTTATGCACAATGCGCTCAAGCAGTTTGCCAAAACAAGGCAGTACAGAAATTGGACGATAATTCGAGATTTCACTACGATCTCTCGACTTATGGATCGAGAAGATATTAGCATACTTCCAGACGTCGGGAAAGCAGTAGGTAGATAATGAAGAAGATAACGACTTTAAGAACAGATTTGGTATTCCATCAGGACCCGGATCACAATTAATGTCAAAAGTGGGCAGTACATGCACGGAGAGGTCACGATAGGGTACACAATAGGAGAAGAAGAGGGACATAATGAGTATTTAGTGGGGCTTGAATCCTTAAATGCGGAGGAAAAAAATTAACAAGAAGGTGACAAATAACTTGCCCATCAGAAGCTTGACAGTGATGCGACGAGAAGACATTAGGGTTATAGGATGTTGTTTTCAGTAACGGATTTATGACCAGAAGGGCTTAAGATCATTAGACTGCAGTGATGTTACAATCATATAATAATAAGATCGCATTGCGCTCTTAACCGCTTTTTTGGCTTCTATGCGAAGCAGTCGATAGTAGGCGAGGTCGGTGTCATAGTTGGAATGCTGGTGTTTTCTACGCGCTTGGTCCTTCAAATAAAGCGCATCTGAGAATTCAGCCGAAAATAAGCTGGGACTCTTCTTTCAAGGGGAACGGCAGTAAGGTATATGATTTATAATTATGCTTATTAGATTTTGGTAGAAGGTAGATAACACTGTATTGATACCTAGCTGCTATTGCCGTGGCCTCTCTAGATGTTTACTTTATTTTACCATTCGTTATGCTGGTGAATCTTTCTTTACGAATGATTAAATTAATAGACTGGAACTCGTATGACCCTCAGGGTTTATCATAGCGGTACTACTTTAAAATCATATTCGATGCGATAAAGCCTGCGTGTTTGTTGCGATGGAGTCTGCGACTTCGTTAGCTCCTCGTTTAGGATGTCCGTCACTACGTGTATAGTTTTTGGTATATCTTCCAAAGAAACTTGTTCGAGGCTTGCTCCACGCCTCGCAACCTCGTCAACTCGTTCGTTCTTCTATTTTGATCGAGATTCAAGAATACAATGCCTTAATAGCCGTCTATCTGAGTATATCATAATCTTTTCTTTCTTGTTTCCGATGGGCGCGATAGTTTCGCCGATCCACGCCGGTGTTAGTTTTGGAGCAATCTGTTTAGACAGTTGTCGCCTCATATGAATTAGAGCACATTCTATCCAGCTACCTGGAATGGTAACCGAATACTTTCTATTGAACACCTAGGTAGGGGTCATATACACTCGTGTCAATTGCTTTGTCGATAGGGACGAATATTTCGCATATAGATCTATTAGAATTAACGCTAGCATGACATTTAATGCTACTCAGTCCTCCCGTTTTACCCCACACATGCCTGCCTTCGTACCACTTCTAATGTTTGCTTTAGGTTGCTTTTTTAAGAGCGGGCACTAGGCTAAAATGTCATAAACACGAATTAGTTTTAAGACAGCCATGTGAATTTAGAGGTACTTCTCATATGCGTGATATGCTTGTAAATTATTAGATAGAGAAATTTTTATGAATGTCGATAAAATTTGTTTTGTAACAAATATATATTAGCGACAACCTGTTCATGGTAAACAAAAACGTATGTATGTATGTGTGCTATTCTTACTGTTGGAAACCACTGTATTTATTTATGATTTGTACCATCCTAAATTTTGTTCAAATTCAAAATAATTTTGTTTTCAATAACATAGCTTACGCTCTAATCATTCCTTTATAAAAAATTGTAATGTGAAAGCTATAGAAGATAAACGATACAAATATTTATTTGAAACATTTAATTTAAAAAACCTTATTATTCGATATGGCAATAATTTTTAATAAAGTCAAATCATCATCATCTCCTCCAATCATCACGGTTCTGCGGCCTCGTTCGCTAGTTGACCACTCCCAGCAAAGATCTGCTGTCAGCTTCTATCGAGTCCTCGGTTTTCTTGTTGGACGCCTACTTTGTGTTTTAAACTTTAATGTTCTTTTGGGGCAGCATTTTATAAAACGTACACAGTAGAGCAATGCCTCTAATTTTCACACCTTAACTTATATCCCTTTTTGTGGAATATATACTTCGCCAATCCTCTGGTAACTGCTTCTCTGATCATATTCTGCATATTAGTCGGCGGAGGTTACTTCGATGGGAACCCTTCTCTGGAGCAGTTCTGTTGGTATTCCATCTATTCCACGAGCCTTATTTTTCTGATGTCACGCACTGCTGCCTATACTTTGTCTCTGGTTGGTGATGAAACTGGAAACTCTCGCTATGCTTCTAGAATGTTCACAGCTTCAGTAGTTGTTGGGGACGCTGTGAATGGATTCTGAAAATATTGAAGCCATTTGTTTTTGATTTCAACTGGGTTACCTATGATTTTGCCAAGATTTGTTTGTGGATTGAAGCCTTCTCTTAGATGTTTGATAGATACATATGCCGATCTAACTTCATGAAGGGTCATATTTTCGTTAATCTGTTGGATCCTTGGAGTTGATGGTCAGCCGTTTCTTTCTTCGGCACATTTTCTTGCTTGTCGTCGGAGGGTGTTGTATTGTTCTTCTTTGGCCTGAGTTTGTCGTTGGATTTATTCTTTGTACGCTTAGTTCCTTTTTTGAACCGCATCTTAGCATTCTTCTCGTTCAAATCGTTCCTACTTTTCTTTGGCCGGTGCCCCAAGACCTCTTCGGCCAAACAAACGGACTTCCAACAACCAAAAAAACATAAACTTAATATCCCTCTACCTGGTATAATTTAGTACTTGACGTAATTTACTACCTGACCTAATTACCCATTCGCTAATTACCCATCCTACGACTATATAAAGTCGTTCCCTTCAACACATCCTTTAGACACTGAAGATGACTCAAAGCAGTCGAAACGCGTCTGCTCACACAACAAAGCAAGGCCCGACGGCTTTTAAAGAAAAAAGAGAATTGGCCCGCGGATATCAAATAAATAAAATTATTGACTACAAATACAAAATTATTCAAAATTTTAATTTTGGTTTTTAATTCACATCGCAGAAAAGAGCCAAATTTTGCAATGTTACACGTAAAGAAAAATGAAGTCGCAGATTTTGGTCTACGCGATTTTTTTATATTTGTCACTATGATAGTTTTTATGTCTTTCTACTAACTTGCTTCTGTATTCTAAATTTGTTTTTTTTTATACAAAACATATGTGTTCCAAAAGCTGATGTCTAACAAGTGGAAGAGTATTTTTTCCTCCTTTTTCTGGTAATGGGATAGTCATGTCTAGACGATCAACACCTCCAATCGTTTCGTTATAATCTATCACGATTTTCGGTTTAGATATAACATTACCGCATTTTTGGTGTTATGTACATTAGATAGCAAACAAATGTCTCTTTCGTCTTGCCACTTCATTATCATCATTTTTCCACGTCGAGCAGCTACTATTTTACCCTTTTTCATAAATTTTGGTATATCTTTTCTAATTATCCTTACAGTCCCATATGTGAATGGTGTGATGTGTAATAATTGTCAGTGGTGAGACAATAGCGTTGGTCTAAAAGTGGCCCTAGCAACGACACAACAATTTGGGAAGTAACCGGAAGATCTTTATATTTGTCAGTTATTACTGTGCTTTTCCTGTGTACATAATAAACGAAAAAAATAACCACTTTGGGATTCTGACAGCAAAAATAATTTTATTCCAAACTTCCGATTTCTTAGTGGAATATACTGGACCCAACTTATCGACCTTTATAAAGCATTCGACTTTCATCAATCGTTATATCTCGTTCATTACAAAAATGTAAATTTCTTTTTATACTTTGATATCTTCGTAGGCTCATCAAAAGCAGGAGTATACCATATTTCGTTAGTCGACCAATACATTCGTTCTTCTGTTTTTTTAAGAGGCCCTGAAGTATATATATATATATATATATATATATATATATATATATATATATATATATATATATATATATATATATATATATATATATATATTGTCGCGTGTTTTCGGTTCGCGGCCAATAATTTTAATGTTCCGGGAAAGTGAAAACGCAACGTCTTTTAATTCAAGTTAAAAGAATTTATTTAATTACAAAAATGCACAATAAACAATTTAACAATTTAACACTTTCACTAATTTTAATTTTCACTATGAAAAAATCTAACACTTGTCCATAAATTTCTTATCGCAATTGTCTTCTAAATCACTTCGCACTCAAACAATCAATCGTCTTTACTTCGCGTTCCACTATGTCGCAGTTTTCTATCGCGGTTGTAATGAATGAATCCCCCCATTCATTCAGCTCGCCTTTATATAGGGTCTCTACCTATTCACCCATTTCTCGTACATTATCGAATGTTCTACCGAGAGGTACCTGGTAGATTCGAGCAAATTAATGAATGGAGTGACGTCACTTGCAGATGTTGATCATGCTTGTTGGGTTCTCGTGGGTTCGAGTAAATTCATTTGTTGACGTTGATTATGAAAACAATTGCGACAGCAGCTCGCAGAATTATTTGTACATGTAATTATTTGTACATGTAACACTGCCCCCACCTCAGTTCTTTTCGCCCCGAAAAGATGTGTCGCTATTTGTAGTCAATTCTCCCTGGGTGTAATATGGGGCAAGACGGTCCAGATGCACGATTTTCATTTTAGCTCTCGGCTTACGATGTTCCTGTATTCGGTATACGACGTCGTTGATTCGCTTTGTAACTCGGTATGGTCCCTCCCAATTATGTTGCAACTTTGGAGACCTACCCTTCCGCCGTTGCGGGTTATAAAGCCACACCAAGTCATCTTGCTGGAAGCTAGTAGAATTAGCCTTTAGATCATACCTGGTCTTCATGCGGTCAGTAGCCGATTCGAGGTGTTTTCGCACTGTCCGATGTATCTGGTTCAACCGTTGTCTTAGATCACTTGCGTACTCCGAGACCGTTTGGGGTTTCTCAGGGGGTGTTCCGAACTTTATATCGGCTGGCAAACGAATAGTCTTTCCAAAAATGACTTTGGCTGGGGCTTGGCCCGTCGATGCATGTTCAGCGGCTCTATACGCCATTAAAAATAGTGGGATATGTCGGTCCCAGTCCCTTTGGTTCTCGTCAACCATCTTGGCCAGGTGTTTATTGAGCGTGCCGTTGAAACGTTCGACCATTCCATCGGATTGCGGATGCAGCGGTGTTGTCCTCGTTTTCCGTATTCCGAGCAGCTCGCACATTTCGCCAAAAACTAGTGACTCAAAGTTTCGGCCTTGATCCGAATGTAGTTCGCCAGGTACGCCGTACCTACTGGCCCAATTTAACACTAGCTGTTCAGCTACAGTAGTTGCTTCCTGGTTGAGAATGGGGTAGACTTCGGGCCACTTGCTGAAATAATCGGCTACAACCAGCATGTATCGATTTCCCCATTCAGATTCAGGAAAGGGTCCTGCGATGTCAACAGCAATCCTTTCAAACGGTACCCCCACGTTATAGATTTGCATTTGTCCTCTCAGTCGTCGCTTTGGGCCTTTGACGGAAGCGCAAATTGTGCATCTGCGACACCAGTCCTCTACGTCTTCTCGAGCGTGGAGCCAGTAGAACCTTTCCCGCGATTTCGCTAAGGTCTTGTTAACACCAAGGTGGCCTCCCGAGGATCCTTCATGCATTTCCTTAACCACATCGTGGATTCGGCTTTGGGGAAGTATAGTTTGCATCCTATAGGAGCTACCATCCGCCGTTTCCCATTTTCGCTTGAGTACGCCACCCTCCACCTGAAGGGAGTTCCATTGTGCCCAATAGCTTTTCAGGGTTGCGCCATGCATTGAAACGTCTTTCCACTCAGGTCGCCCAGTCGTCTCCTTCCATACGAGCAATGGTCCGATGTCTTCATCGGCTAACTGGGCGGTTCGAATCTCCTCCGATGACCAACCTTCATCGAATTCCGCCGTTATCAATCGCAGATCAACGAGCGGTTCCTTTTCCTCAATCCGTCGGCAATGCTTGCAGTTAGCTGGACATGGACGGCGGGATAGGGCGTCAGCATTTCCATGAACTCCGCCCTTCCGATGAACAATTTCGTAGTCGTATGACTGCAATCTTTCGATCCATCTCGCAACTTGTCCCTCGGGATTTTTGAAGTTGAGCAACCATCTCAGTGATGCATGGTCCGTTCGAAGAACAAATTTCTGGCCATATAGATACTTGTGGAACTGCTTGGTGGCCTCTATTATAGCCAATAGCTCCTTCCTGGTCACACAGTAATTCCTCTCACTTTTTGAGAGAACTCGACTGTAATAAGAGAGGACTCTTTCTTCGCCATTGATCTGCTGGGAGAGTACAGCTCCAATACCGCCGTTGCTTGCATCGGTGTCAACTACAAACATTTTTCCGGGTTTCGGATACGCCAGTACGGGTGATTCACACAGCTTTTCCTTCAGGGTCTCAAAGGCTGTCTGGCATTGTTCATTCCAGACATACGGACGATTTTTCTCGGTTAGCTGATGGAGACACAGATATTTTGGCAAAGTCTTTGACGAATCTTCGATAGTAGGTCGCCAGACCCAGAAAACTTCGTAGTTGGCGCTTGTTGTTTGGTGTTGGCCAACTTTTCACGGCTTCAATTTTCTCAGGGTCTGTTTTGACCCCTTCTGCTGATACGACGTGTCCCAGGTATTTTACTTCATCTGCGAAAAGAGTACACTTCTCGGGACTAAGTTTCAAATTTGCCAGTCGTAATCGGGAGAAAACCTCTTCTAAGTTCCGCACATGCTCTTCGAACGTTCTACCGATGACGATGATGTCATCTAGGTATACCAAGCAGGTTTTCCAGGTTAGACCACGTAGCACATATTCCATCAAGCGTTCGAAAGTGGCTGGAGCATTGCAAAGCCCAAACGGCATCACCACAAATTGCCACAATCCGGTCCCAACTGAAAATGCGGTCTTCTCTCGGTCTTTCTTGTCAATTTCTACCTGCCAGTAGCCACTCTTGAGATCGAGTGTAGAAAACCATTTTGCGTCGGCTAAAGTGTCCATGATGTCATCGATGCGTGGGAGTGGGTAACTATCTTTCTTAGTGACGTCGTTGAGCTGCCTATAGTCGACACAAAAGCGAGTGCTACCATCCTTTTTCTTCACTAGAACTACAGGCGCGGCCCATGGACTGACAGAAGGTTCAATAACGCCTTGTTTTTCCATGTCCGAGATCAGCGCGCTCACTTCTCCTTGTTTGGCTATAGGGAGACGTCTCGGTGCTTGTTGAATCGGCTTGGCTCCCTGTGTATCTATGACGTGAGTTACCATACTCGTTCGGCCTTGGTCATCCGGGCTTGTTGAGAAGATGTCACTGTACTTGGTGACCAGATCAGAGCCTCGTTTGAATAGCTGCACTGGCAATTTGACCTGCTTCAATATTGCAGACGTGGATTCCCGGGCTTTGTCTGTGTCTTGCCTCCTTTTCCAATGATGGTCGTGAGTAGCTTCCAAAGAGGTGATGGTGGAAACAGGCTGGCAGCTGCCGATGACTTCTCCCGCTTTGACGCTCGTAGTTGAGTCTGCGGTGTTAAGGACTCTAACCGGCACATATCCGTTCCTTAAAGATCTTACAAGGCATCGTCCTACAATCAAACTGCGTAATGCGGACGTCTTCGTTGGCTCTATCAGATAAGATCGGTGGTCTCCAGAATCACCATCAAGCTTGGCCCATACAATGCTTTCGGAAGAATTCGGTACATCACTGTCAGTACATACCACTACATTCATCTTGGGAATTTGGACGCTGGGATCCTCCATCAGTACTTCTACATTCTGCCATTTCAATACACGTTTGCCCAAATCCAACGTGATTCCGTGTGGTCGCAGAAAATCCATTCCGAGAATGCAGTCATCCATAATGTTCGCGACCAGAAAATTATGTCGGAACACAAGGTCTCCCAACTGTATCTGGAGGTTGACCTCTCCATGAACAGGTGCAGTTTCTCCCGTAGCTGTCCGTAGTGAGAAAATTCTGCCCTTGTGAAGTTGTTGCTGTCTAACTAGGTCTGGTTGGATAATCGATCGGGTTGCACCAGTGTCGATTGTTATGGTGCAGTGTTCTCCGTCAACTTGACCCGGAAGGCATAAGTCCGCTTCTCCACGATGTAGTCTTGACACGATGATGGTGGTGCTGGGGACGTCGATCCTCCTAGCCAACCTCTGCCCCACGAAGTTGGCTCTTTCATGTTTCCCGACCCCTCTGTTTGAAGGGCTTCCATTCTGGGCTCTTGACTCGGTCTGGATCTCCTCCTAGCTGCACACCCTGGACAATAGCTCGGTTTTCTTCGCTTCTTGCAGTCTCTTTGCAGGTGCCCCTTCTCTCCGCAATTCCAGCATCTAGGCGCACCATTTACATGCGGATCTCGCTCAATTTCCACGCGCTCACACCTGCACTCGTCTGTCACTACCTCACGAACCCGGGCAGTGGTACGAGTCACATCTTTCGCTGCCTCAAAGTTCAGACTATAAGCCAGTGCGTCCTTAACCGTTTGCTTTTGAGCTAAACGCACGGCTTGTTGCAATTCCGGGTCCTTTAGTGCGCTGATGAATGCTTCTGTCGCTGCATCATCTCGATGTTCTGGGTCGTAGGCTGGATAAGCCAAAAGTGCCAGTCGCTCAATGTCTTGGGCTAGCTGCTGTAGGGTTTCACCAGACTTCTGCACCCGATGCCTTAGCTGTGACCGATAAATCTGCTTTAGATGATCGTCTCCATAACGCATGTCGAGCGCATTCATTATAGCATTCGGGTTTGAGTGCAATTCAACGGGGATGGTCTGCAAAAGCTCGGCAGCTGGGCCTCTTAGAGCAAGAATCAATGCAGTTGCTCGTTCCTGCTCATTCCAGTGATTTATGCGAGTGGCTGCTTCGAATTGGGTTTTGTAAATAGTCCAGACCGTTTGCCCATCGAATATTGGTGCTTGCACATTTCTAGATGAGCTTTGCGTTGCGGTTATAATTGGGGCTGGTGAGGTGGTTACTACTGCCTTTGCTGCTTCGAATTCCTTTTTCATATTTTCCATCTCATTGTTGATTCTCTCCTCGACCTGGCTGACCTTTTCCTCGACCTGGTAAACCTTTTCCTCGACCTGGTCAACCTTTTCCTCGACGCCTTTAATTTGTTTGTTGAGACTACCGAGCTCCGCTTTTATTTCGGTTGACTGTTTCTCCAGCTTCTGTGTGATGCCTGCCTTGATGTCTGCTTTGATTTCGATTGCTTGTTGGTCTAGCTTCGCTGATTGTTCATTTAGCTTCGTTGTTTGTTCATTTAACTTCGCTGATTGCTCATCTAGCTTCGTGGTTAAATTGGATGACTGTTGTCGCTGCTCTTGCTGCATCAGCATTAACATTTGCATCAGCGCATTTTCTGGTTCCTTTGTTTTTTTTGTTTCTGCTTCACCACCTTCTGCGCCTTTTTCTTCATCTGAGGGCTCACCGGAATCCAGATACGCGCCTTCCGATTCAATTGCGTCACGCAAGCGTGCAATCAGTGTGGCCTTTGTACCTTGCGTAGCCAGGTTTCGCTGTTCCAACTCTTCCTTAAGCTCCGACATGGTCAATTCATTAATTTTTAAGTTTAAGCTTCGTGGCATTTTTAATGTTTCTTTAAATTTTCCTATTGTGCACTATAAAAATGTTCAAATATTCACTTTCAAAATTTTTCTTTCGCACTTCTTGACACCACTGTCGCGTGTTTTCGGTTCGCGGCCAACAATTTGAATGTTCCGGGAAAGTGAAAACGCAATGTCTTTTAATTTAAGTTAAAAGAATTTATTTAATTACAAAAATGCACAATAAACAATTTAACAATTTAACACTTTCACTAATTTTAATTTTCACTATGAAAAAAATCTAACACTTGTCCATAAATTTCTTTTCGCAATTGTCTTCTAAATCACTTCGCACTCAAACAATCAATCGTCTTTACTTCACGTTCCACTATGTCGCAGTTTTCTATCGCGGTTGTAATGAATGAATCCCCCCATTCATTCAGCTCGCCTTTATATAGGGTCTCTACCTATTCACCCATTTCTCGTACATTATCGAATGTTCTACCGAGAGGTACCTGGTAGATTCGAGCAAATTAATGAATGGAGTGACGTCACTTGCAGATGTTGATCATGCTTGTTGGGTTCTCGTGGGTTCGAGTAAATTCATTTGTTGACGTTGATTATGAAAACAATTGCGACAGCAGCTCGCAGAATTATTTGTACATGTAATTATTTGTACATGTAACAATATATATATATATATATATATATATATATATATATATATATATATATATATATATATTACTTATGGAATTCTTTGTAGCTACATGAATGAGTTAGGTTCGGGAACGCGAAATGAAAATTAGATTTTTGTCCTTTGACTGATTGATGAAGAAATACGGAGTAACGTAAAGTAGGTTTCCTCTCCGTATGGTTTTGTTTTGCGATGCGTTTGAAAACGGGCATGTATTGGTGGCTGAAGATTGTAAATGAGCGTAATCCATTCGGAGACCCGCGACCGAAATTCTCTCCGATCTAGCTGGCCGACAAGCAGCCACCGCGTGAATGGATTACGGTGCACGGATTGGTTGACCGGTGGGTACCATCCGTTGGCACTACTCAGCCTTAACGTCTAGAACCGATGAGAAGTCGGTTCCTCGTTCGGACGTAGAAATTAAAATCATTACAAGCCTTGCACGAAAATGCACACCAAGCCCTGCACCAAATTGCAGAACAACACTTAAATGTATGCTTCATTCCTCAGTATACTGATTTCTAATATTTTTAAACAGAAAGTAGTTTTAAATGCAGGGAAACTCAATGGGCACGATTAGTGGTTCAAAAGTTTACAGGTAGATAGCGTAAATTAAAGAATGTGTATTTTTTAATGAAATTAGTTTTTTATTCAATATAATCTCCTTTAACTTCAACACACTTATTCCAACGATTCTCCGATAATTTTATACCATCTTTGTAATGATTTTCCGGAGGCTCTGCAAAATACTGTTCCACGGCAGCAATAGTCTTCATTCAACGAAAGAAATTGTTTCAAATCCCTGAAGAGGTAATAGTCGGAGGGAGCCGAATCTGGTGAATTCTGTGTGTCTTTAAGCAATTCGTACTTTAATTCTTTCAATTTAGTCATCATCAAAGCACTTGTGTGAGGACGTGCATTGTCGATGAAAAATCATTTTTTTCTTCTGTAAGTCGAGCCTTTTTCACGAACCATTTTTATCCAACAAATTTAAAAGGTTGCAATAATGCTCGGAGTTAATTTTTTTACCTTTTTTTAGATAATCAATCAACAAAATCCCTTTTGAACCCCAAAAAACTAACGCCATAACCTTTTTGCCGATCATTCTTACGACCTGTTTTAAAGCTGAACAATCAGTTTCAGTCCACGGTAAACGTTCTTGTTTCATTTTAGGATCATGACGGTAAATCCACGTCTCAATCACAGTTAGAAACAGCACAAAATCGGTTTCATTCTGCTTAAAACGCTCCAAATTACGCTTATAAATTTGTTTTCGATTCAGTTTTTATTGAATTGTTAACGAGTGCGGCACTATCTTTCCGAATGCTTTTTCATACGTAATTCTTCGTGTAAAATATGGAATACTCGTTCGTCCGGGATGCCTATGGTATCAGCAATTTCACGCTTATGCGCACTTGGATCTTTACAAACAATATCATAGACTTGCTCAATGATTTCTGGTGTTATACTTTTTTGGATTTTCACTACGTGCTTCATCTTTAACGCTTGTACGAACTCGTTTAAACTCTAAAATCCATCGTTGCACAGTTGGAAATGAAGGAGCAGATTCCTTGAACATTTCATTTTTATATGAATTAATCACTGCAGGAGATTCTGGTTAATAGGTCTTCTTCTTCGTAGCACTACAGCCCCTCTCAGATCATTGCTTCTTGCAACAAGCGCCTACAACTATCTCGGTCCATTGACCGCGTCCTCTAATTTCAAAATCGGAGCATAGATGAACTGTCTTCGTTTACCGAGTCAGACCAGCGTTTCCTGCCCTTCAGTTCTCCCAACGAATACCTTTTTGGATATCCGTTTTTCGTCCATGCGATTCACATGGCCAGCCCATTGCAGCTTCCGCAATCTAACAATCGTTAAGAGCTCCAGTTCGTCAAAAATTTCATACAGCTTATGGCTGTATCGAATCCGCCATTGGTCCCCGCCTAGCTTCGCCCCAATTATTCGCCTCAGGACCCGCCTTTCGAAGGCGTTCAATATTTTTGCGGATGCTTGACTTAGGGTCCATGTTTCACTACCATAGCATAGCACAGGCCTTATCAAAGATGTATATACTTGGAGCTTTGTTTTCCTGTGTATGCACAGCTGGTCTTCAAAATCGTTAAAACTGAATAAATTCTTTTATTTGCGAGCTGTATTCTTGGGTGTATTTCATCTTTTCATTACCGGTTCTCGTTGTTTTGGCGCCTAGATACACGAATTCGTCCACATTTCGATATTGTATTCGCAAAGTGTGATATTTTGGGTATTTAAGGTATTGTTCCTCGACTGCGTCATGAGCTTTATTTTATTCTCATTGATCTGTAGCCCTACTACTTTTGCTTCGATGTCGAGTTTCAGAAAAAGACCGACTTATCAGCCCATGTAGTATTGTTGTATAAAATAACAATAAAATTTAAACCCAAGCCCCGGAAAAGGCAAACTTTTATTTAATCATTTATTACAAGTGAAAAACTTATCAAAACTCATTCTACATTTCTTTTCAGATATGGTATTCATTTAGCAAGAAACCTAACCAAACAGGTCATCCAACGAGGATATCGTCCATTTGTTGTGATTCGTCCAGAGAATGAAGCGTCTAGGAATTTATACACTAAATTAGGATTTATAAAGGCATATGAAACGGTGCGTGTTACCATGCGACCGGCAATTAAATCATCTTCCAATCTTGTCGAACCGAATGGAAGTACCAACGAACAAGATATTGAGTTCATACAACGAGGTATACAACAAATATATCGCAATGGTGACGCTAAATTAACTGAAAATGTCATTAAAACTGAAACCAATGGTATTGCTATGCCCGAAAATGTTGAAGAAACCGAAGCAAATTAAAAAATCTTCTTTCAAAATAAAACTACAAACGTAGCAATTTTAAAAGCATTTCTCCAATAGAATTTGCAGAAAAGTTGATAGAAAACGCATTTTAAAGTTGATAATATCTACACACACAAAAACATCTCAATATTTCCCAAAGAATCTATCATACAAATTAATGATTATTCAATTCATATCCCAAATATCAAAATACGATAAATATCCTACGGCGATTACCACCCACACAAAACCTACTAAATGTTAAGTTTTTGAGAATTTTCTGTTTTTTCTTAGGACTATAGAATTATACTGAATTTATATAATCATGTATACAACACACCTTGACTTCTAGTGATTTGTAAGATTAGATTTTAAGTAAATATGCGTGTCACTTATACTTTGTACTTACAAGAAAATGTGATTTATCCTATATATAATTAAATAAAAAATAACGGCACGCAATTGGCGTTTAAATAGTAATACAAAAACAAAGAATAAATTATAATTTAACTGACTAGTCCCCCGGGTATTATTAATCAAATATTATATTCGTCACATTCGAGCTTCCTTTAATAAAACAACTATATTTGACTTGAATTACAATTAGTACACACACACCTAATATATTCAATCCAAAAAGGGAAGAGAATGAGCAACGCTTTGCTAAAAGATATATCATCATCGACAAGATTTGGACCATTACTTACCTATCTAATTAAAAATTATTGTAGTTTAGTTAATGTTTAAAAATGGTTACTACTTATGAAAATACCACAACGTTACCAAGTTTCAAAATCTCACTAGGATCAACCACACAGAACAAATTGTGATGAAGCGAAATAAATTAGAAATTTCAAATTAAAGCATCCATATCATCACGCGTCCAAATTATATACGTACGATACACAAAATTGTATAGGGATGATATGGAGGGAATGAATAAGCCTAACTAGAAAGTGGTCAAATATACAAATTACCTAATATTGAGTAAACCACAAATTAATGTGCTTTATGAAAATGAATAACTTTGAATGTGAAATAATAAAAAAAAAGCATTTCATTCAAATTGTTTTTTTTTGTTAGAAGGATTTCAAGGTTGGAATTATAAACTTTCAGCGTACTCTTACATGAAAGTCATCTATCAAACCGATACTTGTTTATTTGCAGATATTGGCTTTCTTAACTTTGAAAAATTTTGCATCCTAAAGGGAATTGAATAAAAAATGAGGGTATGAATATCTGTCTTCTAGAAAATCATTCAACGAAACAGTTACTTACGGCATCAGCACTTTTTAACCAAATGCGGAAATTGTAAATATTTATATTTTTAGAGTTCAATTTTGAAAAACATTTGATACAATATTTTTTTATTATTGTAGCAATCTACCATTAAAATCATTTTTCTTAAAAATAACACACCAATTACCTTGATCATAATAACATGTTTCAACTTCTATAAAATCAATCAATGAACATAATTTAACTAGTTCACTTACATCAAACACATGATAGTATCTTAAAAATTCTTTTTTTTCTTCACCACCAGTCTCTGCCTTTTCTTGTGTAGCTTCTGTTGCACCTTTTTTTAGCTTCCAAGGAACAAAGACGTCTTGTTCTTGGAATTGAGTTCGATTAACATGTACAGGCAAATCAACAAGATTACTCTTTAATTTTATTGGCTGCGTCAACCCTTCAGTTTCCTTCAACTCGGTTTTTGTATTTAAGACACGATTATTTCTATTTCGATGCAAATAACTCGACTTTTCGCTATTAAATTCTTGATTTTTTGCCCATACATAAATCAAACACCTTCCACCTGGGATTAGAACTCGTGCCATCTCTCGCAACGCTTGCAAACGTCGGTCCTAAAATTTATAATTAATTTTTTTATTTGGAATTCTTCTCTAAAGGGTCCCATCAACATATTTTAACAACAACAAAAAACTGGCTGTTAACTGACTGTGATCATGCAGAATGGATGCGTGAGTTTGTTACGGGATGAAAATATGCCAAGCGGTCGGTTTTAATATGTGTGAGAAAATGATAACGATAAAGATTTGATTGCTAAATGTAAATGAGATTAATTTAAGGGGTGACTATAGTTTTACGAATTAAAAACCAACAGTAACAGACTAACAAGTAAAAGCGCAGTTAACATAATACAATAATGAAAAATTAATTTGAAGGATATATAAATAATTACAAAATATGGAAATTACTATACGGTGTAGGTTACATTTTGTCATTTTGCTGTTATCGACTGTTACCTCGTTGTGAATATGAAATAAATTGTAGGAAGAGAAAAGTCAGTTCATTATACGGTCACTGAACACGCACGCACGCCTCTTGAAAGTTTGTTTTTTTCTAGAAATGGAGTTGTTGATTCCAACTTCAGGTGTGGAAAAAAGAGAATGAAATCGGGTGGCTGTATTGGCGCTATCAAACAAAGCGATGAATCCTAGAAACCGTTCCGAGTTGGTTGCTGCGTTAGAGGAAGCGGGTCTCTAATCCCACAAAATACGAATGTTGCAAATCTCCGAGCGTTAACGAGTACCAGAAGGAAACACCCGAGCAACGGCCCGGCGAAGCTGTTCCAGATAACGGACCCCGTGATGTAGACACCGAAAACGAGCAATGTGGTACGGACCGTAATGATAACCACCGCGATGACATACACCGAGGAGAGGAGACCGTCAAATCCGTGAGCAGGGACTAAGCGTTGAGGGCCAAGGTGTGTGTCAACCAAAAGGAAGCAGAGATAGACCGAAAGATTGAAATTCTTAGAAAACGCCGAGAACTTCTCGCTTTGCGCGCCGAAGTACAAGCGTTAGAAAATCGCCTGAATCTACCAATCATTACACAGGCCCGCGGGTTGAGATCTTGGAACTGGATGGCCTATTGCATTTTTCCGGGAACAATGCCTATGGAGTGAGAGTGAATCAGCGATTTCGAAGATGCAACAAATTTATTTAGGTTCGATGATACATGCAAACTCTCTTGCGCCTCGTGATTATTGGAGGAATCTACCTATATATTTTTGAGGAGTGTTGCCACGCGATCATGGAATGAACTACACGACAACCTTTTCCGTGAGTTTGGTCACGAAGTCTTCCGTAGAGAAGTAGATGAACAGTTGAGCCTTTGACGCCTGCGCCGTTGTGAAACTATTCATCGATACGTACTCGGTATGCAGGAGATAGCCCGACAAGCTGAGATAGACGAGCTCAACATCGTCCAATCTATCATCGATGGACTCAATGACCGATCAAGCAATGTGAAAATCATGTATGGCGCCCAGTCATTTGAACAATTGAAGAACCTGTTGCATATTTATGAGTCACGCCGTACCCGGCAAAGCGCCTTGTCTTCGACCTCACGCCCCATGACACAGCAGCTAACCCGTCAGCAACAAACCAGGTGCCGGTTTCAACGGGTGTACCATCTCCCGCAGCCGTAGGAAACCAGCTGCCCGGATGCTATAATTGCCGTGCCAACGGACACTATGCCGCACAATGTAGCAGATCGAAGAAACCCGAAGGTTCATGTTTCAACTGCCACGAAATGAGGCACTTACATAATGAATGTCCGCATAAACGCCGTGTTAGAACGATCACAGCTGACCAACCGATGATGAAGTTTGTTTGTACTTGTATGTTGAAGAAGCCTCCGTTTTGACCAGAGATTTTGCTGCTTTGCAGATGGTATGTTTCTCCATTGAATTTGGTGTAACCAGACAAGTTTTGACAAATTTTCCCAAGCTTTTTGATACCAGTAGCCCAAATAGTTTCTTGAAGCGATTTCAGTTACCCGAGAATTTTTCGCTATCCGAGTTGAAACGGTCAGGATTTTTGGGAGTAGGTGGGATTCAAATCTATACTTACCGCAAGGTTATAACGAAGTTAAAATCTCGAGACGTCAAACACGATCTTAATGTCTTCTTTATTCCAGATACTGTCATTCCGACCCCGTCGCTCTAGGGACGCGACTTTTTTTTAAATTTTTGGAATCGGACTTCATTTTAAGATAAAAATCTCTCAAAAGAAGAGAAGAGAGCGTTAATGTTATTGAATCAGATCGAATAAATTTGAAGTGCCATTCAGTTATTCAAATTTTGTTTGATTACAACAATCCCTCCTCTTCGTCCGGTCAGGTATATTTTTACCGAAGTATCATTCTCTGGATAAATTAAATAGTCCCACCATTTCTGAATTGGTTGAAATTTTTGCGAACAACATTTTTGCGGTGAGCCCGGTTGATGAACGTTGTGATAATACTGAAGAATTGGGCGTCGCGTTCGGTTTCGGTTTAGAATGGGAAAACCGTTGCTATGCATTAATTAAAACAAGATATAGCACTGCCTCGCGTTTCAACCATAAATTACCTAAACTCCGCATGAAACTAATTTTCCTGCTCTCCCCATCGCTTACGCTATGCATAACGAGAAGAAATTTCATAAAAGATTGATGAATAGTTGATGGAAAAAATAGTCGAGCCTAGTAAATGGTATGCAAGAAATATAAATGGCATGTAAGAAATCCGATGAAAAAGAATGGTTGTCGATTACCGTGAGATAAATTAACCGTTCGTGATAACTACCCTTTACCCCTTATAGAAGATTGCCTTGAATCCCTTGATGTGAAAAATGTTTCTCCATTCTTGATTTGAAAAAGGTGTTTCACCAAGTGGAAATGGGTCCGCAATCCATCCAGTACACCTTTTTTGTAACCCCCCTCCGGGCAATTCCAATATACCCGTATGTCATTTGAACTCAAAAATGGTCCCGTTATGTTCCAGAGATATATTTTACTGATTTTAGCCGATATAATCAGGGCTGGACAGTTAATTACATCGATGATATTATGATTACAACTTTTACATCAGAAGAACATGTTGAAATGTTCTCTCGTGTGTTTGATCTCTTGATTTCGTACGGGATGGAGCTGAAACTAGCCAAATGCCGCTTCCTTCAGTTGGAGATAGGTTATCTAGGCTACCCTGTCACTTCAAAAGAATCCGTCCAAATCATACTCACATCGAAGCTATACGGGAATATCGAATGGCCACTTCCCTCTGCGAAGGCACAATTTTGACTTTGGTTATTTTTGTATTTCTGCAGATTTGTTCCCAACTTTTCCCGTATTGCTATCCCTTTATTGAACCAAGTGAAGATAAGAAATTCTCATTTAACCAGGAGTGTGTTGAAGCGTTTCACAAAGTACGAGATTGTCGTGTGCCCGCCACCGTGCTTGCCATCTAACAATCCCTGTCGTGACACCGAAATGCGTACTGATGTAAATTCGCAAGGTTTCGGGGCCATTCTTCTCCAGAAGCAGCCGGATGCCAAATTTCACCGTTTCTTATTTTTCATGCCATGTCATACCTGCAGAATCGCGCTACCATGGTTTTGAACTTAAGACACAAGCTGCCGTTTATACTCTCCGAAGGTATCCAATTCAAAATCATCACCGGTTGTATAGTAATGCACTGACTTAGACACTGTCTAAGCGTGTCCTGAATCCCCGTATTCCCGTATGGGCTATAGAACTTGAGAATTATAATTATTCCATTTGTCATCGTTCAGGTGACAAAATCGCGCATGTTGATGCGTTGAGTTATAATTTCCCCGTGTGAACTGTTACGGAGGTGGAAATCGATTTACATTTACAAGTAACTCAAATGCGGGACCCGACTTTTGTCGATTTACAAAATCAATTAGAAAAAGGCACAATTTTTTTAAATTGTATGCCGTAAATACTATAACTACAAAAGAGGTGTGCCCGTTGTTACAGAAATAAGTAGACAATTATAGTAGATCCATGCGAATCAATACCGACCAGGCCTTGTGTTTTACATCCTTGGAATTTGATAAATTTCTTCTGGACCAAAACATCCGTCATATTAAAAATACGATTGCTTCTCCAACGGTCAAGTTGAACGTGATAACCGTGTGTTAACCGCTATGTTAGGCATATTGACACAGCCTGTCGATCACTCCGTTTGGACATCCCTACTAACCCGTGTCGAATATGTCTTAAACAGCTCCGTTCACAGTACTATCCGTATGTCTCTGTCAGAACTGTTTTTTGGAATTATGTTACGTTGCATAGTCGGGTATAGATGATCTTACCGAATATTTAAATGTAAACCCCACCAGCTCACCCGAACGGGGCTTGTTGAAACTAGGTGAGAGTGCAAACGCAGCAATCGAGCAATCCCAAGCCCGTAATGAGTACAATATTTAAGCCAAAGCTAATCTCCACCCGTCTTCAAAGAAGTAGATTTTGTTGTCCGTAATGTCAGAATACAGCTGGTGCCTGCAGTATTTGGGGTAATCCCCAAATACTGCAGGCACTGTGTTGTTCACAAGGCTCTACGTAACGGTCAATACGTCATCCATGATAGAGAATACCGTCAAATGATCGTGTTTTCGGAGCCTCAAGGTTACGGTTATGGACCGAAGCTCTAGTGGGTTGTGAATCTTGGACAAAACATGTCAAATCGAGTCGTAGTCGTAAATGTTGTCAATCACTGTATTATATTTCATTATTGCTGGCGGTGTTGTTTTCGACTGTCACCTCATGGTGAATATGAAATGAGTTGTAAAAAGAGACAAGTCAGTTTAGTATACGGTCACTGAGCATGCGCACGTCTCTTGAAAAGTTATTTTTTTCCCCCAAGAAATAGAGCTGTCGTTTATATTCGAATTTATAATAGAAAATTTTCGTATCATGTCATTCCAAAAAATTCTTTGGAATATCTATTGGTGAACGGATGTGGTGTAATGTACAAAAAACGAATTGTAAGTTGTCATATGTATGCCAAAAAGAAACACCAATTCAACGTTTAACTGGATACCAAAGAATGCACAAATAAAGGAATGTGAAGATCGTTTCTTGTAATACTGTAGATTAATTGCAGGAAAATGTGCAGGATAAAAATAATACTTCGCCACATTAGAGCGATCGACGTTTAAGGAAGCTTCGGTTATCAGTTTACTGCAGATGAGGGTTTTAGCTAGCACTCCTTTTACCCTACGGAAGTCAATCTAACATGATTCAAATTACACTGGTGAATGAGCTTAATCATTTGCATGCCTAATCAGTCTTCTTAACGCGGATTTGACAGACAAATTGAAAACATCAGGCAAACCTCATACGTGCACTGACAAAGTGGGGAATTTCGATACTGTCCTAATCACAAATTCACTGTAATCTGGCATTACAACTAAACTCAATTAAAAAGTATGGAACAAACAGTTCTTACACAATAAAGTTCTGTCATATCCATTTTACAAAAACGAGATCAAAAGCAACAAAAAAGTGAAGGAAATTTTCCTTTTCTTGTAGTACATTTAATCAGCGATCTTATCTTTTCTGACTTTGAATTGAATCCGTCTCAAGAGCATATCGCCGTGAAGGTGATGATTCAGAAAGAAGCTACAAGCAACCTATCGCAATTCGTATCATAAGCACGAAAAAGAAATCCGAAGTTCAAGATTCAGGTTACTCAAAATGATGCGTAAAGGTGACATCAAGATTGAAAATGTGAAGTGAGTGGCAACAATCCGGGGTGAACTACCGAAGGGGGAATGGACCGCGCGACTCATTCCTTATCCGAGCCCCTAACTCAATCGAAGGCTTGAGCGGGCATGGATGTTTTCAGTCCTACCTACACAAGATTGATAAGTGACGGTCTCCCAATTGTGTGTTCTGCTTTGGAAAGCTTGATGACGCTTGCCACACGTTTTTTGCCTGCAAAAGAAGGAACACGCTGCTCTGTGACCTCATTAAGAAAATATGACAGCTTTCTCTAATTGAAGAGATGCTTAGATTAGTTGACAAATGGAAACAGGTGGCAAATTACGTTCGGCCTGTTCTAATCGAAGGCGTTGAGGATGCAAAGGTCTCTTTTCTAGCATTCCCTCTCTCTTCTCGCAGGAAAAGATGTCCCTCTAACCCGATGGCGCCTATAGGCATAAAAAACGAGACCTAGCTCAAAGCAACGTGTAAAACGGTCCCAGAATAGGTTCTGAGGCTGCTAGGGGAGGCATTTGATGGATTTGATGGCACTCTGGGAGCCTCACTCAGGGCGTAAACGGCCCTCATCTGCCTATCACGAAAAAAGCATGCCCCTAAAGGATTTTCCGGCACGAGTCTAAATCAACGTGAAAGCGATCCGTTCGCTAGTCTGTAAATGCTGGTATTGAGTAAGTTAGGAAAGGTTGGATATTTTGGCTCTAGTACCAACATTTTCAAAAATTTCATTAAAATGTGTTTGCTCTGATATTGCATATAATCCTCTGGAAATATGAGTAATTGCTTGGCTCCACTTAAAATTTTCCGCTTCCAAAACTATCACTTTTGAACGTAAGCTGTGAAAGCGTCATTATAGTGAATTATAGTAGTGTCCACCATGTACAATAATTTCAAGTTAAGATACTTCAATGAATCAAAAATATTTGACGGAATCCACTTCTAGAGCTTATAAGGAAGGTGGAAATAACAATCAACGCATGTAAGCATGTATTGGACGACAACGCCAAAAGTGTCAAATTCTTTGCTTCCGAGAATAAAAGGGAATCCAAACAAACACAAACCAGGAAATTAAATTGTAGCTGAAAAATCACCAACGATAAAAATAGCCAAACATCTAGTAAACCTGTTCACTCACATGAATAATGCAATGAATTACACCATCAAAAATAACAAGGAGTTTACCGACAAACTAGTAGACGTAAAACAGCTAGAGCAAGTTGACATGCTCGTATTGTTCGATCTTAAAGCACTTTATCCAAGTATTTTAATCAAGGAGGCGCTAAACAACTTGGAAGATTGGTTTCCAAAGCAAGGGAACGATCCATGCAAAAGGAAAACGACAGCATAGATGCAACTAGAAAGATGATGCATGTAAAAGAATGATTTTGTCTTCAGCGGAGAACTTTATAAACAAATAGGAGGTGCGTTAATGGGTACTCCATTATCGTCTTTCATAAGCAAACTTTTCATGAACACCATTGAATCAAACTGAAGGAAAAAGGGAACTACCGAAGTACTGGGTTCGATCGTAGACGATTGGTTTTGCAGTTTTGTCAAAAAAGACGGAATACACCGGACATTGCAGGATCTTAACATAGTGCACAAGATGTTTGAATTCACAATTGAGCTAGAAAAAGACGGAAAGCTACCATTTCTGAATGTATTGATCAGAAAAGTGGAGATATATCGGAAACCAACGGACACAATGCGAATAATTCTTAACACATCGAATCATAGGATGTTTATGTTGCCACTTATTGGAGAAGGAATGAAAGATGAGCGGAATTACGTCATGATCTAATTCCACTCATGAGGCTAGCTGAAGTGAACGGTTACGAAAAATGGAAAATTGAAAACTCATCGGGAAAAAACAGCAAAAGCTAACACAAAACGATGCAAAGCGGATGAGAGAAAATGAAAAAAGCACCGAGTACAAATGGCATACGAGACCTCGTAAAAGCTCTTAACGAAGATAAAAACGTTAGAAGTTGCTTTTAGCAGCCGAAACAACCAATTGAAAAACAAACTAGAAAGACCGTGTTGATAAAATGCACAAAAGTGGAATATTTAGTAATTGGCTGCAAGGATTGTGACAAGAAATACATCGGTCAGACGAAGCGGTCAATGAAGGACGGGTCAACGAGCACATTAGGGAAGCAAGCAAAGCAAGGAAAAACATCCAATCTTGCAAAACTGCGGAAATAAAGTCGAAAATAGCGGAACATATGGTAGCGGAAAACCATAGGTTCGACATCGAACGGTTGTGGAAGAGAACGTCGCAATCTACAGAAACGGAAGAAGAGACCTACTCAACTTGGATCAAAGGAACGGCTATACTTGGCTGTTTAAGTATATGTAATGCATACAGGCAAGTCAAAAAAATAGTAGGGTTAGATTTAAGAATAAATTGCGATAATTACCTGTTAGAACTTAGGAAAGTAATTGGATTAATTATTAGTTGTATTTAAAAAGAATAGATTTCACAAATATTCTTTAGCTATGTATGCACGGATGAAAGCTACAAAGAGTAGCAGAAATATATTTGCAAAAATAAATAAATAGCTAGAAGGAAACACAACTTTATTAATCTTACAATCATTTTTCTCTTTGAAAGCCAGCGCAGTTTCGTATAAAATAAAAAAGTATTGTGTTCTTTTCCTAGGCTACTCTTTGTAGCTTTCATCCTTGCGTACATAACTTTACAAAGTGCCATAAAAAGTCGAGTGTTTAAAGCATTTTCTTCCATATAGTTCACGACTTAGCATAACTTAAAATTTTTTCTTTGGGATATTTTTAAGGCTTGGCGATGTATAAAACAGTGAATACCAGTTACAGTGGGATTTTCGCTTTGATCAGTTGTTGAACAAACCCTGCATGAGATTTGTGCATTGCCGGAGCGTCACCTGTACATAAATCTATTAGCTGTCCTTAAGAGAGTTCATGCTTAGCGAAGAAGTCAAAGATTGCTGACAACATCAATGGCTTTGGTAGTTGTCGCTAATTATGAAGAATACAGAATTTGACAGCTTCTTTTTAAATATATCTCACGAAGACAGCACTGCATCGCAAAAAATGTTATTTTCTTACTGCCTCTGCCACTTATTGCTTGATATCTTGGATCATATCATCAATGCAACGTTTGACCATATTGTCAGACAGCGATATCAACTGCTTTTAACATGCACGATTTGATTAGTGTTTCGCCAACACCAGGGTTTTTCTTCACTTTAAAAGTGGTAATTTATAAGAAGCCTCAATCATTTTTTTCAGCTGGATGGACGAATGACCCAGTCTTATCCAATTTTATGTATGTCAACATACTGGACTTCGCAACGAAAAACACCAGTGGGTGCAAAATAAGAGAAAAAATCAATTAAACTGAATAATTAATACTTGAAACATTTTCAAAACCACAAAATTTTTGATGAAATCGGAATCAAATCAATCCGCGGCGAGCTTCTCTTTGTTTACACTTCAACACTAGATAGCTCAGCTGAGAATATTCATCCCATGCTCGTATTGAATATCTTACGAGTACATAATTTAAGTAAAGATTTTATTTCTCAATAGTATTTCTGAACAATTCAGATTGATAGTTTTAACTATGACATCGGCAAATTGCTTTGCTTCGTATTCATACATATGTATGAGGTAGAACAATTTAACTCATCATTTATTGCAAAGATCCAATTCGTACCTTCGCCTCGAGTAGTAATCGCCTCCAAACGTCGCGTTTCTGCAATTCGTTTTCCAATTGGAAATCCCAAGCAGGGATCTGTTTTCAGCATCGACTGAATCCTTCCCATCGTTTCCTCGGTTTCCCAACTGGACGTTTCCCTTGCGCTCTACCCTTCAACGTTCGTCTGCGTCTCTTCCATTCTTTTCACATGTCCTGCCCATTGTAGTCATTATTTCGTGCTAGGCCTCATTTTCCTTCGCCTAGAGGTGTCTTCGGGATCCACAAATCTTCTTTCCTGTGGGAAGGAAGGGATTACTAGAAAAGAGATCCCCTGCCCTCGACGCGTCTTGACGCTCAAGTATGCTTTTTTATGCTCTCGGACGGCCCGTACATAATGCGACATGTGGTTCCATTTCTCAACAGATGGAAGTATCTTTCCAATTAAAGTCTCCGAGGAGAGCGCTCCAGCTTCATTGAAGAGGTCGCCACGCAACCCGTCCCATTTTTGCAGCCAAAAAATGTAGTGCAGGTATCATTTATCTCTCCTACGCAAAACACGCAATCGGGAGACCGTGACTTACCAATCTTGTGCTGGTAAAACCGAACACATCCATGCCCGCTCAAAGGCTGGGTTAAGTAAAAGTCCATTTCACCATGAATACGATTGAGCCACTTTAATACGGATACTGGTGGGTGGTCATAAAGATTATGCAACTTGTCGTTCCAACGAAATCTCCACCCTGATCCATACTTTGCTGGGCCATATTATCCTCCTGAGCACTGCGTTCGAATACGTCCAGAGCCTTTTCAGAAACATTTTCAAAAATCCTCGTTTCACATCCACACAGCAGCACAGGTCTCATAGTGACTTGTATAAGCGAAACTTATTTTCCCTGTGAACATCTCTTGATCTTAGCATAGGTCTATACTTTTCCATATTTCAATCTTTTCTATGCACTTTCTATCAAGATGGACTCCTAAGCATGGGAAGCTATCCACATTTTCCAAGTTGTAATCTCCTAAGGTCAGGTTTGTCGTACAGGCATGTTTTTCCTTGTTTTGAACATGAATTTAATTTTAGTTTCATTGACCAGAAGCCGATTTTTTGTCATCTAACACGTCGTATAAACGCTTCCCTTGCATCTGGAATTGATATGACGTTAACATTATCGTCATCGGCATACGCTACTAGTTGCGTGGATTTGTACAGTAGCGTGACCGTGGTGTCTGCTGGCTGTTTTAGGCTTGAGTTCGTTGAGAAACTTTCAATCAAATCTTCGTTAACTTTGACCTGAGACTCGATGTGTAGCATTGAAACCTTGATCATGTGGACGACTTTAGTCGGGACGCCGAAGTCAAGCATTATTTTGTACAGGACATTTCTGTCAACATTTTCGTGTGCTGGTGTGAAGTCTACGAAGAGCTAGTGTACATTGATATTCTATTCCCAGCACTTTTTGAGTGCCAGGTTTACTGAAAATATCTAGGCGATCGTAGACCACCCACTTCAAAAGCCTGCTTGGTAGTTTCCAATGACATTTTCATAATAGGGCTTCAGTATTCGTTCAATGACTTTAGACAGCACTCCATATGATGTGCTCAACAGAGTAATCCTGTAATTTTCACAGTATAGCGTGTCTATCTTCCAATACAAGGGGCATATGATGCATGTCCGCCAGTAATCTGGTAGGTGCTCCTCTGTCCATATCCTACATATTAACCGATGAAGGAGGTTGTGTAGGTGTGTTCCTCCGGCTTGGGAGTAGCTTTGTCGGCATCCTGTCAATTCCAGGAGCTTTATTATTTTTGAGACCAGAATGGTTGCCTGTACCTCTTCTGCTGTTTGTAGCGTCACCAGGATATCTTCTTCAGCCCCTGAAATGCTCACAGGTTCGATAGATGCTGTGGGTGTTGTACGAAGTTTCTGGAAATATTGCTTCCATTTGTTTTTAATACCGATAGGGCTGCCTAATATTACACCTTGTGCGTCTTTCCAGAGGTTCGTGCGCGGTATCAATTGAGTTACACGCAGATCTGTACACGTGTGTCTGTGGAAAATAGCCGAAGATGTGATCACAGACACAGCGGAAAAGGTCTTACGACACTGACCAAAACGTGATCGGAATGATCGATGAAGAATGTCAAGATGTGGTTAACAAAAGAAATCAGGCGAACCAACTGTACGTCCAAAGATCTCCTCGGGTGAAAACGTGATAATACATCACCTTCCGTCAACAAGCAAAAATGTTGTGCCGGCAGAAGAAGGCAGAAGAAGCCACGGACCATCAACCGGAAGACAGAGTACATTAATGAACATATGACGCTGAATGAAGCCAGATCAGCGTACGCCTCAATTAAACAGCTTCGAGGGGGTTTCGTTTTTGTGGTTGGTAGCTGAAGGCTATTTACGCCTTGAGTGTGGGAGCCCCAAGCACATCAGGCACTATGGACAACCCACTAAACACCTCCCCTGTTAGCTGAGAATCTAGCCTTGAACCATTTCGCGCATTACTTCGGGCTAGGCCTCATTTTCCTTCGCCTAGAGGTGTTTTTAGGATCCACAAATCTCCTTTCCAGGGAGAAGGAAGGGATTACTAGAAAAGATATCCCCTGCCCTCGACGCGCCCTGACGCTCAAGAATGCTTTTTTATCCTCTAGAATGGCCCGTACATAATGCGCCATGTGGTTCCATTTGTCAACAGATGGAAACATCTTTCCGATTATAATCTCCGATGGGAGTGCTCCAACTTCATTGAAGAGGTCACCACGCAGCCCGTCCCATGGTTTGCAGCCGATTAATGTAGTGCAGGTATCATTTACTTCTTCTACATAAAACACAATCCGTGACACCGTGACTAACCAATCTTGTGCAGGTAAGACCGAAAATATCCATGTCCGTTCAGGAACCGGGTCAAGTAGAAGTCCATCTCACCATCAATCTGATCGAGCCACTGCCTCCATGCAGGGATTAGACGCGCAAGATGGGTTGCGTGTCACTCTCCCAGGACTGTTGCTAATCGCAGATAGTGCGTTGTCTCTCCTCTATCGCGACTGCTATATTTCGCTTTTCTCTCCGCTTCTACGTAGGTAAATATTTGTACGCTCTCTAGCAAGAAAGGCGATGGGTATCACCCCTGCTATCACTAACACTACCTTCCGATATGCACGTGCAATTCGTAGCGCTTCTTATCTCTGCACCTGTACCAACTGTTTTCGGTGCAGCTTCTTGCTGAGAGCACCGCTCCATATTTCCGATACGTAAGGTAGTGCAGACTGTACAGCGCTCATCAACGGTAATCTTCTTGATTAGGAGGGTCCCCTATATTGACCATTAAACGTGCAAGTGCCATTACCCTCCCTAGCGCTTATCAGCTGTTGCTCGATTTGTTTGGAAAATATCATCCTCGAGTTTATTAATATGCCCAAGCATTTCACTATAGGGGTTTGATTTTACCACTATTTTTCCCACATTGGTAGTCTTGACTATGGGCATTCTTTTCTTTGTCAGGATGACAACTTTGGATTTTATTAAAATGCCCAAGTATTTTACTACTGGTTTTGATTCTACCACTATTTCTCCCATATTGGTATTCCTGACTTTAGGGATTCTTTTGTTAGTCAGGATGACGACTTTCGTTTTTTCCAGTGCAAAGCTGAAGCCGCGAGCAGTCATCCTGTCCCTCACTCGGCTCATTAGCATACCAAGCCTATGTTGCGCATTTTTGACCGTGCGTCCAGCGACTAGCGCCGCAACATCATCCACATAGTCGATCAAGTGTGACTCATCTGGCTGCTCCAGCCTTAGGAGCCCATCATACGAAATGATCGAAGGATAGAGCACTGAGCGACACCCCATGTGTGTTCATAGAGTAGGCTACGATCCCCCAGATAGTCCCTCATAATCCGCATAAGATATTTTGGTACTTGGAAAGGATTTTCCAGGGCCAGAATATCCGCCCATCTAGCGGAGTTGAAAGCATTTCTGACGTAAAGAGTGAACACTGGGCAACTCGTCAGAAGCTTGTTGCGAATTCCGGCGTACCAACTTTCTCCCATTCGCAACTTCAAATTGCTGCCGTAATATTTCCACCTTCCTTTGGGCATTCCTACCTTTTCCTCCATAAATTTATTTATTTTTTTACATGTTTCCATTTTCCCTTTAATTTTTACTCCCCCATCATCACAATACTACCCTTTTTCCTTATTAACAACTACAAAAAATAATACCTACTAATAATTTCAATTTTCCCACTAATAACGTTCCATTTATTAATTCCCACTAACAAAATTTCATTCTATTCATTTTCCCTAACAAAACCTAATTCCTTCCTTAACACTAACTAATTCCATTCCCACTAACAAATTTTATTTTTTTATACTAACAAAAATGAATTGACTAACAAAATTCAATCCCATGCCCAAATGAATCATTGAAGTTGCTTATGAGATGAAGGGGAGATCGACCATCCACGGCACCATTGGCTGCGTCGTGAGTCCTCGATCTTGGGTCTGCTGGAACCCTGAGTTCAAGTTCTCCCGGGCGCACGGAAGCACTCTTTTTTGGGGTATCGGCAAAATCAATGGGCTCTTTCACACGGGAATGGTAAAAAACCCGTATCCAAACAGGTTTCGCGCTTACGCCCTTATGTTTACACGTTGCATAGTTCAGCCAAGCTATTTTTGTGTACGATACAGGTCTTGCGAATGTATGTGTCAAAGGGATCATTTGATCGTTAAACGTCGTGCGGACAACATGAAAGCGAAGACAGAGAGATAAGCAATTGAGAATTGATGTTTTAGCCTTGAATTGTGCACGAGGTAACAAAAACTGGAATGTAAAATGTATTTTATGATTGTTAAAGTTTGTCGATTCAAACTTCTATTGGATTTATTAAAACCTCCGTGTTTTTCCGTCCTCTGAAAAATATATTCCCAATTTGAATATCCTTTTAAGTCGCATATTTTTCTTGTTGTGTTGTCAACTGGCATATTATAATGCGATTCTATAAAGATTATGCGTACTGTTAATTTTCTATGGATTTACAATAGGCAATTTAACTTTATTGAAATATAGATATTCGTCGTGTTGTTTCCTGAAATTGAACATGGCCTCCGCTTTTATAAATTTATTGAATAACGCGTAGGTTCTCGCGTCCACGCATCCATTTTTGCACGCAAATTAAAGAAAGGCAATCGTTTCATGACGACTACCTTCTTCACCGAATATTCAATTCGGAATGATTACCGGCGTTTGTATAAAATTTCCCCCACCAAATGATCAACAAAATGCGTTTGTGTATGTGCGTTACGCTCGTTCACCCTACAAAATGTTGGCTTGTTTTTACCATCAGGTCCCCTCAATGCCTCTCACTCTTCTTGCCCATATAACCTGTTTAACGCTCGCTTTTGACGCTGCGTCTGAAAAAGCCCAATAGTTTGCGTAATGTACTCGTATGTGTGACACTTTACATTCAATCAAGCGATTCTTGGGGATGTAAATTGCCATATATGCAAGTCAATGGAAACTATTGGGATTGTCGATACGGGAACAAAAAAATGTGTGGGTAGCGGAATCGAAGTGTAATGAACTTCGATTACGTTACCCAGATGTGGCAGCGGTAATTTGAAATTAAGAGGATGGCGGAATACGAATTGGATCAAGGTGAAATGCGGGATTAAGTTGTGAGGAATTGGGGAGTCAGTTTTTGGATTTGAAAGAGATAAGGGTGTTTTGTGTGCTCAGTGGAATTGATTTTTGGAGGATTTTAAAATTGGGAAAAAAGGGAGTTGGTATTTGGAAAAAAAAATATAAAATACTTTTGCATTGCGGGATATGAGTGATTTTTGTGTATTTTAAAATTGGGAAAAAAAAAGTTTTTGGATTGAAAAATGTGATGGTGAATCAAATAGATTTTTCCTTTGAAGTTTTAATGAAGAAGTAAGAGAGTGAAAGTATTGAGAAAGTGAGGAATATTGGATTGTGGAAGAGAAAGGAGTTGAATTTGTGCGGTGTGAAAAAGAAACAGAAAAGAAGAAGAAAAGATTTTATTGAGTTGAAGTGCGGGGAGACGAAAGTTGAAAGTAAAAAAAAAAAAAAAAAACTAAATTTTGTTGGTTGGTGAAGAGGATCAGGTGCCTTGAGTGCAGTTTTTTTTTTTGCGAATACGGATCAGACAGTTGAAAGTGGCCGTTGTGTTTTTAGTTTTTCGTTGTCTTAATATTGAAATCTGATTTTCAGTGGCCCCACGCTTCTTTGTTTGTACATCACCGGGCGCTCGGGATTTTGCAAGGAAAGGAGTAAGTAACAATCATATTTTGTTTCAAAATTTTACAAATGATTTTTATAAATAATTTTTATATTTGAATTGATTTGGTTTGTTGTATTTTAGTGCATATTATTTAGTTTAACTCTCAAAAGGGCCTTTTACTCGTAAAGTTTTTTTTGGTTGTAAATATAATTGTTGAATTTGTTTGTAAATAAAACGGCCATGGTACATTAAAAACCTTATTTTCATTTCTCAAAATGACCTCTCCCTTTCCCATCCTTTTCCCTTTGTGCTAGTCTTTATGTAAGGTGGCTCAGCACGAGCAGAGGGTGTCCCGGAAGACCCACGACACGACTGAGCGCTAGCCGGCCTCAGTATGCCACCCCGGGCTACACACCCCTCTGCTAATTCTTAATGTCTGCAACTGCGGTGACTTCCGTGGTTGCTACATATGGCGCCCAAACTTTAGGCTTTCTAATATGTTTATTTGATTTTGATTGCTTGCTTTTATTATAGTTTAAATTTTACAATTTTTGGTTTGTTGGGCTTGAGTACATGGAGTGCCTGACTTGAATAGTGGTCTGAGCATTCCAGGGAAATTATTTTTTTTTGTTTTGTTAGAAATTTCTGATGACTTGTTTGAACGATGAAAAGTGATCGAGTAATAGTTGAAAAGTTTTAGTTTCGATTTTGTTATTAATTTATAGATTTTTGATCACGGGGTTCGCCGCAGTTGCAGTGGCGCCTACCGTGCTGTTTTGTGTTTGATAGTCTCCACCGGCTATGATAGTGGGCATGCTTTAGCAGTGTGGATGTTGGTTGGGATCAACCGAATTTTGAGTCGTTGGCTATATCTCCCTGCACGGGATAGTTGGACTTAGATCCATCTCTTGGAATTAGCCAACGCTTACGGCCCTTCCATCATCTATCTGGTGGTAGCTTTGGGATGTGTGCGGCTCTTGTCCGAGCCATTATGAAGTCCGTAGTATTTCATAATGGTCTCGTAGTCAGCTTTTGAGGTGACAATTGGAGCGGAGTCCGCCTACAAATTCCATTGTTATACCAGGCACTGTTGTGGTTTGTCTGCTTCGTGTTATGTCTAAATTTTAATCACCATCCCATATAATTACCTGTTCTTTTCCTTTTCTTCCTAGGGGAAATCATTTTGAGAAATGATAGCGGAATCACTTTTGATAATTGAATTTAACCATAACACATTTGCACTCATTTCACTTGCTCGTTAATATACATTTTCTTTTCTCTCATCATCTGTAATGATTTTCTACTTTCTGATCGAACGCGGAACCGACCTCTCATCGGTTCTAGACGTTAAGTCTGAGTAGTGCCAACGGATGGTACCAACAGGTCAACCAATCCGTGCACCGTAATCCATTCACGCGGTGACTGCTTGTCGGCCAGCTAGTTCGGAGAGGATTTCGGTCGCGGGTCTCCGAATGGATTACGCTCAATTACAATATTTCAGTCACCTGAACTTGCCCGTTTTCCAAACGCGTCAACAATTACTCATCCAGAACGAGAAACCTACATTACGTTAGTTCTGGATGTGATCTATCCACAGATCTCAAATCAAAAACGCTACAAAATCCCATAGGCGCGTTACCGATTCACCGACGCGGTACCGAAAAATATACTACTCGAACTTAAACCGAAGAAAACTACTCTAAAGAAATGACGAAACAAGCAAAGGTACCGCGTACCGCGCGCGACGCGAAACCGACTTCAGCGGATTTGCCGAAACCCTAACCTCGCGACGGCATACTTACCCTACACTCTCTGTTCCCACTGAAAAAGAAGAGTCACTGAAAAGGAAAGTCGTGGGTTAACTTAGCAATTCATGTTGTCATATATATTTTTCAAAAGAACAAAAATCGTTTTCCTTATACAAATGTTTTAAAGATCATACAATTAATGTTCGGCAATTTTTCGCATTTATAGCTGGGTATGCTTCGATACTTGTATTATCGAAAGTATGAAGTTAGTCGTTTCTAATAATTAATGTTCATTCGTTTCGAAATAAACATTTTTTTTTTTTTTCGATTTCAAATTATACTATTAATGTTTTGGTCATATAGCATTCCGCAATTTGGATAATCAAAATTTTAACCCAAAAATATATGTATATAAGCGCGATCACGAAGAATTTCTCTATTAAGACTATTCATTTCAATTATCTACTAATGCACATTAAATATTGGTTTGCTTCTTTCGTAGACTGATTTTGTCGCGTGTTTTTGTAACGTATAACTAACGCTAAACAAGTCTCTAATTTTCCTACATACTAACTAACGATTCCTTCGATACAATATAAATTTCTAACCAAGGTATTCTACTTAAAGTAATAGTATCTCTTGTTTTCTACAGTTTGATAATCCGTTTGTATTAAATGGAAATTTTCCCTCTTTTTTGTTTTTTAGCACTCATCTACATCAACTATAAAAACAAATTAATAAAATCGTGTGCCAGTCTACATGCGTTTCGTCTAAAAGCAACCAAAATAAGGAGAATTCAAACACAAAAAGTGTTTCTGATAAATGTCATCTCTCGTATGAATTGGACGTAAATGTTCTACCTTTTAATGTCTTTAATTTATAGTTATGCCTAAAATCAACGAAAGTACGATTTTCCGTCGTTTTTTTTTTTTTTTTTTTTGATTATCTAGATAGCATTCTGTCATATAAAATTAATTAACCTCTATAATCTAAGGTTTCAAATGAATTTGGTATGCATTTATTCATATGATTAATAACTGACCGGTGAAAAATTTTCTTACGACCATTTTATATTTGGAATAACTTCATGCTTTCTTTCGAGTAGATAAAAATGGTTTCTTACTTTATGTATAGTTATGTTTAAACAATAAATTAATATTTTGCTTGTAATAAGAGTTTAAATGCGTCGATGTGCGACATCAACAGGCGATAGCGTAAATACACGCCTAAACTTACGATGTTAAAACTATTCCTGTCAGCAAATATAATCTACTTTATTTCGTTTTTTTTTCTTATCCGACAGTTGAAATGGTTCTTTTTCTAAGGGCATTCAGTCGGAATTTTCGCGCGTTTTTTTTTTTTTTTTTGTTTCACAGGACATTCATCTGCATTCGTTTCACTCTTGTTTACGAGAGCGCATTTAGGAAGCCATTTAGCCAGTTGCTCTTCGAAAAATTGTTCTAGACAACGGGCATGCGCATATGTTTTGGAATCCTCCGGATAATATAAGCATACAGTTTTGGACAACAATCGAACGTCAGCTACAAATGTGGCAATGTCTTTGTAGTGATTCGGACTTGATGGATCCAAACGAGTTCGAATAACATCTAGCGACATTGGTTGACAAACTACTTCATAATATGCAGGGTTTGTTGCAGGTTCTGGCTCTCTAAATGGTAAACTTTGTTCGTATTGGCAATATAATTTTAAACATATCCTCTGTCTAATCTTTAATTCATTTGCGCCAAGTTCTCCTGCACTATGTCTTTCACATTCAGCTGAACTTGCCAGTTCCGCTAAATTAACACCTGACAAATCTTGCCACGTTTCACTTTCATCTGGTAAGGAACCTATAGCTGGTATGTGACAATTGTGGTGAAATACTTTTGGATATTCATCGCAACACATCAATTCACCACCATCCAAACCAACTGCACACCAATCTTCATTTGGATCGTCTTTCTGGTCAGCTTTCTCTTCAGCCACATTCGCAATAGCTGCTGAACTTTGGACTTGTGGCGATGTCGTCTTATTCCTACCTTCCGGAAGAACTTGTACTCCGTTCGAATCTAATTTCGCACTAACCTGATCCGATGTTTGATCCACGACCGTACTGACAACGAAAGATGATCCATTCATCTAGGTCGATATTGTCCTGACCTTGACCGTATGCTTCTATATTTGTTGAAAAGCCTTTTTGGCAGCAACACTTTCGCCGTCTCGATTCCTTTCCTTCGGTGTTCTTTCGGCGGATCCACTTCATGGGATTTTCTATCAAGAATGAGGTTAGAGACGGAACTCGGGAGATATCCGTTAGCAGTCTTACCTTTCTATAGATATTTTCGGCACAAACGAGAGCGAATACCGGAATCTGCCGCAACCAACAATTAGCAGTTGCTATTTTTGATTGCTTTCGATATTTCGCATCTAAGCCATAATACAATCACTAACCTAATTTACATATGTAAAATTAATTAAAGAAACAACAGTGTAATTTAATTTTATCTTTTTCACTTATAAATACTAAAAATCAAAAATGCATTAGCTGATTCCACGACAATGGACACGATTAGCAGACGACAGCCACGAAAAATGAAGCCGACATGTGGCTGTCAAAAATTCCGGTTGTCACCTCGGACAAAACATCTGTGTGTGGAATGGCACGCCATATGGCGGCAATGTAATGTATTTCGAATATTTATATCCACGGATCTAAATATTTGGACAGAAAAAAAAATATTTTCTGCACAACGATATCCGCACGACAGATGAAGTCCGCTGGCACTTCGAGGACATATCCATCTGGCAGGTTACAAGGGTTCGGGATCGGAATCACTTCGATTCCTGGGCGTAGGCGTCACATTACACATTCCCCCCCCCAAAATCGAAGTAATTACGATCCCGTCTCCTATATAAAAGGTCTTGGTTAGGGCCGTGGCGGGTCGAAGGTCGGTTTCGAAGGATAGGCTACAACCATGTTCGTGAAGACTCGACAGTGACTATATAGTAGGGAGTCGGGTGTTATTCGGAGGTCTTCGTCTAAGCAGAGATTTGGGGTAAGCCAAGGTTTCTCGTGGGAATTAGTTGCACTTCATCGTCTAAGGTCTTTTGCGTGGTAAATTCCCAGGGTTTTACCAGTCATGTCCGCGATGAGGTATCGGGTGGGGCTTATGACTTGTATGACTCGACACTTCACGAATTTCTTGTCTAGTTTGGCATTGTAATGTCGGGTGGCATCGCTCTGTCGGAAGTTTCGACGATATATTTCGTCGCCGGCCTTAAAGCCAGAAGGATGAGATCGCAAGTTGTACCGCTCCTCTCCCATCCGTCTACTTTCTTCAATCTTCTCCCGCAGTTGATCTCGCAGAAGTTGGAGCTTTTCGTGCGGTTCTAGAACCACGATTGGGTCCTCTAGCGATTTCAGCTGCCGCAATAGCCGGTAAGCGCTCCCATGACAGATCATGTACTGGCCGAACATTGCGAAATACGGCGAAATGCCGGTAGTGGCGTGGTACGACGAGCGCAGCGCACTAGTGATGGCGGACAATTTGCGATCCCAGTCCTTCTGATTCGGGTGGACATAGGCACGAATGGCCGCTATGAGCGTACGATTCAGTCGTTCGGATGCGTTGGCTTGTGGTGAATAGACGGCAGTTCGTTGGTGGATGATGCCGTATTTGGACATTAGGTCTCGGAACTTGCTGGAGGTGAACTGGACCCCATTGTCGGAGACAAGTTTCTCCGGAACTCCAAACATGTGAAAGACTCGGTTCTCCAAGAAGCTGATTATAGGTCCAGTGTGCATGTTACGTAGGGGTTCTATGATAGGGAATTTAGAGAGCTGGTCCAGGACCACGACAGCTCCCGTGTGACCAGAAGCAGATCGAGGGTAAGGACCGATAAGATCAATGTACAAGCGCTGGAACACGCGTTCGGGGACCTCAACCTTACCCATGGGTGGCCGAAGAATGGTGTTGGGCGCTTTAGTGCACTTGCATAGCTCACAAGAGGCTACGTACGCTTTTATCTGTTGTGCCATCTTAGGCCAAAAGAAACAGGTTTTCAACCGCCTAAGTGTACGACCGTATCCGCCGTGCGCACTTGATGGGTGGTCATGAGCCCGTCTGATAAGATCAGTGGTTAATTCTTCGGGCACCCACAACTTCCACTGTTCTTCTTCTTTATGGGGTCTCCGGATGCGTGTCCCATCCGTTTGTAAATAAATCCATCCGTCAACCGCAGTTCAGGAAGCTGGGACAGTTGATTCTGGATAGTGTGAATCAGTTGGGTGTAGCTGGCTGACTTGAAGGCAGGATGGTCCAAATCGATAAATTGGGGGCTGTCGTCCTCTTGGACCAACTCGGCTCCTTCAGGGGCGAACATTCTGGATAGGGTGTCGGGGACTACATGCTGGCTTCCTTTTCGGTGGCGAATTGTGAAGTCAAATGCCTGTAGTTTCAGTGCCCACCTGGCCAATCTGCCGTTGAGATCAGTCTGGCTCATTAGCCATTTCAGAGAAGCGTGATCCGTAACGATTTCAAAGGTGTGTCCCTCCACATAGGCTCGGAAGCGTTTCACTGCCAACACCGCGGCTAGACATTCCTGCTCGGAGACCGTGTAATTTCGCTGGGCTGGGTTCAGCTTGTGAGACATGAAGGCTATAGGTCTCTCCTCGCCGTCTTGTGCAACCTGGACTAAGACTGCTCCCACCCCATGTTGACTCGCGTCACAATGGATTGAGAACGGTTTGTCAAAGTCCGGGCTGTGCAGTACGGGGGCTGTAGTCAGACTCTTCTTTAGCTCTTCAAAGGCTCGCAAGCTGGGCTCTTCCCAGACGAATTTACGTCCCTTACGCAGCATGTCGGTCAAAGGAGTGGTTATGGTGGCATAGTCACGTACAAAACGCTGGTACCATCCGCATAAACCTAAGAATCGGCGTAACTGTTTGGTGGTCTTGGGTAGTGGAAAAACGTCAATCGCTTGAGTCTTTTCCGGATCGGTCTTGATATGGCCATGCCCAATGATGTGACCTAAATACTTCACCTCCGTCATCACAAACTGGCTCTTCCTTATGTTGATGGTTAATCTTGCCCTCCGGATGTGTAGAGCCACCTCCTGAAGCAGGTCGATGTGTTCATCGAAGGTCTCGGTTATAAGCAACAGATCGTCCAAGTAAACGAAAACTTGGTGCCGCAAATGAGGTGGTATCACCTTATCCATAAGGCGCGTCATTGTTTGGGGGGCATTACACAATCCGAATGGCATGGTCACGAATTGATATAGGGGCCGACCTGGGACTGTGAAGGCTGTTTTCTCCTTGGAACCGGGGTCTAAAGGAATTTGCCAGAAGGCGTCCTTGAGGTCTAAGCTCGTGATGAAATGGGCTTTAGGCAATCGACTCAAAATGCCTTCGATCAACGGTAGAGGATATGCGTCCTTGACTGTGACGGCGTTCAAGCGTCTGGCATCTAAGCATAACCGGACCTTGTTCGGCTTGACCACTAAGGTGACTGGGGAAGCCCACGCGCTCTGTGATTCTTCGATTACGCCTAATGCTAACATTCGATCCACTTCGGCATATAACGATTTTTCCTTCGCCGGAGATATGGCGAAATGTCTTTGTTTTATGGGTTTCGCATCCCCCACATCTATAGTGTGGAACACCAGGGCAGTCCGCCCGAGGCCTTCCTTCTCGTGCGAGGGAAAAGCCGATATAGCCGAGTCGAGACGCAGTTGCTGAGTTACATCCAGTGTATGCCGTAGTAAGTTAGTGGGTTGAGATGGGTCAGGAACGGTGGTGACGGACTCCAGGGTCGAACTGGAAAATAGCGCCGGGGCCAAGTTAAATTTTCGAACGAAATCCACTCCTAGGTAAAGATTCTGGGTTAACTGAGGTATGATGAAAAATTCCATAGGTTTAATTACCCCTTTAAAGGTGACATCCGTCATAATTTTTCCCACTACAGAGTGACGAGTTCCGTCCGCCGTGCTTAACCAGGAGGTGAAATGACGGATTTGGTCCGCGTGCTTTGCCAGTACCTCCCCTGCAAACTCGGCAGAGATGCAATTCACACTGGCTCCCGTATCGACTAAGCCTGATACTCGTTTTTGCAGGAGGTGTACTGACGCATATGGCCGGACATCATCCCTCAATAATTCGTCTAAGTATATGTCCTTCAACACTTTTCTCGACTGCCTGACTTTTCTCCAGAAGCTCCGCATCCGACGCGTGGCTCGCTTGCTTCGCGGTGGGACAGTTGTGGCCAATTCCTCATGGAAGATGCGCTGTCGAGTAGCCAAATAATTCCGCAGCCTAACATGAAAAGGTTTTACATGCCAAGGAACTTTCGTCTCGCTATCATTTCCCTGCGCGTTGGCCTCGGCGAAGGACGGCGTCGGTTGTGGAACTTCGGGAGAACTGTGGTTAGCGGTGCGAGTCAGCAGAGTTGGAGTCATGTTGGGAGCTGGGTCATAGCTGGTGATGGGGTCTGGATTGGTTCGTCCGGGGTCTAGGAGTGCCGACGGGTGGTCGCGGCACTCGGTGGCAAGTTTTTTCGCCCTTTGCAATTTGCACAGTCAGGTGCGTATGTGTCGGCCTTCCCGCATCGGTAGCAGAAAAGCGTTGGCTCCGCTGGACATGCATAGAACCGATGTCCCGGTTGTCGGCAGTTCCAACAGACTGTCGGGCTTGTAATTGCTTCAAGGGAGGGTCGATCAATCAAGGCTGGGTCCTCAAGCTCCGGTGGTGCTCCGTTCCTCGGTACTGGTACTGGATCAGCAAGCAGGTGGTCCGCTGCCATCAACTCCGCGGTGTGATGATTTCGGGGATTTGGTCCCGTTATGCGAGGTTGTGGACGGAAGGTACCACGCCGCTCATCCAAGTGTTCTTGTCTGCGGGCATGGAGGCGCAATCCCTGTATGGTGTTGATGGGAAAATGCAGAAGGCTGTTCTGGAGATCCCAGCGCATATTCTCTCTGATAATTTCTACCAATTCGTCCTCGGGCATGGTATTTCGCAGGCGAGTGCTCAATCTCACTATACTGGTGTAGTACTGGTCGAACGGTTCGTGAGCGCCTTGTTTCCGTTTCTTTATTTGCTCCCTTAGCTCTCTCTCAGTGAAGCCATCCTCAAATCGATTGCGGAAGGCTGCACTGAAAGAGTGCCAAGTGGGACGTGGCGTTGACTCTTTAAAGCTCCAGTACCAGTCGGCAGCGTCGCCGCTGAACAAAAGATGTGCATGCCGGAGGAAGGCCGAGGAATCACCTCCCAGGGTGCTGGATATCAACGCCTGAATCCGGAAAAGGAACCGGTCCGCCGATATCATATCGTTGAACCCTGTAAAGTTCAAGCGCCAACTCTCCATGATACGAGGCGTCGGGTCTCGAAAAAGTGCCAATGCGTTCCCGGGGGGAATCACATCCTCGATTGACCTGTTGTACTGAACTGCCTCGGGGGCTGGAGGTACCAACGGAGGTCCGGTATTGTGTCGCGGTCTGTATTCGGGAGCTCTGGGATCCATTCCCGAGTTCCTTGGAGGTGGGACCCATTGCTCGGATTGTCGGGAGTGGGGCATCGCCACACTGGGATTTGGCTCCCAGCCAAGCGGAGTTCTCACGCGGCTGGGTGGTTGGCTCAACGGGAGATTCTGGATCTTTCCCTCCAGGTTGCCAATCCTCTCCGACATATCCCTCATCAACGCCACGAGGGTGTCAATGGAGTGGGCGGAAGGCATGGTTGTCACCTCGGACACGACACTTGCAGCCGGAACTTCACCGCCTACTGCTCCTTGCAGGTCTAAGAGTGGTTGTGACGGTTCGGCTTCTGGAGCTCCTTTCGCCACTGCTCCACGCGTTGGTAGGGGCGTTCCGAGGGGGACGTCTAGGGCAGACCGATCTATGGGTCGCCGGCATAAGGGACACAGCTCTGACGTGAGGAGGAGCTGTTGTACACAGGCACGATGGAATAAATGTCCACAATCCAATCGCACGCTGTGTACGCCCTCCACTACGTCTTCGAAGCAGATCCCGCAGTTAGCTGGTTGGACCGTTTTGGATCTGGTCCAACGCTTGTCTGGGGTCCGCTTCGTTGCCATCTTTGATTTTTGCTGGGTGTGTTGCCAATGGGTATTCCTAAAAAAAAATAACAAGGTAAGTTACTCCTACTACTAACTTAATATATATGTGGAAACTTAGAAATGTATATTAGTGGCCGATAGTGGCGAGCTATTACGATAAGAAATAGAAAAAAAAATTTGATTTGAAATACCTTTCCTTTCCAGTGGTCGACCTCTTCAGCGGGAAATGAGAGTGCGTGGTAATCTGCCGAAGAAAGGGTGCTTCGGTCGATTTACGAAATTTATCCCCATAACCCACATACATTACAAACCGTTTCTAATCTACGTTAAATGACTCGACGAGACAAGTGGTAGAGCTACCGTAACGACTTTGTACGCGGTCAAAATTCCCGACGCGTGGAAGCATTCCGGGCTTCGCAACTCCAGCATACGCCACCGAACGTTGAACCGATACCACTCGTCTAACACGCATAAGAAATAGTTAGAATCCTTCCGCGACATAAAGGCAGGGTAGCCTTCTATTTTCTTGAGAGTCCATGCTGATAGGTAAACCCATCAGACTGGCAGTTCCATCAAGAAAATAGAAGGTCCTTACAGGGGTTAGCCTAGGACAACACATCGGAAGGATTCTGTCGCGAAAGCAAAATCAAACAAAGGAGAGCGGAAGCTACAACTCACGTGAAGCGACCTCTAATGTGTATCACACAATTCCACTGCTCCTGATAGTGGGACTCGAGTACCAAAGTACCTTACATCCTCCGTAAAGGACCAACTCGTCAGAAGACGCGAAGTTCTTTCCCCCTTAGGATGTTTTTTGGGCCCCACGTTGGGCGCCATTTGTAATGATTTTCTACTTTCTGATCGAACGCGGAACCGACCTCTCATCGGTTCTAGACGTTAAGTCTGAGTAGTGCCAACGGATGGTACCAACAGGTCAACCAATCCGTGCACCGTAATCCATTCACGCGGTGACTGCTTGTCGGCCAGCTAGTTCGGAGAGGATTTCGGTCGCGGGTCTCCGAATGGATTACGCTCAATTACAATATTTCAGTCACCTGAACTTGCCCGTTTTCCAAACGCGTCAACAATTACTCATCCAGAACGAGAAACCTACATTACGTTAGTTCTGGATGTGATCTATCCACAGATCTCAAATCAAAAACGCTACAAAATCCCATAGGCGCGTTACCGATTCACCGACGCGGTACCGAAAAATATACTACTCGAACTTAAACCGAAGAAAACTACTCTAAAGAAATGACGAAACAAGCAAAGGTACCGCGTACCGCGCGCGACGCGAAACCGACTTCAGCGGATTTGCCGAAACCCTAACCTCGCGACGGCATACTTACCCTACACTCTCTGTTCCCACTGAAAAAGAAGAGTCACTGAAAAGGAAAGTCGTGGGTTAACTTAGCAATTCATGTTGTCATATATATTTTTCAAAAGAACAAAAATCGTTTTCCTTATACAAATGTTTTAAAGATCATACAATTAATGTTCGGCAATTTTTCGCATTTATAGCCGGGTATGCTTCGATACTTGTATTATCGAAAGTATGAAGTTAGTCGTTTCTAATAATTAATGTTCATTCGTTTCGAAATAAACATTTTTTTTTTTTTTCGATTTCAAATTATACTATTAATGTTTTGGTCATATAGCATTCCGCAATTTGGATAATCAAAATTTTAACCCAAAAATATATGTATATAAGCGCGATCACGAAGAATTTCTCTATTAAGACTATTCATTTCAATTATCTACTAATGCACATTAAATATTGGTTTGCTTCTTTCGTAGACTGATTTTGTCGCGTGTTTTTGTAACGTATAACTAACGCTAAACAAGTCTCTAATTTTCCTACATACTAACTAACGATTCCTTCGATACAATATAAATTTCTAACCAAGGTATTCTACTTAAAGTAATAGTATCTCTTGTTTTCTACAGTTTGATAATCCGTTTGTATTAAATGGAAATTTTCCCTCTTTTTTGTTTTTTAGCACTCATCTACATCAACTATAAAAACAAATTAATAAAATCGTGTGCCAGTCTACATGCGTTTCGTCTAAAAGCAACCAAAATAAGGAGAATTCAAACACAAAAAGTGTTTCTGATAAATGTCATCTCTCGTATGAATTGGACGTAAATGTTCTACCTTTTAATGTCTTTAATTTATAGTTATGCCTAAAATCAACGAAAGTACGATTTTCCGTCGTTTTTTTTTTTTTTTTTTTTGATTATCTAGATAGCATTCTGTCATATAAAATTAATTAACCTCTATAATCTAAGGTTTCAAATGAATTTGGTATGCATTTATTCATATGATTAATAACTGACCGGTGAAAAATTTTCTTACGACCATTTTATATTTGGAATAACTTCATGCTTTCTTTCGAGTAGATAAAAATGGTTTCTTACTTTATGTATAGTTATGTTTAAACAATAAATTAATATTTTGCTTGTAATAAGAGTTTAAATGCGTCGATGTGCGACATCAACAGGCGATAGCGTAAATACACGCCTAAACTTACGATGTTAAAACTATTCCTGTCAGCAAATATAATCTACTTTATTTCGTTTTTTTTTCTTATCCGACAGTTGAAATGGTTCTTTTTCTAAGGGCATTCAGTCGGAATTTTCGCGCGTTTTTTTTTTTTTTTTTGTTTCACAGGACATTCATCTGCATTCGTTTCACACTTGTTTACGAGAGCGCATTTAGGAAGCCATTTAGCCAGTTGCTCTTCGAAAAATTGTTCTAGACAACGGGCATGCGCATATGTTTTGGAATCCTCCGGATAATATAAGCATACAGTTTTGGACAACAATCGAACGTCAGCTACAAATGTGGCAATGTCTTTGTAGTGATTCGGACTTGATGGATCCAAACGAGTTCGAATAACATCTAGCGACATTGGTTGACAAACTACTTCATAATATGCAGGGTTTGTTGCAGGTTCTGGCTCTCTAAATGGTAAACTTTGTTCGTATTGGCAATATAATTTTAAACATATCCTCTGTCTAATCTTTAATTCATTTGCGCCAAGTTCTCCTGCACTATGTCTTTCACATTCAGCTGAACTTGCCAGTTCCGCTAAATTAACACCTGACAAATCTTGCCACGTTTCACTTTCATCTGGTAAGGAACCTATAGCTGGTATGTGACAATTGTGGTGAAATACTTTTGGATATTCATCGCAACACATCAATTCACCACCATCCAAACCAACTGCACACCAATCTTCATTTGGATCGTCTTTCTGGTCAGCTTTCTCTTCAGCCACATTCGCAATAGCTGCTGAACTTTGGACTTGTGGCGATGTCGTCTTATTCCTACCTTCCGGAAGAACTTGTACTCCGTTCGAATCTAATTTCGCACTAACCTGATCCGATGTTTGATCCACGACCGTACTGACAACGAAAGATGATCCATTCATCTAGGTCGATATTGTCCTGACCTTGACCGTATGCTTCTATATTTGTTGAAAAGCCTTTTTGGCAGCAACACTTTCGCCGTCTCGATTCCTTTCCTTCGGTGTTCTTTCGGCGGATCCACTTCATGGGATTTTCTATCAAGAATGAGGTTAGAGACGGAACTCGGGAGATATCCGTTAGCAGTCTTACCTTTCTATAGATATTTTCGGCACAAACGAGAGCGAATACCGGAATCTGCCGCAACCAACAATTAGCAGTTGCTATTTTTGATTGCTTTCGATATTTCGCATCTAAGCCATAATACAATCACTAACCTAATTTACATATGTAAAATTAATTAAAGAAACAACAGTGTAATTTAATTTTATCTTTTTCACTTATAAATACTAAAAATCAAAAATGCATTAGCTGATTCCACGACAATGGACACGATTAGCAGACGACAGCCACGAAAAATGAAGCCGACATGTGGCTGTCAAAAATTCCGGTTGTCACCTCGGACAAAACATCTGTGTGTGGAATGGCACGCCATATGGCGGCAATGTACCTCTCCCGATGTCGCCAGTGGCATAGTTTTCTCGATGGCCACGGTGGAGGGGCATTTCCAGATGGCTATGTCTCGAAATGTGCCGGGGTTGGATTAATTCTATATTTCGAATATTTATATCCACGGATCTAAATATTTGGACAGAAAAAAAAATATTTTCTGCACAACGATATCCGCACGATAGATGAAGTCCGCTGGCACTTCGAGGACATATCCATCTGGCAGGTTACAAGGGTTCGGGATCGGAATCACTTCGATTCCTGGGCGTAGGCGTCACATTACACATCTCATTGAAAATTTTAGATTTTTATTATTGATTGTTTAGTAATTACCGTTAGGTTACTTGTTCGATTTCAAAGTCATGGGATTTAGGTAGTTTAGTTATAGATTATTGAGGTTAATTAGGGTTTATGATTTAGATTAGTTTTAGATAATTGGGTTTATGGTATTTGTTAGTTTTGAATAATTTTTATTAGTTTTAGTTTTGATGATTGGAGATTGCGTTTAGTTTAATTATTTTGTTTTGGATTTGAATAATTGTAAGATTGAGTTTGATAATTGATTTTAGTTTAGGTTGGTTAGTTAGGTTTTGGTCAGGGTTAATTTGCACGTAGTGTGCATTATAGAGACTTTTTATTTTTATTCTAGCTAGTAAGTTTTAAAATTTTATATATTTATTTACTTGTCCGTTTGTCTGTCTGGCATTCAAATTTTAATTTATTTTTAAAGAATCGTTTGTTTGTCTGTCTGTAATTTATTAAATTATTTCTTTTATTCAAATTGTCGGTGTTGTCCGTCTGGTCATTGATTTTAATATATGTACTTAAATTATTTAGATGGTCTGTAGATTTTTATTGGTTTTGATAGTCATCATGTTTCCGCACATACGACATGAACCCGATAATTTCACTCGCTGTTCATTACGCTCTTCCCAAGATTTGCCAAATCCTCAGTCGGAGCTCTCGTTCCAGGATGGTGGTCAGGCAGTTGAGACTCATCAAACGATTATCCCAATCACCAAATGGGGTTTTAAGTTCGATGGTGGCTCCAATGGTTTGGATGCACGTCAATTTTTGTTTCGTGCTAGCATTATGGCCAGAGATTATGGTCTCACAGAGCATGAACTCGTTCGAGACTTTCATGTTCTGCTGCAGGGATATGCCGAAAACTGGTACTGGCAGATACGTGACCTGCATAGAAACTTGAGTTGGACGCAGCTAAAAGTGGAGTTCATGGAACGATTTGGATCTCGGCTTGATGACGCTCATATTTGGGAAAATATGTTCGCCCGCAGGCAAGAATCCAATGAACCATTCATTGAATTTTATGAATCCCTTGAGGCTATGTCTCTTCAACTCAGGACTCCGATTAGGGACACGGATCTGCGAGACCTAGTTTTCAAAAATATGAGTTTCAGGTTGCAGGATCACTTAGCTGGACATGAGTTCTCGACCACCCGTGAGCTTGTCTGGAGGTGTCGTCGAATTGAGGACACTTGGCGTGAGCTGGAGATCAAGTATGGTCGACCTCCTGTTCAGCCTTATGAACTTAATTCTATGAGACCACCTGATCGGTTACCGGCTGGTTTGGAATCTTGTGTGCCAATGAACCCCCATCCTAGTGGAACGAGAGATTTTTGTCACAATAATACCGACATGTATCATCATGAATCCCCAGTACCATTTAGCAGTGCTAATATCTCAAGCAGATCACCGGACTACGTCGGAAGTAATGGAAAGGCGGGCGATGATCGTGAGTCACCCGCTAGTTTTAGAGCACGACCTTTTCGGGATCGCTTTCGGAGATCCTGGAGATATTTCTTCGCCAGGCGTCTCTTGAAGCGTGCCTGCGTGGAGTCAATTGTTGCAACTCCTGGCGACAATAGGCCCTACGCAGAGATTTCCGTCAAGGGTCGCAAATTGACGGGCTTGCTTGATAGCGGAGCCAGTGTTAGTATCCTCGGAGCCGGAGCCTTGGACCTGCTGTCGGATTTGGGTTTGCATATGCATACCATGCATGCTCATGTTCAGACTGCATCAGGGCACAAGGATCCAGTTCTAGGATACGTCACCACATTGGTGCAATTTAATAAAACCACCAAATTGATGAGATTCCTAGTTGTTCCTTCCTTGACGCACGCAGTGTATCTTGGAATTGACTTCTGGGATCTCTTCAAAATAGCACCAATCCAGGTCAACGCTATCGAAGCAGCGTCGGAGCTTCAGAGCCCTGAATTCCATCTTTTGTCTCCAGAAGATCAGCAACGACTGGACTTCGTCAAACAACAGTTTCCGTCGTATAATGAGAAAGGCTTGGGTAGGACCAGTCTCGTGTCTCATCACATCGACACTGGTTCTGCTCGACCCATTAAGCAGCGGCATTATGCTGTCTCGCCTGTTATACAGAAACTGTTGTATGACGAACTCGATCGTATGTTGTCTTTGGGGGTAATAGAGGAAAGTCAGAGTTCGTGGAGTTCGCCTGTGACCCTTGTCAGAAAACCCGGCAAGGTGCGTTTGTGTCTGGACGCTCGACGCCTCAACGAGGTGACTGTTAAGGACGCCTATCCGTTGCCACTGATTGAAGGTCTTTTGGCACGGTTGCAGAGTACCAGGTTCATTACCAGCTTGGACCTGAAGGATGCCTTTTGGCAAATACCATTGGATGAGGCAAGTAAGGAGAAAACGGCTTTTACTGTCCCTGGCAGGCCCTTGTACCATTTCAAGGTCATGCCGTTCGGTTTGTGTAATGCTCCCCAAACGATGTGTCGGTTGATGCATAAAGTAATACCGCATGAGCTGCAGGACAAGGTATTTGTTTACCTAGATGACCTGCTTGTTACAAGTTCAACATTTGATGAGCACTTGGAGCTCCTGAGTACTGTTGCAAAACTGCTCAGGGACGCCAACTTGACCATCAATGTTGAAAAAAGCAAGTTTGTCAAGAAGGAGATCAAATATCTTGGCTTCGTAGTGAGTGATGGTATCCTGCGCACCGACTCGGAGAAGGTTTCAGGTATAGTCTCCTATCCTGAACCCCGAACGGCCAAAGACGTGAGACGGTTCATGGGCATGGCAGGATGGTACAGGCGTTTTATTCCAAACTTCGCCTCGGTTACGGCCCCTCTAACGGATTTGCTAAAGGGCAAACGTGCCTTCAAGTGGTCTGCTTCCGCCAATAGTGCCTTCAATAAAGTGAAGCAATTGCTGATTTCTGCTCCAGTGCTGGCTAACCCTGACTTTACGAAGCACTTCTATATCCAGTGTGACGCAAGTACAGTGGGTATTGGAAGTGTTTTGTTCCAGAAGGACGATGAAGGTGGAGAACATCCAATTGCATATATGTCGATGAAGCTCAACGCTGCGCAACGTAACTATAGCATTACTGAGTTGGAATGCTTAGCTGCGGTGCAGAGTGTAAAGAGATTCAGGGCATATATCGAAGGGTTGCCCTTCACCATCATAACCGACCATGCCAGTCTTAAATGGCTGATGCAGCAGTCGGACCTTTCTGGTCGATTGGCTCGCTGGAGTCTGAAATTACAAGGGTTCAATTTCCAGATTGAACACCGGAAAGGTGCTCTTAACGTTGTACCGGATGCGTTATCGAGATCTTGCTCGCAGGACGAGCTCATTGCTTGCCTCCCGGAGCACACACATATTGATGGTTTGATACCGCAGTCTGCGTTTCAGGAGCCCGAGTACGAACATCTCAAGGAGCAAATCCTGAAGCAACCTGATAAGTTTCAGAATTTGCACCTTGCTGATGGCCGAGTGTACATCGGTTCTGGTTCCCCTGTAACGCTGACTACAGATATCCCCCGAACAAAACTATGGGTTCCTGAGGGCTACCAACAGGCTCTTATAGTGCGAGCTCATGATGATCCCCGGGGCTCTCATTGTGGAATTCGTAAGACCACGGAAGTCTTACAAAGATATTATTATTGGCCTCGCTTGCGTCAAGATGTTATTCAGCACATCCAGGGCTGTTCAACATGCAAACAGGTCAAGCCTTCGAATTCCACTTTGAGACCTCCTATGGGCGCATCACGAGACTCGACGAGACCTATGCAGCGCCTGTTTGTGGACTTGATGGGTCCATACCCTCGTTCAAAATCCGGGAATACTCAATTGTTTGTGGTCCTGGACCATTATAGCAAGTTCATATGGCTCAAACCCATGGCTAAAGCCACTGCGGAATCAGTCGTGCGATACTTGGAGCGCGAAATCTTTTTGACCTTCGGAGTTCCCGAATGGCTTCACTCGGACAATGGTGTGCAGTTCGTCTCCAAGGTATTCGCTAAGCTTATGAGTGACTATGGGGTGCAGCACTGCTTCACTCCATACCATTCCCCGCAAGCGAATGCCTCGGAGAGGTCAAACCAGTCGACATTGAACGCCATCAGAGCCTACATAGGGTCCGATCATAGCAGGTGGGACGAGAATCTTCCGGAATCGTGTTTTGCCTTCCGCAAGGTGATTCATGAATCCACAGGATTTTCGCCTTACTTCCTCATGTTCGGATACCACCCTATCCAGCATGGCACTGAGTACGCCCTCCTTAGAAGCTTGAACGCTTTTGAGGATGGAGAAGTACAGCTAAGTTCAAACAGTGATCGTCTGCGAGCTGTACAAGACCGTGTCCGAGCTAAGCTGACAGAAGCCTACCGGAAGGGAGCTCAAAGTTACAACCTTCGGGCTCGCCCCCGTGAGCTACTTCAAGGTCAGAAAGTTTTCGTGCGGAATTTCGCCGTGAGCAATGCAGCCGATCGTTTTGCGGCTAAATTCGCTCCACGATTTGTTCCTGCAGTGGTTCGCCGCCGTACAGGGCAAGTTACTTATGAACTTGAGGATGAATCCGGTAAGCTGCTTGGGACCTTTCACGCTAAAGACATCCGATCCGATTCATAGTTACCCCTGCCGACCTTCTTTGTTTGCCCGGCTGAATGAGACACTCAGGGTCTGGGTCGTCCCCACGATTGTTGCGAATTCCGGCGTACCAACTTTCTCCCATTCGCAACTTCAAATTGCTGCCGTAATATTTCCACCTTCCTTTGGGCATTCCTACCTTTTCCTCCATAAATTTATTTATTTTTTTTACATGTTTCCATTTTCCCTTTAATTTTTACTCCCCCATCATCACAATACTACCCTTTTTCCTTATTAACAACTACAAAAAATAATACCTACTAATAATTTCAATTTTCCCACTAATAACGTTCCATTTATTAATTCCCACTAACAAAATTTCATTCTATTCATTTTCCCTAACAAAACCTAATTCCTTCCTTAACACTAACTAATTCCATTCCCACTAACAAATTTTATTTTTTTATACTAACAAAAATGAATTGACTAACAAAATTCAATCCCATGCCCAAATGAATCATTGAAGTTGCTTATGAGATGAATGGGAGATCGACCATCCACGGCACCATTGGCTGCGTCGTGAGTCCTCGATCTTGGGTCTGCTGGAACCCTGAGTTCAAGTTCTCCCGGGCGCACGGAAGCACTCTTTTTTGGGGTATCGGCAAAATCAATAGTTTGCGTAATGTACTCGTATGTGTGACACTTTACATTCAATCAAGCGATTCTTGGGGATGTAAATTGCCATATATGCAAGTCAATGGAAACTATTGGGATTGTCGATACGGGAACAAAAAAATGTGTGGGTAGCGGAATCGAAGTGTAATGAACTTCGATTACGTTACCCAGATGTGGCAGCGGTAATTTAAAAATGAAGAGGATGGCGGAATACGAATTGGATCAAGGTGAAATGCGGGATTAAGTTGTGAGGAATTGGGGAGTCAGTTTTTGGATTTGAAAGAGATAAGGGTGTTTTGTGTGCTCAGTGGAATTGATTTTTGGAGGATTTTAAAATTGGGAAAAAAGGGAGTTGGTATTTGGAAAAAAAAATATAAAATACTTTTGCATTGCGGGATATGAGTGATTTTTGTGTATTTTAAAATTGGGAAAAAAAAAAGTTTTTGGATTGAAAAATGTGATGGTGAATCAAATAGATTTTTCCTTTGAAGTTTTAATGAAGAAGTAAGAGAGTGAAAGTATTGAGAAAGTGAGGAATATAGGATTGTGGAAGAGAAAGGAGTTGAATTTGTGCGGTGTGAAAAAGAAACAGAAAAGAAGAAGAAAAGATTTTATTGAGTTGAAGTGCGGGGAGACGAAAGTTGAAAGTAAAAAAAAAAAAAAAAAAAACTAAATTTTGTTGGTTGGTGAAGAGGATCAGGTGCCTTGAGTGCAGTTTTTTTTTTGCGAATACGGATCAGACAGTTGAAAGTGGCCGTTGTGTTTTTAGTTTTTCGTTGTCTTAATATTGAAATCTGATTTTCAGTGGCCCCACGCTTCTTTGTTTGTACATCACCGGGCGCTCGGGATTTTGCAAGGAAAGGAGTAAGTAACAATCATATTTTGTTTCAAAATTTTACAAATGATTTTTATAAATAATTTTTATATTTGAATTGATTTGGTTTGTTGTATTTTAGTGCATATTATTTAGTTTAACTCTCAAAAGGGCCTTTTACTCGTAAAGTTTTTTTTGGTTGTAAATATAATTGTTGAATTTGTTTGTAAATAAAACGGCCATGGTACATTAAAAACCTTATTTTCATTTCTCAAAATGACCTCTCCCTTTCCCATCCTTTTCCCTTTGTGCTAGTCTTTATGTAAGGTGGCTCAGCACGAGCAGAGGGTGTCCCGGAAGACCCACGACACGACTGAGCGCTAGCCGGCCTCAGTATGCCACCCCGGGCTACACACCCCTCTGCTAATTCTTAATGTCTGCAACTGCGGTGACTTCCGTGGTTGCTACAAGCTACTATGCGCCTCTGCGCGCTGGTCCGTGTTCAACACTTCCTCGATAGTCTTGATGGTGGTGCGGCCTGCTCTAAAGCCATACTGCCATGGATATAGATTCCTAGCAGCATGAATCGCGTTAGCAAACCTTCTGCGGTTCAGTTTTTCGAACACTTTCCCGCCCGTGTCTAGCATAGACAATGGGCGGCATGCAAACGATGACTCTTCAAGGGGGATACACACCACGCACGAGCTGCTGCAACGACGCAATAGGTGCAATGTTCGAAGGCAACCTACCGATGTTAAAAACAGATGGAGGCATATTTCCAAAAACTTTCCACAGCACCCACAACATCTCTTGAGCCTGTGAGCATTTCAGGTGCTGAAGAAAATGTCCTGGCAACGCTGCCACCAGCAGAAGAGATACAGGCAGCCATTTATGGTCTCAAGAATAACAAAGTTTCTGGAGCTACCTGATGACTGGCGGAAAAGCATCATATGCCCTGTTGGGTACTCACTAGTCGGTCGATTCTTCTCCAGTTTGGCCTCGTCATGTTGGTTGCCGGCTCCTGGAAATAACAAAACCCCACAAAGCATCGGACTTATTATGTAAACAAAATATACTTATCTGATATTGAAGTTTTTTGCTGATCTCCTGCACGAGAATAAACCTGGAATCATCACATTGACACTTCACTTGGCAATGACATTTGACGTCTGTCTACAATGTTTTGAAATGACAATGTCACAAATGTCACAGGGTGCCCGTAAACTATGAATATCGCAGAATCACGTAATTGTTTAGAATATTATGAATTTAGTATAAGATTAATTTACGCGGGAAAAATGTACCGAAATTTTCAAAAACGGGAAACTCTTTGAAAGAGATTTTCCATTGTTCAGTTTGGCATTGTCCGTTCGTAAGATAACTTGGTCGCAATAAAGTATCAGTTTGGCATTGTTCGTTCGTAAGATAACTTGGTCGCAATAAAGTGGATTAGAATTTTTATCGTGAAACATTTTTTCCTTTTTGGTTTTATTGTGAAACATTTTTTGGTCCGTCGAGCCGGATATAGTTCTGGATAATTTTAAATGGTGTGTTAGTTACAATTTAGTTTTGTTGAATTAAGTGCAGTGAAAAGGCGCTTAAAGGTCGGTTCGCGCGGGTTAATAAAGTGAGCAATTGAGCAAGGCAAGGTCTGGTGAGTTCCATATTTTAGTCCTTTCCTTCCTAATTTCATAATCGACATCATCTTTAATTTTTTATTTGCTTAAATTTGGTGCACAATTGCAAATCTCATTTTCTGTGGAAAAAAACGAATCGTGTCTCAAATCCGCACTACATTGGATGGATAGTGCGGTTGAATTTATTGGTCACACATCAACTTTATTTGCTAAAAGTTGGTGTACAATTGCAAAGTTAATTTATTTTGGGAAGAGCGAACCGTATTTCAAATCCGCACTACATCGGTTGAGTATTGCGGTGGAATTTATTGGTCAGACACTGTATCGGTGTCAAATTGGTATTAAATTTAGAATTTTATGCACAATTGCTATTGTTCGTGCATTTAAGAGTGCGAACCACACATCAAGTTTGCACTGCATCGGCTCATCGTTGCAGAGAAATTTAGTTGTTTGCTGCTGATTTGGGAAAAGGTTAAATCATTCGAAACTTGGTTTAGATTTGAATCCTTGTTGCGGTGCTTAGGTAACGGTACTTACTGGACATTGGGCGGAATTTGTGAACCGTCATTTAAACTTGAGTAAGTTCGAATCCTGTGCCGTGCCGCTTACTTAATAGTAACAAATAGACTTTCGTGCGACTGTTTATTACATTATTTGTTAAACTTCGATTTGATTAAAGTTAATAGTTTGGAATTTCGTATTGGGATCACGTCCTGCGACCTCACGAACGATGGATGGTTTAGTGGCACAACAAAGTGTACTAAGCGAGCAGCTAAGCAAAATGGTCACGAATTTCCGAAAGGACCCTAAGGCACGGAAAACAACCGCGTACGCTACAAAACTACTGGAACGGGTGCAACAAATTCGTCGGTCCTTCACGGAGAATCATCATCAGATTCTTGAATTGGTAGATGGAAAGAAGATCCTTGAAGCAGATTATTTTAAACAGAACGTATATCTGGCGTTTGAGGAGGCAGAGTTGAATTTCGAGGTAGAATTGGAAGAGTTGCGAGTGGAGCAAGTGGCATATGGAGCGCAAAGTTGTAAAGAAAGAGCGAGTCCGTCATCGAAGGCAATGGATGATACAGACGTTCGGCTCCCACGGATCAACCTGCCAAAGTTCAATGGAAAATATGACGAATGGGCATCGTTTAAAGATCTGTTCACGTCTCTGATCCATAAAAAAGCCAATTTACCGAAAGTGGAGAAGCTTCATTATCTGAAATGCAGTCTGTCAGGGGAAGCAGAACAATTATTGAAGCACTATTCGATTACCGAAGCAAACTACGAATCAGCGTGGAAAATGCTCGTGGAACGGTACGACGATAAAAGTGTGTTGTTGAAAACGCAGTTCAACCATTTACTCCATATAAGCAACGCAAGCGAAACCGCATCGTCGATCAAAGTGCTGTTAGACAAAACGATTGATTGCGTGCAGGCCATAGACAATCTAAAGGTAGGAAACATATGGGATGCAATATTAGTGCATTTGACGGCACAGCGATTACCAGCCGAAACACGACAGATGTGGGAGCAACAGCAAGCTAAGATTTCGGAGATATCATCGTTCCAACAACTGAAAGAGTTTCTACAATGCAGGTTCAGAGCGTTAGAAGCTGCTGGGGTAGAAAGGCATAAACCCATTCGCACATCACACAACGTATTTGTGACAAAGGAGGCGCAACAAATCGTGTGTATTCTTTGCAAAGGACCACATTATTTGAGACAATGCTCGAGCTTCCTGAAGTTAGATTATCCTAAAAGATTCGAAATGGCAAAGAAAAATGGTTTGTGCCTCAATTGTCTAAACAAAGGACATTTTGTCGGGAAATGCCCCAGTAAATCGAGGTGTCTTCACTGTAAGAAGGCCCACCATACGCTCCTACATAGACCAAATGCCTCAATTATCGGAAAGGAGTCCCATCAATTGCCGCCCCCGTTTACCCCTAATAGTCAGTCACCGCAACTAACAGCGCAGAATAATCAACCTTGGACCCCTGCGCTAAGACAACAATTGCCGACATTTGGGTCACACAATGGACAACCGTCTACTTCGTCTTCAGCTGATCATCGATTTCCAACGGCAGGCTCAACCGTCGCCAAAGTTAACTCATCGACCATCAATGCTCCAAAAGCGGTATTGTTAGCGACAGCACTGGTGACAGTGGAATCTCCAATCGGGTTCGTGACGCTTCGTGCCTTGATGGACCAAGGATCACAGGCGTCCATCATTACGGAGAGCGCAGCTCAAGGACTCGGGATCAAAAGAGGTTGCACGAACATATCTGTAACTGGAATTGGGAAGACGGGAGGAATTCAAACCAATGGGATTTTGAAACTTAGACTGCGTACCAAGACAAATGAATGCTTAGAAGTGGACGTACTCATTTTGAACAAGCTAACTAGCTTTGTGCCATCGCAGTTGGTTTCCACGTCGATTAGGGATCAGATAGGAAACATTGATTTGGCTGACCCGTACTTCGATCATCCGAGCAAAATTGACGTCATTCTGGGAGCGGATGTATACGCTCAAGTAATTCTCAGCGAGATTAAAAAATTGACTTTAGGTCCAGTGTTACAGCACACCAAGCTAGGCTGGATAATATCTGGGAGTGTGAACATTGATCAGCAGCAAGTCCTTCATTCATTCAAAGTTGAACTGAACGAAAATGTGGAAATAAGCGAAAGGTTAAAACGATTTTGGGAAATGGAGGAAGTTGATGGGGATAGAACTAGAACGCAAGATGAGGATGCCTGTGAACATCACTACGTTACCCATGTAAAGCGAGAATCAGATGGTCGGTATCAAGTAAGATTACCATTTAAAGACTCGGAAAGTCGAAATTCCTTAGGGTTTTCGAGATCAAGTGCAATTGCAAGCTTGTTGCACCTAGAGAAACGTTTTGCCAGTACCGAAGGTCTCCGAGAGGAATATGCAGCTGTACTACGAGAATATTTAGACTTAGGACATATGCATGAAGTGCCGCATTGCAACGAATGGGCAATGGAAAACGGTCGACAGGTGATCACATCTAACTTCCTTCCGCACCACGCAGTATACCAAGAAAGCACATCGACGAAAGTACGAGTGGTGTTCGACGCTTCCCGGAAAACAAGTTCTGGTGTATCTCTGAATGATACCTTGTTGACCGGACCAACTCTTCAGTGCAGCATGACAGCAATTGTAATGAAGTGGAGGCTAAAGCAGTACGCTATGATGGCTGACATAGCCAAGATGTACCGACAAGTAAACATGCATCGAGAAGATTCCAACTACCAAAAGATCGTTTGGCGGCCCGAACCAAATGGCCCAATTAAAGACTACGCCCTCAATACTGTGACGTTTGGAACTAGCTCAGCACCATTTCTGGCTATTAGAACTTTACACCAGCTTGCATATGACGAAAGGGAAACGTACCCTGAGGCAAGTAAATCGCTCTTGGAGGAATTTTATGTGGATGACCTATTATCTGGAGGTGATAGCGTGCAAGAAAGCGTCATTAAAAGAGATCAGCTGATCAAACTCTTGAAGTCTGGCGGATTCCAATTGAGGAAATGGTTAGCCAATGACAATCAAATTTTGGTAGGACTTCCAACGGAAGATGTGGAAATGAATAACTGCGTTAAGTTTGAAATGGACCATGGATATAAATCATTAGGGATACTGTGGTACCCAATCGGTGATTATTTTACATTTCGTCTTAAGAGCCATGAAAGATTAGAAACTTATACAAAACGATCAGTATTATCGACAATAGCACGTTTGTACGACCCATTAGGATGGTTAGCACCCTTCACGATAAGGGCTAAAATATTGCTGCAAGGTTTATGGTTGTCAGGTCAAGATTGGGACGAACCGATACCCAATGTTTTGAATGGAGAATGGAGTGCTTGGTTAAAACAGTTACCTGAAATTGAAAATATACAAATACCACGATGGGTAGCATACCAGAAGGATTCGGAGGTATCACTCCACGGGTTTTGCGATGCATCCCAACGAGCATATGCGGCAGCTATTTATTTGACGGTGCGATCAGGTTCCACAGTTGCAAGTCATTTGTTAGTGGCCAAAACTAAGGTGGCGCCGGTGAAGCCAATTACGATTCCGCGTTTGGAACTTTGCGGAGCTGTTTTGTTGGCCCGATTGCTAAAAGAAGTAAAGGCAGCATTAAAATTTGATCAAATACCTACGTGGTTGTGGACCGATTCCGAGGTCGTTTTGGCTTGGTTAAAAGGATTGCCGACACGATGGACTGTCTTTGTCAGTAACCGAACAGCTCACATTTTAGACGTCACCGGTAACATACCGTGGAGATATGTACCTTCGAAGGATAATCCAGCAGATGCAGCGTCTAGAGGAATAAAGCCCGGTGATTTACTCGATAGTCAGCTGTGGTGGCATGGGCCAAGCTGGTTAACTAAAGGTGTCAATGATTGGCCTAAAAATAAAACCATTCAGTTAACGAACATAGAAAAACGAAAATCCATGATGGTCAATGTGGGATTAAAGACAGAGTATTTCTTGGATGAATTGTTGAAAAAATATTCTAGCTTAATGAAATTAATTAGAGTCACGGCATATTGTTTCCGTTTTCTTAGAAAGAAGTCCACACAACCCAATTTGCCAAAGTATCTAACTAGTGACGAATTACGGTACGCTTCGGAGTTTTGGATCAGGCATGTTCAACAAGATGCGTTTCCGGAAGAAATATGTGAGCTTCAAAAGGGTACGTCCGTCGGAAAGAAAAGTCGGTTGGTCAATTTGAACCCGTTTATTGATAACAAGGGAATAATGCGGGTCGGTGGACGGCTCGAGCACGCGCCTTTAACATTTGATGCAAGACACCCGATGATTTTACCGCGAAATGGTGTATTCACCGATTTATTATTACAAGAAGTCCATCAAGCTACTTTACACGGACAGACGCAACTGATGTTGAATACGTTAAGAAGGAAATTTTGGGTAATTGATGGGCGCAACCGGGCTAAACACTCTATCCACAAATGCGTTCGTTGTTTTCGCGCAAAGGCGAAGGAAGCCAGCCAGTTGATGGGCAATTTGCCAGAAGCTCGGGTAACTATGTCGCGTCCATTCACACACACCGGCGTCGATTTTTGTGGCCCGTTTGAAATTAAAGATAGACGAGGAAGAGGCAGCAGGACGACAAAGGGTTATGTGGCTATTTTCATTTGTTTAGCTGTAAAAGCCATACACATTGAAATCGTTAGTGACTTGTCCACGCCTGCATTCCTAGCAGCATTACGGCGGTTCATGGGAAGACGAGGATTCAGCAGTCATATATATTCGGACTGTGGTACCAATTTTGTTGGCGCAGCCGCTGAGTTGCAGCGAATCACAAAAATTAGTAATGAAGCGGCGGAGATTGTTGCAAATGAAGGCGTAACTTGGCATTTCAATCCACCAGCATCACCTCACTTTGGCGGACTTTGGGAGGCTGGTGTGAAATCTATCAAGGCACATTTACGTCGGGTTGCCGGACACGTGTCTCTAACATATGAGGAACTATCCACAGTGTTGATTAGAATCGAAGCCTGTCTCAACTCCCGGCCTCTCTGCCCTCTCAACGATGACCCGATGGATACCGCTGCACTCACGCCAGCTCATTTCCTGATTGGCGACGTAATGATAGCACTACCTGAAGCTGAATTGGAAAATGTCAACGTTAACTACCTTGATAGATGGCAGATGACTCAGAAGATTGCGCAAGATTTTTGGAGACGTTGGAAGACCGAATACTTGAATCGTTTGCAACGTAGACCAAAATGGCTTAAATACGAAACCAACATAAAGGTGGGAGATTTGTGTATCCTCAAGGATGAAAAACTTCCTTCCTACCGGTGGCCATTAGCGAGGATCATTCAAGTACACCCCGGAAGGGATAATTTAGTTCGTGTCGTGACTGTGTGGACAAACGGCAAAAGCTATACAAGACCAATTACGAAAATTGCGCTGCTGCCAACGCAGGAATCTACACATTAATGAATATATATATAGATGTATATATTTGTCGCACCATCCTTACTTTCCCCTATCCTATCCTTCACTCAGACCTTGCGCCGAACAAACATTAATATCGTACTGCGATTGAAGTCAATTTTGCTTTAACCTAACAATTTGGAGGTGGTTTGCAGTATAGGTGGAGGTGGACGCCCAGCATAGGTGGGACAACTTCATCACGCCTAACTCAATAAATCAGTTTAATACAGCCGAAGTCAACTGAAGATAAAGCGTAGTGCAGCAAAGAACCGATTGGATATGAAACGACACCAAAGGTATTCGGAATTACAAAATTAAATAATTACTATTTTACTTACAGGGCATTGTTGCTGCTGAGGCGTTGCACCCCTCAGCCGGGGGAGTATGTTGGGTACTCACTAGTCGGTCGATTCTTCTCCAGTTTGGCCTCGTCATGTTGGTTGCCGGCTCCTGGAAATAACAAAACCCCACAAAGCATCGGACTTATTATGTAAACAAAATATACTTATCTGATATTGAAGTTTTTTGCTGATCTCCTGCACGAGAATAAACCTGGAATCATCACATTGACACTTCACTTGGCAATGACATTTGACGTCTGTCTACAATGTTTTGAAATGACAATGTCACAAATGTCACAGGGTGCCCGTAAACTATGAATATCGCAGAATCACGTAATTGTTTAGAATATTATGAATTTAGTAAAGATTAATTTACGCGGGAAAAATGTACCGAAATTTTCAAAAACGGGAAACTCTTTGAAAGAGATTTTCCATTGTTCAGTTTGGCATTGTCCGTTCGTAAGATAACTTGGTCGCAATAAAGTATCAGTTTGGCATTGTTCGTTCGTAAGATAACTTGGTCGCAATAAAGTGGATTAGAATTTTTATCGTGAAACATTTTTTCCTTTTTGGTTTTATTGTGAAACATGCCCCTTACATAAAAAGGTAGGCACGTTACGCTGTGAAAATTACAGAGGGATTGCTCTGTTGAGCACATCATATAAAGTGCTGTCTATAGTCATTGCACGAATACTAAAGTCCTATCATGAAAATGTCATTGGATAGTACGAAGATAGTACGACTAGATAATTTCAGTAGAACTGTTGCTTGTTAATACTGGGAATATAATATCGATGTACACCAGCTCTTTGTAGACTCCAACATAGCATACGAAAGTGTTAACAGATGTGTCCTGTACAAAAAAATGCTTGACTTTGGCGTTCCAACTAAACTCGTCAACATAACCAAAGTGACAATGCTAAACACCGAGTCTCAGGTCAAAGTTAACGAGATTAGACTGAAAGCTTCCCAACGAACTCAGGCTTAAAACTAGGGGATGGGCTTATCCTAATATTGTTCAATATTGCTCTGGAACATATGGTCAAGAAAACGCCAGCAGACACCACGGGCTTTCTACTCTACAAGTCCACGCAACTAGTAGCGTATGCAGACGGGGTTAACATTTTGTTCACATCAATTTCAGATGCGTTCATACATAGGAATCAAAAGCAAAAAGTCGGCTACCTGGTCAATTAAACTTAAACTATATTCATGACTCAAACAAGGAAATACATGCCTGTACGAAAAAACACCTGGCCCTAGGAGATTATAACCTGGAAAGTATGGATAGCTTCCTATACTTAGGATTCAATCTTGATAGAAAGGGCATAGAAAATGACATGGAAAAGGATAAATGCAGCAAACAAAGCTTACTTCTGAGTTGTATAATCTTTATGACGACCCACCAGTATGCATAAAGCTACGCAAACTACAATGGGTATGCCATGTGGAGAGGCTCCCCAGACAAACGTTGGAAGGGTAGAGCGCAAGGGAAATATCCAGTTGGGAAACCGAGGAAACGATGAGAAGATTCAATCGGTGCTGAGAGCAGATTCCTGCTTGGGATTTCCAATTGGCAAACGAGATCACATAACCGCGACGATTGGAGGCGACTGCTACTGGAGGCGAAGGCCCAAATTGGAGATATGCCATAAATGATGATGAAAGTCTGTGTCGCCATAGTTCACGCCCGCCTTAGCAGGTCATGGTATAATTTACTTAGAATTGTAAAAACAACTTCTATAATCTATTCTCGATTTTTCGTTTTTCCATCAAAACTAGCGACAAATCAAGAATAGATAAGAGTCCTAAACACGGGAGGAGATAACACACAGTTAAACTTAGTTAATATTTTTAAAATTTAGTATTCATTCACCATATATTTAGTATTTTTTTAGTCCACAAAAAATATTTTCACATACAAGAAATGCATTTATTAGAGCATCACTTGTACGGATAGCTGATTGTTACCAAAATAATTTCATTATTTTATTCCTCCATCATATGTTTTAGTAACCCTATTGAAATTATAACGAAGCATGATACATAAATTATAATTACAGGTGGTCAGCAATAAACAACAAAACTAATTATTAACCAAATTGCAACCATATTAAATATTCAACAAGTAAACGTGCAAAAATATCATTAAGGAAGGTAAGCCAAAAAATTAGTGTGATTCGGTTTGTTAAAGATGATCCATTTCGTTTTCAGTAATCCCAAATCAATGTAAAAATCAATTGCACTTACCTCTGTTGCCAAATGATGAATAACTGCAATGCTGATACAACCATCCATACTGTTATCGCGAAATGGTAAACTCAAGCAGTTACATTGGAACACATTACACTTTCTCTGTGAACACACTTGAAGAAGCCCTTCATTCCTATCGCATCCGATCTGTAAAAATTAATTTAACAATTATAAACACAGGACTTTTTAGAAATAAAAATTTAAACCTTACATGCACAACATTCGAATTAATCGCCAAATATTTCCCGTTGCCGCAGCCAACATCCAAAATGATTGATCCCAAGGCGAATGATTTTAGAAAATTTTCCACTTTTGGCCAAGGTTTGTAACGTGTTTCACTAAAATGATTAGCGATCTCGTCATAAACTTTATGTACATTTTCCTCTTCTAGTTTTGCCGCAACACTAGCTAGTCGATCCGCGTTTTTCTTTTGCTTCGCAGCGTATGTATCACACATCTCCCGATATGTACAATCGCATTCTTTTCGTCTAAGCTTACGGAATGTGAGAGAAGTCCTTCGAGATCTATGCTTAATTGTCAAGCCACCTTCGTTGCTAGGTACAACATCCATTTGCCTAGGTGTTATTCCATGCGTCCAAGCGTATCTTGATTCTCCTGACATAACTAAAAGTGATCGCTTGGGTACGAAGACTGGAACATGATCAACATCTCTTCTACGGAATTCCATAACAATATCACTTTCCAATGAAAGAGAGTAAATTGGATCCATAAAGGCACTGTGCGTGTCGACATGTGGAGGTATACCTATGATAATGTTCTATATATGCTAGCTCGACTTAATTACTTCAAATATATTACCTTGTCCTGGCTCGTACACATTCACTGTCAATTGATCAGGAACCAAGGCCAATTCTGTCGCAATCTGCCCTTCTAAGCGTTGGTATAGAATATCGCATTCCTCAGGGATTGGCTCTTTAAGTGGTTTATCATGATCCACATTATTAAGTCCATATAAAAATTCATACCCAAAATGTTTAACGCGTCTATGTTTAAGCAAATTATTCTCCGGTAGGTCGTCTTTGAGACGCAAGACTTTTAACAAAATGCTCTCTTCTTCTTCGGATACAAAGTCTTTTAAAATGATGAGGCCATCTGGAGCCGGTTGATCCCATAAATTGGGAACATGGGGTATGCTTTTGACGTAGGATAAATAAATCATTGTTTCATTTTGTCCTAGCTTGGCTTTGGCATGCATACTTTCAAATACTTTGGTAGCTTCATACTCGTTAGAACATTCTATGAAACAGTATGATTTATTTGGTTGCATGATCACGTCGGAGATGTGGGCATGATGTAGTGCTGCTTCCAAAATAACTTCTTTTTGCAATCCATTGGAAAGCCCAGCATTGCAGATTGCAATATACTGAAAAAAGAAATGATGTTTAGATATGTAACGAAGGTGGCGACCAATTGATAGTAAATGGTCTCGTGGTCGCACATTGGGTTTACTGGTTCCCCAATGATGGGACGAGTAATGCCAATAACTGCAAAAACACCTACAGCTCTGCTACTAAACTCTACTTACACCTTCTTTGTGGTGGTCGCTGGTAACTTCTCCTTTTTTTAAAAGGCTGACGTAAGAGGCTGAAAGCGAGTCATCCGGGCCTGATAACGGAATCGAAAGTAGTAACCATGCCACCGGAATGGAGGTTGGGCGACGGGCTAACTCCCCATCCCTGGAAAACTCTACATTATTTCGAAATTTGCAACAGAACCTTGGAATGGATTGGATCAACGACAATGACCTCGCAATCGGAAAAAAAACTATAGCATTGGATCGTGGAATGTCAGATCATTAAACAACCTTGGAGCTGTTAAGGACCTTTTACAATAGGACAGTCAATATAAATTAAACGTGCTGGTAATCCGGGAAACGAACTGGACTGGAAGCGAAACTCAACATGTGAAATCGCACACAATATTCAAAAGTGGGAAGTCTCCTGGATAGGGAGAGATCAAATCGCACGTTATTGCTTTTATGGCAGTTAATGAATGATTGTGTGGGATCCGTATCCAACCGAAATTCTTCAAAATTTGGCAGATAAATTTACACGTCCCGACAGAGGAAAATGACCGAAAAACGAAGGAAACGTTCTACAATCTCCTGGAAAGACTAGTCGACTCATTGCATATAAATGATCTCAACGATAAGGGTGGCAATGATCTATCTCACCGAGGAACGATTGGAGGATATAGCATCTACGATGAAACAAATAACAACAGCCTGCACTTGATTAACTTTGCATGTAGCAGAAATCTAGTCATACGTTCGACTTGCTTCCCTCATCGACGCATACATAAAATGATTTGGGTATCGCCGGATAGCAACACATAAAACCAGATCGACCATGTTCTGATCCAACAACGATGGGCCTCGAGTCTGTCGCGCAATGCGTCATCATAAAGTTTTTAACCGATGAAGAGGCGTTAAACCATCGGAAATTTTTACTCAGTAAAAGGCGCAGTTTGGGGATACTACATTGTCTCAGAATTGAGTGTATACGAGGGCCAGGGAATTGAAGGGTGATCGAGAACGTGTCGAAATTGAAATTCATGATCGACGTCAAAAGACAAGTCTTCTTCTTCGTAACCCTACAGCCCCTTTCGGGCCTTCGCTTAGAGATAGTTAGAATATCTCATTGTCATGATCTAATGTATCGGCTTTCCACAAGGTGATATGATCATTATCACGCTTTGGCCGTGTGTCCGTCCACCCAGCTGCGATACGTTCTGTTTTAAACCAGCACGTATCATAACTGAACAGGCTTATAGTCCGTCCGAAGAACCACTCGAACTAAATCTCGTTGACACCAACGAAACTTGAACCAGAGACCTTCGGCTTAGGAGCTTAGTGCTCTAACCACTAAGCCACGCGGACTACTACGCGGACAAGTCTTACAGATGACAAAATCCGTGCCGTTTGAGAGCTTATTGAACGTGATAGACGGTTAACTGTTCCAGAAATTTCATCAAAAGTGGGTATCAGCTATGAAAGTGACCCAATCCATTATCACTGATCATCTTGACTTCAGATAAATTAGAGTTCGTTGGGTTCTGAGTCTTTTAGTCGGAAATCAAAAACAGATCAGATCGGAGATTACTGAGAGACTTTTGAATCGAATTCGACAAGAGGAGGATTTTTTGAGGCGCTTTTCATGTGATGAGAGACGTGGGTCTACCATTATACCCCCGAATCGAAAATGGCGAGTAAGGAGTGGCGAAGGATAGATGAAGGCTGCCCAGTGAAGGCCAAAACTCGCCTCGCAGCCGGAAAAATGCTTGTAACGATTTTTTATTTGACTCAAAGAGAGTTTTACTCATTGATTTTCTTCACAATCAACAAACAGTGAATGCGGCCTACTATGGCCAGTTGTTATAGTCAGCAAAAAAGTCCTAAAGAAATAAAAGATGAGGTATGCCCATTGGAGAGGTCATCTTTTTCCATGACAACGTTGGGCCGCACACCGAGGCCTTGACAAGGGATAAATTGGAAGAAATAGTCTGGGAAACAATCGAACACACACCTTATAGTCCAGACTTTTTCAGCTGTGACTACTTTTTGTTTGTGCCCCATGAAAGAATCACTTGCAGGAAAACGATTTGAAAGCAATGAAGAAGTCGAGGAGCACGTACGCAATTGGCTGACAACTTGTTGTAAAACTTTTTATGAGCAAGCAATATTAAAGCTTCCAAAACTGTGGCAAAAGTGGGTAGACAATGCAGGAGACTACATTGAGAAATGTTGATGATATGGTTTGTGTGTGATATTATTCAATAAATGTATAAAAAATTACCGTTTTTATTTGATTCTCCCTCGTATCATATGGAAAATGTGAGAGTTTTGTGTATTTGGGCGCTAAAATAAAGAGAACCGGCAATGAAAGAGATGAAATACGTCAAAGAATACATCTCGCAAATAACATAATTTATTCAGTTTTGACGATCTTGAAGACCTGCTGCATACATAAGAAAAGTATGCAAATCAGTGATAAAACTTCTGCTACGATATGGGAGTGAAACATGGGCCCTAACCCAAGTATCCGCAAACATATTGAACGGCTTCAAGAGACGGGTCAGGTGGCGAATAATCGGAGCGAAGCCAGACGGGGACCAATGGCGAATTCGACACAACCATGAGCTGTATGAAATTTTTGATAGGCCGTAGGTCTCAACAATTGTAAAACTCCGAAATTTATAATGGGCTGGGCACGGCAATCGTATGGGCGAACAACGTATACCCAAAAAGGTATTCGTTGGGAGAACTGAAGGGCGGAGACCAGTGGAGAAACCGAGAATACGCTGGTCTGACTCGGTTGACGAAGAGACAATTCATCGCTTCTTGGATTTCCAAATTAGAAGAGGACGCGGTCGATGAACAGACAGTTTGCGGCGCTTTTTGCAGGAAGGGAAGGCACACGAAGGGCTGTAGTGCTACGAAGATGAAGGTAAAGAAGGCATTCAACATTATTTACAAAAAATTGCTTGAAAAATATCAGTTTACAATGCTTTCTTGGATATGATAAAAATTATTTTTCGCAAGGAAAATTTTTTAAAAAACATTGATTTTCAAAATTACTTTTTATGGAATTGTTTGCAGCTACATATAAATGAGTTGCATATTTTGAATAATAATTTTTCTGAAAAATTATTAGAGAAGAAAAATGTTAGAAGAAGGTGGTTTCGACGTGTGCACTAATTCTCCTCAGGCCATCACACTTAGATACACACCGGTGATGGCGACCACCATGCTCAGAGGTGAGGGAGTTAATTTTTAATTTTTCTACTTATGCAAACTCAATAGGTTTTTGTATCTGCAAGTTATATTCAAGGTAAATTTCTCTTGTAAGTACTTGTATTAGCTGAACTTTTTTTTTTTTTAATTGGATCATTTCACCCTTTTCACATCAATTTAATGTAAATCTATACGACAAATTTGCTCTACATTTGAAGCTTTATCTAACGTCGCGCGGATATCGATCACTCTTTCGGATGGCTCCGATAGCTTTTTAAATTACTTTTTTTGGAATTGTTTGCAGCTACATAAATGAGTTGCATATTTTGAATAATAATTTTTCTGAAAAATTATTAGAGAAGAAAAATGTTAGAAGAAGGTGTTTTCGACGTGTAGAGCAAATTTGTCGTATAGATTTACATTAAATTGATGTGAAAAGGGTGAAATGATCCAATTAAAAAAAAAAAAAGAGTTTAGCTAATACAAGTACTTACAAGAGAAATTTACCTCGAATATAACTTGCAGATACAAAAACATATTGAGTTTGCATAAGTAGAAAAATTAAAAATTAACTCCTTCACCTCTGAGCATGGTGGTCGCCATCACCGGTGTGTATCTAAGTGTGATGGCCTGAGGAGAATTAGTGCACACGTCGAAACCACCTTCTTCTAACATTTTTCTTCTCTAATAATTTTTCAGAAAAATTATTATTCAAAATATGCAACTCATTTACTCGTATATGTAGCTGCAAACAATTCCATAAAAAGTAATTTAAAAAGCTATCGGAGCCATCCGAAAGAGTGATCGATATCCGCGCGACGTTAGATAAAGCTTCAAATGTAGAGCAAATTTGTCGTATAGATTTACATTAAATTGATGTGAAAAGGGTGAAATGATCCAATTAAAAAAAAAAAAAATAAAAAAAAAAAGTTTAGCTAATTGATTTTCAGTAAATTTATCTCCATTACATGACTACAGATTTTTCTGTTGCTATTATCATGACTATGCTCTTTGACGTCTTGCAACAAAATATGTGAAACAAAATGTATTTCTGCTTAGCATTCAGAAGGTTTTTCGCACATTATTAGACAGTTAAAAAGTCCCGCTACAGTTAAGATTGCCTGAACATGAAATTTCTTTGAACAGTGTGGGGATTACGTAGACCAAATGAATCGATTGCAGGTTATTGCTGTTTTTTACGCATAGCTCTATACATGACGTTAAAAACAAGGCAGATCAAAGCGAGATATTACAAATTTTTTTGAACAGCTTTCTAAAAAAATATTAGATTGATTACGCTTGAACTTTTTTTTGTTAATTTTTTTTTTTTAATTTAAGATGGAATTTTTTTTATTTTACTTCATCATCATCATCATCTATGGCGTGACAGTCCAAGCCGCGCTTTCGCCTCCAGGATTAATCTCCGCCAATCATCACGATTCCGCGACCTTGTCCGCCAGGTTTTCACTCTCAACAAGGATCTGCTTTTATCGTGTCTTCCCATAGAGTCCTCGGTCTTCCTGTTGGACGTCTACTTTGTGCACTATCCTTCAATGTTCTTTTGGGTATCCGGTTTCCTTCCATTTTTTCTATATGGCCCGCCCATTGCAATTTACGTTACTTTATGTAAGAGGAAACAGGTGGGTTGTCAAATAGTTCTCCACTGTGTTCCTTGTTTCACTGGGCCGTCGATTTTCAGGAGCACTTTACCTTCAAATATATCCACAGCCATTTCGGATTTGCTCGTCAGGGTCCATATTTCACTTCTATATAACAGCACAGGTTTCACTTCTTTTTCTCCTTCTTCGTAGCACTAATGCCCCTCGGGCCTTCGCTTCCTGCAAATAGCGCCTCCAACTGTCTCTGTCGATTGAACGCATCCTCCAATTTTGAAATCCGAGCAGCAATGAATTGTCTTCGTCGACCGAGTCAGATCAGTGTTTCCTTGGTTGCCCCACTGGTATCCGGCCTTCAGTTCTCCTAACGAATACCTTTTTAGGTATCCGTTTTTCGTCCATACGATTCACGTGGCCAGCCCATTACAACTTTCGGAGTCTTACAATCGTTGAGACCTCCGGCTTGTCAAAAATTTCACACAGCTTATGGTTGTATCGAATTCGCCATTGGTCTCCGTCTAGCTTCGCTCTGATCACTCGCCTCAGGACCCGACGCTCAAAGGCGTTCAATATGTTTGCAGATGCTTGGGTCAGGGTCCATGTTTCACACCCGGAGCATAACACAGGTTATAGATTTGTATACCTGGCGCTTTGTTTTCCTGTGTATGCAGCTGGTCTTCAAGATCGTCAAAACTGAATAAAATATTTTATTTGCGAGCTGTATTCTTCGGCGTATTTCGTGTCTTTCATTGTTGGTTCTCGTAATTTTGGCGCTTCAATACACAAATTCACTCACATTTTCGATAACGTCTTCGCCAAGTGTTATATTTTGTGTATTTGAGGTATCTTTCCTCGACTGCGAAATGAGCTTTGTTTTATTTTCATTGATTTGTAGCCCTGCTAGTTTTGCTTTGCTGTCGAGTTTCAGGAAGAATTCTTTGGCAGTTGTTAATGATCGTGACAAAATTTTGATTTCTTTCGCATAGGCTACTACTTGGCTCGACTTGTATAGTAATGTGCCTCGCGTATAGATGTATTCCAAAGATAAATTGAATAGCAATGGGGCCTGCTCATCCTGCTTAGTCCGATATTTTTGTCAAAGGCATCGGTGAGTTCGTAATTGTTGCGGACCTGGGAGGTCGTCGACGTCATTGTCATTTTAGTAAGACGGACTAATTTGGCTGAGATACCAAAGCAAAGCAATATTACGTTACGATTAATACTGTCGTATGCTTGCTTAGTCAACGAAAATTTGGTGTACGTTTACGTTGAACTCCCAGCATTTCTAAAGTACCTGCTTGACAGTGAACAATTGGTCCAATATCGATCTACCTGCTCTAAAAAATCACCTTGATACCCCCAATAATACTTAAAGTATGCTCCGATTTTATTTTCTAATATCTTTGAAATATTTTGTAGTAGTGATATGCCTCTATAGCATAGTATACCCAACTAGTAACCACACTCCATCAACCCTCCGGAAAAATCCGAACACAAGCCCAACAGCGAGCCATAAATCTTTGGTAGCAGGTAGGTAGGTAAATGCTGACGCGTGGATTGGCGCGAATATAAACATATGCTTCGATGAGAGATTTCAGGATTACCATATCTCAAAAAATCGATAACTTTGCAGAAAAACAAATTCGTTCCACGCAATCTTTTAGTTTTTTATTGGGATCTGGCAGCACTCCTATGTTCTGAAATGCGTAAAAGAACACATGCATCGGAAATTTTATTTGCATTTTGCTTTGTTTCTTAAGCACGCCAAACATGGGATCAGCTGTCCTGCCCCGGATCAGCTGATGTGCCCCTGGGAAAATTCAAAAAGTGTGCAACACAGGGTAAATGAAAGGTGTGGGTACTAGTTGAGTATACTATGCTCTATAGTTTTCGCATTGTAGCTTACCTTTTTTGTGGATAGGGAATATATAGTAAGTGATTGGCTCCACTCTTTCAGCATATGTTCTTGTTGCCAAATGTGGAGCTTTCTAAACACTGCTGCCACCATATTTAATGAGCTCTACTGGAATCTCATCGATGCCCAGCGCTTTATTATTCTTTTGGGCTTTGATGGTGGATCAAACTTCATCCAGAGTTCGTGGGGGCAATGGAGATTCCCCCGGAAACATCTATAGGCGCCGATATTCTCGAGCTGTGCCGATATCATCACGACAGAGCGTAGTCTTGGGTTGGTAACCTCGTTTCAGGCTTTTCACTACTTTGTGTGCTTGTCTTGTTTTGTTGCTCGCTAGACTTTCATCGATACTTCTCAATTGGTCGTCATAGTATTGTAATTATCTTATTCGCTACTCTTCCGAAATTTTCATAGTTTTCTCCCCCCGACCTGGTTTTTCTACCTAAGTATTCTTTGTACGCCTGATTTTTTTTTTAGTCTAATGCATTCTGGCACTCATCATCGAACCAATTATTTATCTTGCGCTGGGCTTGATGTCCGATTGCCTGTTCTGCCACGGTCTTAATAGCCGCTTTCACTTCCATCGAGAGCTCGTTGCTTGTTTTCAGCTATGTATCTGCTAGGAGGGGAGCCAGCTGGTTGTCGGGGAATCTCCGTGCACTGTTTGCACAGGTTTGACTAGTGTTTTGCAAATGCAGAGCTTATTTTGCCTATACACAATTCTGAACGTTAGAATGGGAAGTACGGAGTGATAGGCCTTATGTTCGGCGCTTATGTGGCTTGTGCAGCAAATAAAAACAAGTTGGGTAGGCAGACCTACGCACATATCGGAAGGGTTTTGTATCCAACTTCTCTGAAATGCAGTCAATACCAACGAATAAAGTCAAGAAATATGTCAAAGAAATTGTGCACATTTAAATGAAAATCCATTGTTTCTCTACTTTCAACGGTCACCATTTTGTTGCAAAATAATAAAAATCACTCAAATTATGAGTTCCCAAAAATATTTATGTTATTGATCTTATTTAATTTTTTTTTTTTTTTATATATAATTTTCTTTATTGGAATGTATGCGGTACAGAGGCCTTATAATATAGTAGGTGTTCTGACAAAGTCATCTCACCATCGCTTGAACATTACTTAAAACTATGCATATTATCGTATTTCTATGAGATTATTACAATTAGCTAGAGGAAAATTTAGGCAAAAACCTCTACTGAACTTATATTAGCTTAACATAACTTAACTTTCTACTTATAACTAGCTAAAATCTATGAGGCTAGGTTACGGCCAAAAGATAGGTGGTAGCAACTGCTGATTTTCAATTCGCCAGGGCATGTATTAGCGGATTGGGCGAGTCTTTTGCTTTCGCGATTAATTTGTCACGGCGCAATGCAGCGAGCTTACGAATTGGACTAACGCCAGCCAGTCTGTGTAGCTTTTCAGAAGAGAAGTAAAATGGTTTGTTAAGGACCATTTTCAGGTATCTATTTTGGGTGATCTGAAGCTTTGTTACTAGATATTTAGCACATTGGATCCAGGTAGGCGAGCCGTATAGGATGATCGGTTGGATTGCCATTTTGACGATGAGGACTTTGTTTCTGGTGTTGAGACGTGAATTACGATTAAGAAGGGGATAAAGCGAAAGCACGGCCTTAAACGCTTTGGAGCTAATATGCTCAATATGTTTTCTGAAAGTTAGTTTTGTATCGAATATAAGTCCAAGATATTTAAGATCCTCGCTCCAAGGAATAGTTTGCCTTAAAAAATTTATTGGTCGCTTGGGTAAGTGAGCAGGCTTACGCTTCCTGGTGAAGTATATTGACTTCGTTTTTGCAACATTTATTTTAATTTTCCATCTATGGTAGTATTGATAAGTAAGTTCTAACGCCGTTTCAAGGCTAGAAATAATGGAAGTTGGATCTGCGCCTATGCTGTATATGCAAATGTCGTCTGCGAAAGCTGCAACTTAGGAAGTCAGACGTATAGATGAGATAGAGCCTTGCGGAACACCGGCAGTTATACTTCTCACTGAGGAAATGCCTTCCTCTACTTTGACCTGGAACTTCCTATCAGTTAAAAATGCTTGTATAAGGTTCAACAAGTATGGGGGAGTGTTATATTTCTGAAATTTATAGACCATCGAAGGTTTTTTCTATGTCCAGCGTCACCAAACCTACAGACAATTTACTCTACATCGCTGATTTGACGTCCTTCGTAACACGGAAAAGCTGATGCTCTGTCGAATATCTGAAGCCGAATTGGAAATAAGGTAGGATATTACTGTTAGCCATTAAATTATTTAATCTTTTTAGGACTATTCTTTCAAAGAGCTTACCTAAACCTGGTAGTTAGCTAATGGGGCTGTAGTTGTCCGGAGAGTGCGGATCTCTTCCAGGCTTCAGGATAGGTATAACTAGAGCTTGTTTCCAAATGGATGGAAAAAAGGAGAACCTGAGGCAAGCGTTGAATAGGTGGCATAAGAAGACTGTTCCTTTTTTGGGTAAATTTTTAAGTACTTTATTCGGCAGGCCATCGATACCTGGAGCTTTGCCGTTTTTAACTTTTTTAAGTAAACCTATTAAATCCCTGGTTTTTATTAATGCACCAGGAGGTAAAGATATTTGTTTAGGTTGTTGTTCCAAACCTTTAGCCACCATCATTTCTGCTAGATTGTTGCAGAACCTATTGGAGATATTATAGAACTGTTTTATCTGCAAGCATATCTGCTTTTCCTTGATTGGAGTAAATATGCTCTTCGTTGTTATTTGTTATCGAATATGGTAACGCATGATACTTTCACTTTAAAATTCTATTTAAAAACCAGACTTTCCGCGAGTTGTAGTCTAGATTTGATAGCATATTATTCCATCGGAGATTCCGGAGCTCCTTAATTTTGTTCTTAATTGTTAGAGTGAGGATATTAACACAAATTTTGAGAGACCTAATGTGGGTTTTTGCCATTTCCGCCGCAAAGGATTTCGCTTTCTTATTAGATTGTAGCTTGCCAGATAGTGTTTGTGAATTCTTCAATTTGCTCCTCACAAACTGAGGAAGTATTGAGCGATTCTATCGCTCTTGGTGCTAAGGTCACTTTTTATTAATCAAATCAAAATTGCAGTGTTTGATTCGATGGAAAGTCCATAAAATAACAAAATCTTATGTTATTATTGTTGCAATTGGAGAAATTTCAAATGACTATAACTTCCGTGAATAAGATTCGATTTTCATCAAACTAACAGAATATTAGGACCGTCTGTAAGCCCACTTAAATCTCAAATTTCGTTGAGTTTAAGGGTACGTATACGATTTTATTGGGGAAAATGTGAAATTCGAAGATCATACTATTACTTACAAAGTTGAGCGAATTTTGACTTCCAAGGTATTTGTTGTTGTTGTGCTCATAAACGCCTACCTCCATAATTTTTTCAGATCACAGGTTGGATGGATCTCGAGGAGGAGGAGGAGGGAAACGCAAATTTTTCGTGTATTTCCCCTCCCTGTGCGCTCTTGAAGCAAAAAACGTCAGTTTGATACCCATATCGGCTACCTTTGATAATTTGTTAAGCGGGGGCCACTCCCCTATGTAGAGAGACCCCACCTTAAATACCTTATAAAATTTTTTGTAGTTGAACTTTGAAGAGAGCACCACTTTACACCTACATACAAAATTTGATGTTTCTAGCTTAAGTAGCTTGCGAGAAAAATTGCTGTGATACACGGACGGACAGACAGGTCCCGATTTTAGTAGGGTTTTGTAAAATTATTTTACAACACCCTAAAAATAATAGTTTAAAAACTGGGACCCGCAACATTGGCGAGCTCTTCCACGAAAATGAGCTAGTCATTGGGCGTAGCTTCCTCTTTGTTTCAGGGGCTCTCGCCAGGGATGACTGGCCTTCCACTCCTAAAACGGCCGTCATCATTTTTTGATCCTTTGATCTGGTTGGGAAGGGCGCGAGGGGGGGCACCACTACCACTCGGATACCCCACTCTTTTTGTGGGCTGTGAATATCCGCGGCCATGACGGATTCGGGTCCGACCTTGCGCGCGATTAGGTTGGAAAGGTCGTCGCGTCTCGTTGTTGTAATGTCCTTCGGTCGGTCACCTCGGCCTTCCGACACCTGTCGAATGTTGTTCCATAGCCACGTCGCAAAAATCGTAAGCGTGAATTACTTATGAAATTCTTTGCGTGTAGCTACATAATTGAGTTGCTTTTTGTAAATAATTTTTCAGAAAAATTATTAGCGAAGAAAAATGTTAGATGAAGGTAGTTTCGACGTGTGTACGAATTCTCTTCAGGCCATCACTCTTATTAGATACACACCGGTGATGGCGACCACCATGTTTTTAGAGGTGAGAGAATTATTTTTAATTTTCCTACTTATGCCAACTTAATTATGTTCAGGTTAATTCTCTCCTGTAAGCGCTTGTCTTTGCTAAATTTTAACTTGCCGGTGTGTATCTAATAAGAGTGGTGGCATGAGGAGAATTAGTAGACACGTCGAAACCACCTTCTTCTAGCATTTTTCTTCTCCAATAATTTTTCAGAAAAATTATTTAAAAAAATAAAAAAAAGCAACTCAATTTAATAGCTAGACAAAAAGAATTTTTGTAAGTAATCTCAAGCTATCGGGGCCATTCGAAACAGAGATCGATATCAATAAAAGCTCACTCTAGAGCAAAAAATTATCGTATCGATTTACACTAAATTTATGTAAAAAGGGTAAAATTATTAATTTAAAATTTAGCAACGGTAAGCGTGAAATTTTAGTAGTCCGCGTGGCTTAGTGATTAGAGCACTAAGCCCGCAAGCTGAAGGTATCTGGTTCAAGTTTCGTTGGCGTCAACGAGATTTAGTTCGAGTGGTTCTTCGGACGGACTATAAGCCTGTTCAGTTATGATACGTGCTGGTTTAAACCAGAACGCATCGCAGCTGGGTGGACGGACACACGGCCAAAGCATGATAATGATCATATCACCTTGTGGAGTGCCGATACGTTAGATCATGATAATGAGATACTCTAACTATCTCTAAGCGAAGGCCCGAAAGGGGCTGTAGGGCTACGAAGAAGAAGAAGCATGAATTTTTTGTAGCGGGTTCTTGCGCTGGCGCAAAGAACTCGCCCCACGACATCGCAACGCATGCTGCCAGCACGCTTACACGTCGCCAGGCAAGGCCGTTCTAGCTGATCACAAATCTTTTTTGCTCGCTGAGGCAGCAGTCTACCACTGCAGTCTTAAAAGGACATTAACATCGCGTAAACGCTATGGATGCATCTCTTCTGAAATAAATATACAAGTGAAGTAAAGTAGGTTTCAATGGTTGCACAACGCGTTATGAAAACTCGGATATTTAGATGGCTGATTTCAGTGGTTAAACCTGTGCGAAAATTCATTCATGGTCTGATCCACGACCGATAACCTCGCTGAGCAAAACTAGCTTGCAAGCAGCCACCAACCCTAGTTGACCCCCGACCAGCCGAACAATATGTTATACCCCGCTGGCTACTGTTCGTTGCCAAGCTCTCCAGGCTGCACTCCCTAAAAGTCGTATGTGAGGTCGACTTGGACTTCTACGGGAAATCATGATGACGAAAATGAACGCGAAGTTATATCCATAACAGATCCCGTTTTTAATTATATTAGTGGTTATGAAACAAAGTTGATTTCCTTTATGAAAATACACCACACAAAGACAAATTACAAGATAAACGAATTTCAAAACTTAAAATTTCAATTAAGGACAATGGCACACAGTTTTGAACTCTGAACTTTTAAGGGACCGTCACTTCTGATCCGCCCGCAATTTGTTTTGTAAATTTTTGCAAACCCTTTTAAAATCATTTAAGAAAACCCTAGATAATAAGTAAGCATTATTTATAAATAATTTTTGTCAGAATAATTTATGAATTTTTAAGCCAGTAGAACTGCATTCCCATTATAATAATGATCGAAACACAGTTTCGTCGTTTTCGAAAAGTAAGAAATTCGTCAGACACAATATTTTTAATTATTACGTCCAATTTATTGAAATAGTAAAAAAATAACAAATCTTCAATCAAAATCAGATACAAGTGGTAACTAACGTTGTCCACAACTCACAGTAATGTCCGGCAGTAGGTTATGTGTCAATGCATCATTTTTACCAATACTAATAATCGGAAATATTCATTAAATGCATTTTCCAGTAAGAAAAGTAAAAACTTACTTTTTTAATTCAAGTATCCTTTGCACTTACCTTTGTAGGATAATCAACACATTCAATGTTAGCATCACGCGAAACAATCGCTTGACATCGCTTCTGTTTTCGTCTTACTTTACTGCACTTACTTTTCTCACTTTCTATCATTTTACAATCAAATAGATTTTAATATATAAGCAAATATTCCAGACTTCTTACAATATCGACAGGACACCACAAACTACTTTATTCTGGCGGCAAGCTTTCAACTAAACCAGCTGATATTACATTGAACTACCTGTCAAAAATTCTAATTGCACATCGCACCAAATTTTGCCTACTGATATGTTGGCAGAGCTACGTTAGCAGCATGATGCGATTGAAATGTTGCCAACAAATAATGCCCACTGGAATCACTGACGACAGAGGAGCCCCGGAAATACGTTTTTAGTACATATTTACATTGAAATGTAGTGTAAAATGTTACGTTACACCCAAGAGCTGGATGTATTAGAATGAACACATGAAAATGTCCGAGAGCATTGTTCTACATGCATGCAGACAAGTCGAAGCATGTCGTGGCTTGTCCAGCTCTGTAGAATTTCATAACAGTTAAACACACGAGGATTGCTTTTTGACTTTAAAAGGTAGCAAACGGCTCCGGGTTTTTGAAGGAAGTTAGCTAAGCATTATAAACGTTCAGACGCCAGGTTACTTTTTTAGTATCAGGCAAGGGAACCCTTGTAAAACCCCTTAAACAAATATGTGATGAAATATTGGAACCGTTATAACATTAAACATTTAAAAGGAATAGTAAAATTAATTTTTAACATTTCTTCTCTCTTGATTGAATGTTGAAATGAAATATAACACTTACCTTTTCAACGCTATCATCGATTGCCTCGATCGATTAAAAACTATCACAAAATTTTATTTGATTTTTTTAGAACACTTTCCAATACCACTACTTAACCAGCAACCACTGCAGAAAAACAAAACCACAACTCCGCGAGTGACTAGAGCAAGAATGAGCATGTTGCGAACTGAAACATGTTTTGTAAGTTAATGCTGCTAGAAACAAACTTGCTCTTTCCAAGTGCATCTCTGATTCTGGCAAAAGGGAGTTTCACGTGGAATGCGCTTGAATCTAAAGCATATTTGATAAACATTTTGGTGTTGAGCAACCTCTTACCACCCAACTATGTTTCCTCGTCAGTAATTTTGCTAATTGTGAGCATTTTCTCAATCCTTCTTATTGTACTCGGCAACATAAATGAATACCTTTTCGTTATGAGGTTAAATGGACGATATTCATAAATGAATTCTTCGTTAGATATGCGACTAAATATATTCATATATATATATATATTTCTAAAACTTAAAATATGACAATAAATACAAGGATATAAAGCATTAACAATAAATCTTTCAGCAACTATTTCAAAAAATTTACATTGTCGTTCCGATTAACCAAAATTATTTAAAATTAACACAGGGTTCAAATTATAATCAAATGCATTTTACGTTCGATATGAAGGAAATTCTGACTGGATTTGTTTTCGAAGTACTTGTGACATAATTCTTGCTTAAATATATTGGAAAATGAAAACACTTTGAGGTAAAATAATATTTCAAAGAATATAAAAATAAAATCAAACATCTCTAAGCCAAGCTTGATAAGAAAAATTATGAAACCTTAAAAATATTTTCATTATAGATAAATCCTATTTTGTTTTTCTTCTTTTTTTCTAAAAAAAATCTACAATCATAATTTGAATTTATGAAAAAAATGATGAATATAAATGGCAACCGATATGTTTGATTACATTCGTTACTAGGTAAATTGCCGACGATATAATCACGAACATTGTCAGCCAACCGAGAAATGAATATTTCTTCTCGGCCGGTCGTATATGTTTGACTAAGCCTAACCAGCCACCATTTTCCGATAGCCAATGTACGAGATCATCTTCAATTATTTCCGACATTCCATCAATCAAATATTGCAGGTAATCGTAGTGACCCTGCCGAACACAATCCATGGCAAAGCCTCCACACACGGAAAATAATGAAACGATTTTGCCCCATGTTATGTTGGTTTTAAATAATTCTTTGGCAACCAAATTGAGTAGCATCGGTGCTGCATCGCCATCTTGCAGTTCGCCGAACGGTGCACTGGACAGCTGGCGTGAAACATTTGTATAAAGACGTGGATGTAAGCGTTCAATTTCTTCACCCATCTGTAAGGATTCGATTGTTATTAGATGATAAAATAATGGAATTGGGAAGGATATATTTAACTTACGGAATTTAAGGCTGGATATACTTCGTACACTATATTAGATGAAGGCTCTAGAATTACGCGTAATCTTTGTATCACTTTTCGGTTTAAGGCTCCTGCACGTCGTAGACGTGCTCGGATGTAATGTCCGCATAAACATTTTCCCTGAAAAAAACAGTTGTTGTTACTAGGACCTAAAATCTTTAAAATCATTGATTGAAAGGAAAAAAATATCAATTTTATTGAAAAAGCTTAATTTTTTTCTAAAATTTAATTATAAACAACCTGAGAAGGTGTAGTATTCGAGCAGTCGCCTAAGCAAACTGCTCGAAAATTTTAATTTTAATTGTATATAATAAAAAATAATTATTTAAATTTACAATTAAAATTTGGTCACGGCTATCCCTTCACACCGCAGCTTGTCCACAAATTGCATTACCGCAATGCAATCTCCATTGGATGGATAAGGGACTCGTCACGAACTACCGTTGCAGCATGTACGGTGGCTGTTCGCAACATGGGAGGAGATCTGCTTGGGCGGATCGGGGAGTCTATAACGGATCGGGCCCAGCGAGCACACTGCGAGAACCGCGCCGGCAAACGAAAAATTTAACTTCTACGGCGAGTGAAAAAGTTTAATTTCGGACTGCACTTGAAATTGTAAAGCAATATTAAAATATTGCTTGACGGTCGCTTTAAAACAAAACGTGAGTGAATCCTCTTTTACCTCGTACAGGTACAACATCATGTCCGAAGTGGATGGATTGGCGGCCAAGCGATGGCAGTGAAGCATCGGGAAGAAGTTTAATTGAGATTCTCGCGAGATGAAAAAAAAGGAAATAGCAAAACGTATTTGTCCGAGCTGGCCTTATGCGAACGCGAAATTTAGTAGTGTTGCAGAGGGATCGTAATGCATTCCAAACAACCAATTTTTTTTGCGGTAGCGAGGTGAATTCCATTTAAGCACAGAGTGTGGGACTCCCATGCGCGACTAGACTACCCACTAAACACCTCCCCTGTCAACCTGAGAACCCAGCCTGGAACCGTTTGACACATTACTTCAGGCCAGGTCTCGTTTTGTTACGCCGTGGGGCGCCTTCAAGCTGGGGAGTCCCTTTCCTAGCGGGAGGGGAGAGGGGAAGAGGAAGTGCCAGAAAAGCGATCCCCCAGCCCCAGCACCCCCGGCTGCTGTGCCATTTTGTACACGTAAAAATGTGTGACAGGCATTGTCCTCCTCTCCTAGGCAAAACCGACAATCGGGGGACCGTGACTTACCGATCTTGTGTAGGTAAGACTGAAAACACCCATGCCCGCACAAAAGCTGGGTCAGATAGAAGTCAGTCTCACCATGCCTTCGATTTAGCCACGGTCTCACATCCGGGATGAGGCGCGCAGTGCACCTTCCCTTCGTGCAATTGACCCAAGACTGCTGCCAATCGTTGAGCGAGCGCTGTCTCTCCTCGCGGACAACCATCTCCCTCGCATCCTCGTTTGTTCGCAGGTAAATAGCGCGGCGCTCTCTAGGAAGGAAGATGACAGGTATCACGACTGCAATAACTCTTACCGCCGAGTCAGAGACTGTCGGATACGAAGATGCAATCCTCAGCGCTCCTCTTCTCTGTACATGTGCCAAACGTTTTCGGTATACCTCCTTGCTCTGCTCCGTACAGTAGCGCTGACCCTACAGCACTCATCAAGAGGCGTCTTCTTGATGGGCTGGGTCCCCCTACGTTGGCCATAAGTCGACTCAGAGCCGATATTCCCGAAGCAGCCTTCTCAGCCGTTGTCCTGATTTGCTCAGAGAAACTCATCTTCGAGTCGATCAGTAGCCCCAGGTACTTCACCGCTGGCTTCGATTCGATTTGTATGTCTCCAATACTGATCATCCTTACTCTAGGGATTCTCTTTTTTGTCAAGATGACCACTTCGGTTTTCTCCAGTGCTAAACTGAGCCCGCGAGCAGTCATCCAGTCCCTCACTCGGCACATTAGCATAGCTAGCCTAAGTTGCGCTTGTTCAACGGTGCGTCCAGCAACCAGAGCCGCAACATAATCCGCATAGCCGACCAAGCGCGACTCATCTGGCATCTCAAGTTTCAGTAGCCCGTCGTAAGACACGTTCCACAGATCCGGACCAAGGATAGATCCCTGGGCAACACCCGATGTAATTTCCATCCTTCGTTGGCCCTGTGTTGTGTCGTAGAACAGGCTTCGGTCCTTTAGGTAGTTCCTCAAAAGCCGCATTAGATATTCTGGAACTTGAAAAAAGTTTCCCAGCGTATCCAGAATATCCACCCATCTAGCGGAGTTGAAGGCATTCCTGACATCGAGTGTCACCAACAGGACGATGCGTCGCTTGGTGCGACTATATGCCTCCGCCTTTTGGACCGCGTTAACCACCTCTGCAATCGCATCAATGGTAGAACGTCCTGCTCTAAAGCCGTACTGCCGAGGAGATAGGTCCAAAGCAGCACGAATCGCGTCAGTGAGTCTTCCCTTGATGAGTTTCTCTAGCACTTTCCCAGCCGTGTCTAGCATGCATAACGGGCGGTATGCAGACGGCGATTCGGGATTTCCCTTCTCGCGATAAATTCCACAGCTTGGATTATTTGTGTAGCCTACCTTTCGGATAATTTAAGGAAAGATCCACCGTTAGAACATGTCAACAGAAAAAGAAGTCGAAGTTGATCCGCATGAGCATAATGATGAAGAGGAGCATGATACAAACTGTTAACCACCGCCACAAAAAAACCAATGAAGAAATCTTAGCTGCCGATCAAGAAGATGAAAGTCTTCGGCGTTATAAGGAAGCATTGTTAGGAGAGGCTCAAGCGGGATTGGTTATTGTTGAACCAAATGATCCACGAAAAGTCATAGTGAAAAAGTTAGCATTATGCGTAGATGGGCGTGATGATATGGAACTTGATCTTACCAGTGATTTATCGTCTCTTAAGTAACAGGATTTCACAATCAAAGGAGGTGTAAAATACAAGGTCCGAGTTGACTTTATTGTACAGCGTGAAATCGTTAATGGACTTAAATACGTTCAAAAAATATATCGAATGGGAGTTCCAATTGATAAAACGGCACACATGGCTGGCTCATATCCACCGAAAAAAGAAATTCAAAGCTACATGACACCAGTTGAAAAGGCACCATCTGGTATGATGGCACGTGGTACTTATTCTGTATCATCATGGTTCACCGATGAGGATAAGCATGAGCATTTGAAATAGGATTGGATATTCGAGATTAAGAAGAGGCGCATGATACAAACTGTTAACCACCGCCACAAAAAAACGAAAGAAGAAATCTTAGCTGCCGATCAAGAAGATGAAAGTCTTCTGCGTTATAAGGAAGCAATGTTAGGAGAGGCTCAAGCGGGATTGGTTATTGCTGAACCAAATGATCCACGAAAAGTCATAGTGAAAAAGTTAGCATTATGCGTAGATGGGCGTGATGATATGGAACTTGATCTTACCAGTGATTTATCGTCTCTTAAGTAACAGGATTTCACAATCAAAGGAGGTGTAAAATACAAGGTCCGAGTTGACTTTATTGTACAGCGTGAAATCGTTAATGGACTTAAATACGTTCAAAAAATATATCGAATGGGAGTTCCAATTGATAAAACGGCACACATGGCTGGCTCATATCCACCGAAAAAAGAAATTCAAAGCTACATGACACCAGTTGAAAAGGCACCATCTGGTATGATGACACGTGGTACTTATTCTGTATCATCACCGTTCACCGATGAGGATAAGCATGAGCATTTGGAATAGGATTGGATATATTCGAGATTAAGAATCACTAGCAATAAATGAGAATTTAATCTAATTCACGTCAAACATTTTCTATTTTTCCTTCTTCTTCATATTAAGATAAAGTTATTCGCCCAATTAAATGAGTTGTCTGTAAAGTATCTTTTAAAAGAAAAAATATAATTTCAAGATATGGGATTTGGTTTGGTTATGAAACAATGATTTTCATCAGTTTTCGAGTTATGTCGAGCAAGAATTTCCGTTTTTTCTGAGTGCATAGTATGTTAAGGTTCAATTTTTTTTGTCTTGTTTTTGGATTTATTATTTTTGTTACTACATTGCCTGAAGTTTTATCGGCCGACGCCATTTTCTGTTCGACAAGAACTCTTTTCAGCGAGTAGTTTTGTAATGTATTTTATATAATACGAGAATTTGTGGAAAAGGAAGAGAAAAAAATGCAATGAAATAGAAGAATTTGTGGAAAAGGAATAAAAAATGTTTTGTAATTAAAATGTTTAACTCGGTCTTTCCATTTGGTGTTGTGAACCTGACCGGGTATGGGACCCGCCACATTAGCTGGCCCCTCCACTGTAATGAGCTAGTCAACGGGTGAGCTCACCCCTTTTTATGCATTTCAGGTGCTCTTGCAGAGTAGAGTCGCCTTCCCCCTGGATTTCCCATTTATGTTAAAGTGTTATGTGATTCCATCATATAAGACTTTAACATAAATTTAAAACGTCCATATTTTTCATTTAAGGGAAAAATTCATGCAAATTATGTTTGTATGAGTTTTTCATTTAAATGAAAAATAAACGGCCATATCTACGTTGGATCTTGATCGAAATCTGATGACAATGTGCGACTTCATGTTTTGGATTGTCAACAGCAGGGAACAGTTATTGTGCCTCTCCTTTTCTCAATATTCATATGCAAGCTATTGAACGGCTTTGATTTTGACTTCTCGTCAACGCGATCATTGGTAGCGTTGGCTGATGATCTGATCATTTATACAGCAGACAGAAAAGCTACAATAGTTCAGAGCAATCTTCAAAAAATGTTTAATAATGTGCAGCTGTACACTGACAATTGGCGAATGAAAATCAATGTGCAGAAGTGCGAAACGATTTTGTTTCAGACAACGCAGCGGTTGGCCAGTCAAGATTTGAACGTAACTGGAACGATTTCCACATTATGACTGGTGAGGGTAGTTCAGAACGGGTTCCACATAAATCCTCTGTTCGATACCTCGGTGTTCATCTCAATCAGTATCTGTGCTATACTGAACATGTCAAAATCATGCTCAGTAAGGCACTAAAATTAGCCATAGCGCTTCGAAGACTCTTTCATTCCAGATATATTGATGAAAAGGTCAACGTTATCTGCTACAATATCCTGGTTAAACCAGTTTTGACATATAGATGTCAGATCTGGTACAACCAAAGTGCTAGTACTATGGAAGGATTAAGAGTTTTCGAAAGGAAATGTCTTCGTGTACGTACTGGTTTGTATAGAACGCCTGAGACGGATTGGAAGCAGTATATATTAAAAGTGGCAAGAGTCGATATCATCATATTGAGGCTTCTTCGGAATCATATCGCAAGATCTGTAATAGTGGGAAAAGCCCTGGATTTCACAGCTGATTTACCCTGCAGACGGGTATATTGAGACTTGTTTCGTTTTGCTTCGTTCCTCTAGAAGCATTCTGATGGTGTCCCAATTATATATCACATCTATAGACGGGCCACTGATAAGAAGATAAAATATCCTCCGAATTTGAGTTCACGACACCAGCAATTCCAATGGAAATAATCATTTGTTAGATTCGTTGAGGCTGATCGTGCTGGGACGGAGGTGTCGTGGATATTGTTTTTTGTGTTTTTCGTTACTTAGTTTAAAGTTTCAGCTCACTATTTCTATATTTAGTGTTGTTGTTGTGTATTTATGTTAAAAATTAGGGATAGGTCTCAATATTTAGGAAATTTATACATTATCAATCAAAAACATTTAATCAAAAAAAAAAAAACAATATCAGATTCAACTCAAATTATTATGTATTTTTTATTCAATTGAAAAATGGAGAAAAAACCAACCATCACTATTCAAAAATTATTGATAATATTAACACAATAGAACAGTGAACTTTTATCCTACATCTAATATGTTATAACTTAATTCTAATGAAATTCAATCAAAAAACTTTATCTTTTCTAATATAATGCTATCTCAATACTCCTAGCCGAAACTTTAAACCTTATCTATAAAGCCAATATCATAAACATCACATATATCTAAAATATCCTTAATTTTTAAAACAAATAAACAACACCAAGTATAGCAATAATAAGCTGCAACTCAAAAACAAAGTAACAAAAAGGACAAAAACTAAAAATAAACACGAATAATAATTTAGACATCATCATTCAGGCACCAATACCTGGATTACCCCGTCTCAGCTCGACCAGCTTCAACGAATGTAGCAAATGAGTATCTTCATTGGGATTGTCGGTCTCGTGAACTCAAATTCGGAGGATATTTTATCTTCTTATCGGTACCCCTCTATATATATGATATATGATTGGGACGCCGTCAGAATCAAAAACATATCGATTCATGTCCAAATATACGAATGCTTCTGGAGGAACGCAGCCAGTAGCGAGGCAAGTCGCAATATTCCCGTCTGTAGGTCGGAACGGCTGTGAAATCCAAGGGTTTTCAATCCGAAGAAGTTCCAATATGAAGATACCGACTCTTGGCAATTTAACAGTTTGATAAATTCTTCTATTCGATATATTGGATAGTCTTAAAAAGTATTGCGCCTGTTTGTCACTAGTGGTGTTCGTTGTCATATATTGAGCAATACTAATCAGATTGAGTCAAACTGACATGCGTTTAAAAGGTGACATTCCAGTCTACAATTTTTATATGGACAGTTTTGTATTTCGTCATTCGTGTTGTATTCATTTAAAAATGAGTGAAATTTCTGAAAAAATTCGTTATATTTTACAATATCACTACGATCAAGGTGAAAATGCATCGCAGGCTCGTCAAAAAATTGGTGGTGTCTACGGTCAAGATACTTTATCAAAAGCCGCAGCCAAGAGATGGTTCACTCGCTTTCGTTCTGAAAATTTTGATGTCAAAAATGCACCTTCCTCAGGTCGACCAATCACTGAAAAAATCGATGAAATCTTACAAAAATTTTAAGAAGACCGACACAAAAGCAGCCATGACTTTGTTAAGGAACTGAATATCCATCTACAAACAGTTTTGAACCATTTGCATAAGGCTGGCTGGATACACAAAGAAGCCCGACGTTTGGGTGCCGCATGAATAAACACAAAAAAATTGGATTGACCGAATTTGCATTTGCGAAATGATAATGAAACGCAACGAAACCGAGCGATTTTTGAAGCAAATTTACGGGCGATGAAAAATGGGTAAGATATGAGAATATCGTTCGAAAAAGATCATGGTAAAAAAAGGTGAATCAACATAAACGACTTCAAAGCCAGGATTGACACCAAATAAGGTTATGCTGTGTGTATGGTGGGATTGGATGGGAATTGTTTACCATGAGGTGCTAGAACCTTCCCAAACACTCAATTTGGCTCTGTATTGTCAGCAATTAACCAGATCGCAACAAGCAATCCAAAAAAACTGGCCAGAATTGATCAATTGAAAGGGCGTTGTCTTCCATCATGACAATGCCAGACCACACAAATCTTTGATGACCCGGCAAAAATTGACAGAGCTTGGCTGGGAAGTTGTGATGCATCCACCGTATAGTCCAGACCTTGTATCATCAGACTGCCATTTGTTTCGGTCTCTGCAAAACTTCCTTAATGAAAAGAAATTCACTTCAAAAAGGGACTGTGAAAATCACTTGGCCAAGTTTTTTACCGATAAACCACAGAAGTTCTACACGGATGAAATAATGGCTCTACCCTAAAAATGGCAAAAGGTCATAGATAATAATGGGCAATATGTACCTACAATAAATAAAATCCATTTTAAATAAAAGAAATTGTAGTAATCGAGCAGTTATACCAGCAAACTGCTCGAAAACCCTCCTATCTCCTATCTAAATTGTAAGGGCAGATTTAAAATAAAAATATGTAAATTTTTTCTATAATTGTAGTTTGTAGAATAGTTTTTCTTCCTATTGTTACTAGTAAATCTAATTTGATATTAATTTTCCTCTACATAAAAATTTGAATGTTCTAGTTAATTATCTTTTTATAAAATTTAAATTTTCATTACCATTTAAAATTTTGTTTAATTCTTTCCTGCATGTAAATTTGTTCACTCCATCCAAATTTTCTTCAATTTAGTTAAATTTCTTTACTTCAATTTTTATTTCTCTAGTTTAGTTAAAATTTCCCCACTACAATTAAAATTTGGTTTTTGTTAATAATTTGAATCTGCCCCTTACAATTTACGATGTGGAACCCCTGACTTAGGGCAGGGCAACGGTGCACTACATGATGTAATGCATTCGAATTCAACTGGGTGGAATTTTCATCGTAGGCACGGGATGTGGAAACGAAGACCAGTTTTGGACGGATCCAAACTGGAAGAAGGGAGTCCACTTAAGACCTTCAGGCGAGAAGCACGCGAAGAATGGCTGGTCAGAGGAGTGCTCGCGCTTGATCATAAGGAGATTACAAAACTCCGCTTGTCACGGTTCGAATTGGGAGTCGAGGTTGTCTGGGAATAAATCCCATGTTTGGACGATTCGACCCGCTCCGTGAGCATGGTGCCGTGCTCGAATTGCCGTGCATATTTTGGATATTTTCACAGTTTGAGATCGCGGCGCGTTGGTTTTTTTTTCGTTTTTTTGGTTCGCGAAAATACATGGATAGGAACTGCGGCCGCCGTTCATCAAGTGAAAAACTCGAGACGTTCCTTTCGCAGGTGGAAGAGTGTTTGCTCATGCACGTACGGATTGTTCGAAATTTTAACTTAGACCACATACAAAGTAGTTTCAAGTTTTATTGGCGAATTCATCAGTTTGATTAATAGACAAGTGAATGAAATAAAGTATATGGTGGATTTTAGGGAATTGAGAATTTCTTTTTTCTCGTTTCAATTGGTGGAAGGAATTTCGTGGATTCCTTATGCAGTAAATAAATTGTGATTAAACCAATAGATATACTCGAGATATTCTCCAAGAATGGACTTGGTAGCTGTTAGTGCGGGCGGACGGTGATAATTACGCGGTGCATTAAAAACACCCTGGAATTGGCCCCTTAAGATCATCGAGTTTATTCATGTCAAACAGCATATAATAGTTTGTGGGCAATGGTAAAGTGCCTTGGTGCAATAAACGAGTGCGCGTACAGGTGATTGCCGGTTGGTGTGCATTCGCGCCCTGACAGAGAAATTCACTTGCATAAGCTAAATGCAAGCCCACACTTAATAGTGAATAACGGGCATCGGCCGAACTTTCATCGCGTTCCGCTTCTTCCTAATTTAGCAACGATTATCACCTGATTGCCGCCATATTTTTTTGGATCTTTCTAATACCAGCCTTGCCAATTTAGACGGATAATCAAGCAGGCATTTTGAAAAGTGAAGAAATGCGTTTTCAAACGGGAACTTGGCGGATAATTTTAAAATTAGTTAATTTATTAAATCAAATTTCGTTTTGAAATCGTTAAAATTTTAAGTTCGTGATATAAAACTAAAACGTTTTGAAAATTAATGAGCTAATGAATAAGGATAGTGTAAATTCAATAATAAAAATTTCCAGGACCTGCCCACCTCGTCAACGAGCGCTCGTCGAAAGGTTGGGTAAGTACCCTTTTATTTGCTTATTATTTAAATTTTTTTTATGAAATGCTTATTAGTTCATTTCTTTATTATAATTTCTTTATTATAAAATTCTTATTAATGAATTTAATTAATTTATTTTTCTTATGAAATGGTTATTAATTAATTTTTTTCTTATAAAATGCCTATTGACAAATTTGTTCTTATAAATTGCTTATTAATTAATTTTTTTTTATTAATTGCTTATTGATTAATTTTTTTGATATAAATTGCTTATTAATAAAATTTTTCCTATAAAATGCTATATATTTTAATATTTATTTTAATCTTGAAAGTTTTGTTGTTCCAACGGGTTTGAAAAGAAAAATAAGGTTTTGATAAAGAGTGGTACACACAGGATGCTCAAAACTATGAATTTTGTTAGTAGTTTTGCATTCCATGGTCAGTAAGTGAAATAAAGTAATGTTTACCTAAAGAATCACGGTCGATCTTTCCCTTCCGTCGGTTCTGACCGGGTATAGGACCTGGTACGGTGGAATGCTTTCCCCACAAAAAATGAGCAAAACATCGGGCACGCTCTAAACTTCTTTTTTTTTGTTGTTTCAGGGACTCTCTCTGGTTGAGTGGCCTCCAGCAAGGTGCCTTTTTATGACATAGGGTTATGTGATCCGATTGCATAACTTTATGACATAAATTGGTCATCGGTGTATTTCTTCTCTGATGGGAAGGCTCATAAAGTTTATGTGGTATGAGTTTTCCGCTCAGAAGGGCAACACTTGCCCACTGCAACGTTTATGGATCTTGATCCGGTTGGGCGGGTGCGAGGGGGCACCACCACCATCCGGGTGTCCCACTCTTATTTGTGGGCCATGAGCATCGTCGGGTAACGACGAGGTTACCCTAAGGCTGTCTGTTTTCACTCGTTTCCACTTGTTCTCGGAGCAAGTCATTTTCCCTTTTGGTAGTTACCTACAATTTTTCGACTTCGGTCGCCGTTTCTTTTGAGACCCAAGAATTCGTGAATGCGAAATTCTTTTGTAGTGGGTCCTTGTGCTGGGGAAATGAACCCGCCCCACGACACTGCAATGCTAGCCTGCCAGCGCATTCACGCGTCCCCAGACAAGGGCACTCTCGGCGGATATCAACATCTTCCTTCACCGAGGCAGCAAACCATCGCTGCAGTCCTTTACGGACATTATAACTACCTACTTTGTACTACAAGACATTCAATCGAAAAATGACAAATGACTGACAAATATTATATTTGGTAAACAAAATGGAAAAGTTTGTTATACTCCTATATTAAATTTTCTCCGTAATATTTTAGACGTAAAATTTACTATCAAGAGAACTCAATTTCAATGCTTATGATTTGTTTTCTAAATAAAATTCATTTCGCTCGATATAGTAATGTTAAGTTGCAAACTTGCAATAATGAAAAAAATATAATTTGATAGATGTTTTTTTGCGTATTTATAGACGTTTTGTTTATTTTTAACTGATAAAGAAAAAAAAACAAGATGAAAGCTGATGAGATTATTAGGGAAATTCATTAAATTTCATTAACGCAGTACCAGCTCTCCGCCAGTTGTAGTGATTTCAAGGAATATCTCTATGTCCTTAAAGGACTGCAGCAATGGTCTACTGCTTCGGTGAGCGAAGATTTTGGTGCTCACCGGAATCGACCTTGTCTGAGAACGCGTGAATGCGCTAGCAAGCAAGCATTGCGGTATCGTGGGGCGGGTTCTTTTCCCCAGCACAAGGGCCCACTACAAAAAAAAATTTCGCATTGGAGAAATTCGTTAAAATTTATTAAGGACAATACCAGCTGAAGTTACAGGAAAAAAAACAAAATGATAGCTCTGCACCAGATGTAGTGATTACAAGGAATATCTCAATGTCCGTAAAGGACTGCAGCGATGATCTGCTGCCACGGCACGCGAAGATGTTGGTGCTCGACGGAATCGGCTTTGTCCGAGGACACGTGAACGCGCTGGCAGGCTAGCATTGCGGTGTCATGGGTTGGGTTCTATTTCAGATCAAGGGCTCACTGCAAAAAAAAATTTCGCATTCATGAATTGAATGGTCATAGGACTCGGTTCGACGGTGTAGAAGCCGAGGTAACTTGTGAGGATCTCGTCTTTACCATCTGTACTTACGACCCCCAAACAAGAATGGGGCATACAGGTGGAAGCGATGTCCCCTCGCATCCCCACATCCGATCAAGATCCATTAAATGAAAAACTCATACAACCATGATACGCATGGATTTTTCCTTCAAATGAAAAATATTAACGTTTCAAATTTATGTCAAAGCCTTATGTGATCGAATCACATAACACTTTAGCATAAATAGGAAACTCAAGCGGAAGGCCAATTTTTTTGTAGTGGGCCCTTGTGGTGGGGAAAGGAACCCGCCCCACGACACTAAATGCTAGCCTACCAGTGCATTCACGCGTCCTCAGACAAGGCCAATTCCGGCGAGTACCAACATCTTCGCTCGCCAATGCAGCAGACCATCGCAGCAGTCCCCTACAGACATCCATATTCCTTCAATTCACTACACAGTACGATAAAAGTCATAAAGATAGCAGATTAATGTACAATATTTATCATTGATAATAAATGTTAACGAAATTTGAATACTTTTTATATTTGAATTAAATTTGATTTCTATCCCTAATAGAAAATATTCCACTTATAAAATCTTCATGCCTAATTTTCTCGTTTGTTTTATCTGACATAATAAATATGAATTGTAAATAAATGAAAATTTTGGTCATCCCCTTTTTTGAGCCACAACGTTGATAAGGTACTTTCTTTTACACAGCCATCGAGCTGTGGTTTTTTTGGTATTGTAGGGACTTTCACCGGGATAGAGAGTCCGTATAAGTGGACTCGTACCATCGGCACCTTAGGTCCGGATGGGAGGAATGCAAGGGACACCAATTCCATCAGAATGCCCCACTTCTTGTTGTGGATTACAACTTCCCTCGTCAATGATGAGGTCTCACATAGGTTCACGTGCGGTTACCATAACGCAGTAGGTAGATCAGTAGGAATCATTTTTAGTTCTGACCTAATTTTTTCCTTGTGTTGATCTTTCTCTCCAACCACCTATTCGCCCATGCGAAACAATTTGTAGTGGGGTAGGTGCTAGAAGAAAAAACCCACTCTATTGCACTGCAGATGCTAGTCTACCAGCGCATACACGCGTCCCTAGACTAAGTCGTTTCTAGTTGAGCATCAATCCTTGGCTCGCTGAGCTAGCACTCCATCACAGCTGTCCCTTACGGACATGAATCACTTTTTAATTTACTTTTTACTTCCGCTTTACAAAAATTCTTGTGTAGATGCCAATGGATGACTGCTCGCTGCTCTTGGATTCCTCCTGGATTCCATATCTAAATCCAACTCAAGGGCTCAACTTAGAATTTTTTGTTGCTCCTTCAAAAAACCCATAGAAAAATTCCTGATTTTTTTGTTACTTTCCATAGCCCTGACATTTTTTCACTTTTAATGGTGCACATGAAATTTCGGTAATCAAGCCTCTGCAGTTGCGTTTGCAATAGCCTTTGTAAAGACTCGATCTATGAATCATTGCATCAAAGTTGTTTAGTGCAGTTTCTATAAAGCTTCGTATATAACCTCATCGATGCCCTTATGCAAGCCTTAGAATAGCTGGCTCGATTTCATTGTTGTTTGAAATGTTATGGAGACTGAAATTGATTACAGTTTCTGTAAGAAGAATTTTCAAAACTTGACGGAAGCTTAATTTAAACACTATAAAGCCATTGCTTTTCAGCGTGTTTTAGAAGAATTTATAGCAGATACTCTTTCGGTCATGGAAAACCTTTAAATTAGACGCTTTATAGAAATCTAATAGAGGTTGAGACTGCAATTTTTAACCTCATCGGGCCCCAAATTCCACTTGGGTGTATACGAGTATATATAGAGTTCTATATTAGAAACATAACAATTTTGTATCTTCATATGAACGCACCCTTAAACTTTTTTAATGAGCTGTCAATGTCAAAATTTTAGCTAAAGTCAACATTTTTATCATAGTAAAGTTCACGAGCCAGCGACGTTTGAAAATTATTAAAAATTATTACTGAAATTCTGGGTTGGTGATCACAAATTTAAGAGTGCATACTCCAATTTTCGGGCGTAATTATTGTCCCACTCAACATGCTGTGCGTGCTATAGTGGGTAAATTCAAGTCCAAATTTTCACTATTGGATGTTTCGGTGCCAAAAAGGCGTTGCACCACTCGAAGCGAAGGAAATATTGCAGCCGTAAATGCATCAATTCAAAATGAGCCAAATCAGTCGATTCCACGTCGTTCTCAAGAATTGGGCTTCACATCGCTCAAACGACACTGTGGTGTATTTTGCAAAAAGATCTTTGCCTACATGGTTACAAGAAAAAATTGACTCAAGAATTGGATTACTTTTTATGGAATTGTTTGCAGCTACATGTAAATGAGTTGCATATATTGAATAATAATTTTTTCTGAAAAATTATTAGAGAAGAAAAATGTAGCTGCAAACAATTCCATAAAAAGTAATTTAAAAAGCTATCGGAGCCATCCGAAAGAGTGATCGATATCCGCGCGACGTTAGATAAGCTTCAAATGTAGAGCAAATTTGTCGTATAGATTTACATTAAGTTGATGTGAAAAGGGTGAAATGATCCAATTAAAAAGTTTAGCTAATACAAGTACTTACAAGAGAAATTTACCTTGAATATAACTTGCAGATACAAAAACATATTGAGTTTGCATAAGTAGAAAAATTAAAAATTAACTCCCTCATCTCTGAGCATGGTGGTCGCCATCACCGGTGTGTATCTAAGAGTGATGGCCTGAGGAGAATTAGTGCACACGTCGAAACCACCTTCTTCTAACATTTTTCTTCTCTAATAATTTTTCAGAAAAAATTATTATTCAATATATGCAACTCATTTACATGTAGCTGCAAACAATTCCATAAAAAGTAATTTAAAAAGCTATCGGAGCCATCCGAAAGAGTGATCGATATCCGCGCGACGTTAGATAAGCTTCAAATGTAGAGCAAATTTGTCGTATAGATTTACATTAAGTTGATGTGAAAAGGGTGAAATGATCCAATTAAAAAGTTTAGCTAATTCAAGAATTGGAGCCACTTGATCATTCGAAACGCCGAAACTTCTCCAATTGAGCTCTGGCAACGCTTGAAGAAAATGAAGAATTCCATCGAAAAATCTTCTTTAGCGATGAAGCTCACTCTGGCTCAAAACCGTTGTTAATAAGCAAAATATGCGTTATTGGTCAGCAACAAGCCTACATGGGCTTCTTGAGATACCGTCAAAAATTACTGTTTGGTGCGGTTTTCATGCCGGAGGTGTGATTGGGCCATATTTTTTCGTGGATGAAAACGACCATCATGTTGCCGTCAATGGACAGCGCTATCGTGTTATGTTGGAAGCTTATTTGTGGCCAGAATTGGATGAACTTGACATCAATGATATGTGGTTTCAACAAGATAGTGCCACTAGTCACACACCACGCCTCAATCGATTTATTAAAAGGCAAATTTGATGAATGTGTTATCTCGAGAAATGGTCCAGTCGAATGGTCCGGTCATGCGATCTAACGCCAATGGATTTCTTTTTATAGGGCTATATCAAGTCACTGGTCTATTCCAACAAGCTAAAAGACAACATCCAACGCGAAATTGCCAATGTTCCGATGGGTCCCAAGAATCGACCGCTGTAAACGGGCTTGTGGTGGTCATATGACCGATTTTATTCATAAAATGTAATACTTGCACTACATCCACAATAAATTTGAGCTCAATGCCTCAAATATTTCTGTGCTTTATCAATATATAAAATTGTTATGTCCTTAATGGAAAACCCTTTACCTACATATAATTTTAGAAATGGTGTTTTAATTTAATAATTTTTAAATTGACTGACTTTCGTACTAGACCATTGGCACTCATGTCAGACTCACTACAATCCAAATCCACTACAGATTCTGGAATCAGAGGATGGGATGCTAAAACAGGGCGATCGGATCTCAAGAAGGCCTTTCATTTTCGACTATATTCAATGGAAAAATCGAAAGTATCATATCATTATACGAGAAGACCGCGCTTACTAGATATTCTATGAAAACTTTCGTCGAAATTCCATTTCCGACCTTTCCAAAAAATTAGTTGTCTGTAGTTCATATCATTATTGAGGAAAACTGTTGTGAAACACGAACGGATATTTTTGTTAGTGGAGTGTATTTTGTTTTTCATTTAAATGCAAAAATTTCAATCCCGGAGACTACGAGAGCTACACGCACTAGCTAATATAAGACGCATGCAATACTTTTATGAAATTTTTTCCTTTCCAAAATATTTCAGCCTAGTTCCCATCATTGGTATCAACATCTGCAGGGGATCTGCATTGAAAATGAATTTCTTGGGAAAAGTTACAGAGCTATAGGTCAATAAATCACTCGTTTCTTCATATATGAGGAATTAATTTAACGTGTTTTCATGAGTATCCTTTATGCCTATTATTCATTAAATATGCCTCATTTGATATGATTCCTGAAATGCTCTTATAATACAGATTCTATGGAAGAGTGAGCATGCTCGTATTAAATCCATTCCGCTATAAATATCTACATCAATCTGTGAATATTCAACATTCCAACTAATTATCTTAAAAATTTATAGTAAACAATTCTCACGCACTTATCATCAAAACATTCGGCAGTTCAAGTTTCTTTCTTGGGAGCATTACGTAACGCTCACCTTCGTTAATCAATTCATGAACACATAGTCAAGGGTGAAGCCCCAATCCTTTCTAAATATTCTGCTTGTACTCTAAAATGATTTACATTTAATTAGTTTCCATACATGCAATACACTTTCCATCAACACGCGAGTACAACTCTGGACAAGAACAACACTTTCTGTGTGCTAACAAGTGAACTGATCTCATGATCATCAATTGGTGCAACAAATAAAATACATAGTTGGTGTGAAATGTATTGACACCCAGACTGCACGCATTTTTTTCGATAATCATTTGATAAATTCACACTTGATCGAATGCTCCACGGCGCGCCGGAGAGGCGCAAAAGACCAGCAGCTATTATTTTGCCAAACATAACACCTGTTGATTTGTCAACATTCTCGCGATCGCTTATTGTTGATTCAAAAACAAGATGTCAATTCACTGGTTCGCAAAAACTCTTCAATGGCTTCCAACGGGAGATAAAAATGGAAAAGAGGGAGATTGGTAATATAATTTGGATATATTTAAGTAACTACCGAAAGAACTGGATGCATAACTGGAGGACTTTTCACCGAAATAGGTATCTATTCCTTTTACGGAAGCTAGTGAGAGAGGGAGAGAGACCACGAACTTAACCTCAAACACAACTAGATTGGTCCACTTCCACTTGCAAAGCTTCCGCTATGTCAAAAGTTCGATATCGATCGGAATCCGCTCGATCGGGAAATTGATAAGAAATTCACTGAATTACCTGATTAATTAGTTCCTCTTTGTACTTCTCGTTCGGCGGCCCTTTCCGGTTCTTCCACTCGGAATTGGTTTTTGTGGTGTCAAGTTCTTCGTGGAGCGGCATACAAGCTGATTTTCCATGCGCACACGATTCCACATTCCTCTCGCTACCATCTGTTGAATTGGAGATCTCGCTGTCCACCGCGTCCATACATTAACACTGTTCTGATGGTGGAAAAGTGCATCCAAACGCCTCAGTCAAAGTCTCAACGTCCCAAACCGTTCACACTACTGAAGACCTCCAATGGCTCCCAACTAGCCTTCAACCAGTCGCCACTGAATGCGCTAAGTGCTAGGCTAAATGATAAGTGGCTGTCGTGGAGACTAAAGCTGAGCCCCGGCAAGAGTCTGAGCTAGCGCTTAGCCATTGGCGGCGGCCCCTCATACGCGTAAGCTCTAAGCCATTAAAGCGTAAACAGCTCATCGTCTTGGAGCAAGCGCTCCAACGGATCGGCATCGGTTCAGCTGGAGAACAAGAGCCAGTCGGAGAACTTGAGACCGCAACATTGAAGACAACATGGAGATACTTATGAGCTCGATCGAACAACACTCGTTCGCATGTTTATTAAATGAGTTTACATCCAAGTACAGTGGATTTAGTTTCCGTGGTACGAATCGCTCGTGCTCAGATCATTGTGTTCAACTTACTTAATGTTAGCTAGCATATGTACAAGTGGAGCTAATCGGCTAGAAGTACATCCAGCGCCGCTCGCCCACTTGCCCCCACGCCTTGGGTCCAATTTAATCTGTATCTATTGCAAATTTTCACTGCATTCATAATCGTTTGATCTATCTTTCGGGGGAATCCATTTACACTTGGTGATGAGAACCATTTGGCGCGCAATGAGATATGGTTTTGATCATTAGACTAATTAGAATCTCTTTCGCAAGTTCCAACGTCCATCCCAATTAGAGCATTTCGATTTTATGGTTGAATATGTGTACTTACTGTCTGTAATTATTTGTGGGGATATAAAGTTGAGATTTAATTTTTACCAAGAATCGCCGCCATCGAATTATACAACTTTTTTTATTGTTTCGCTTATATTGTCTAAATATGTTTTATAAGAAAATAATTAAAAAGTTTAAATATGAAACCTTGTTATTCATGGTTGTTAATACATTTTGCTACCTTGTGGTCCTACAATTTTTCAATTCACATTGCTGAGTTATGACGGCTACAGCTTGCGAATTACAACCAAACTGCGATCAATTTGAATCACCCAAAAAAAAATTTAGAAGGAAACAAGTTGGGTAAACAGACCTACGCTCATGTCAGACGGGTTTTGTACCCAGCTTCTCAGAAATGCAGTCACCAACAATGAATAACCTCAAGAAATATGTCAGAGATGTGCACGTTTATAAGAAAATCCGAGGTTTTTTTTTTTCAATGGTCGCCATTTTGTTGCAAACCAACAAAAATCACTCAAATCATGAATTCTCAAAAATATTAATGTTATTGATTTTATTGGAAAATTTCAAGAACAAGTGAAAACTGCAGTGACTGATTGATGTAAAGTCCATAAAATACCAAAAGCATGTGTTATTGTTGTTGTAATTGGAGAAATTTCAAACGGCTATAACTTCCGTGTATATCATTCGATTTTCATCAAACTTACAAAGCTTAAGAATCTTTAGCAGGACTACGTTCGTTCAATTTAAGGGTACCGACGCGATTTTATTGGGGAAAACGTGAAATTCGAATATCATACTATTATTAACAAAGTTGAGCGAATTTCGACTTCTAAGGTATTTGTTGTTGTTGTACTCATAAACACCTACCACCATAATTTTTTTCAGATTTTTCGGATCACAGGTGTCCAATCGCGAGGGGGGAGGGACACAAATTTTTCGTGTATTTCCCCCCCCCCTCCTGCGCGTCCCTTGAAGCAAAAAGTATCAAACTAAGACCTGTTTTGAAAAGTTCTCATCAAGACCTTTCATTTGATACCCATATCGGCTTCCTTTGATGAATTTTTTTTTTCAGGGGCCACTCCCCTATATGAGGAGACCCCCCCTTAAATACCTTATAAAATTTTTTGTAGTTGAGCTTTGAAGAGAGCATCACTTTACACTTGTATACAAAATTTGATGTTTCTAGCTTAAGTAGTTTGCAAGAAAAAGTGCTGTGACACACGGACGGACGGACGGACAGACGGACAGACAGGTCGCGAAACTAGTAGGGTTTTGTAAAATTATTTTACAAAACCCTAAAAAGATAACCCACTTCAAAATGCATTAAAAAGAATGATATAAATTTTAAGGAAGCGGTGCCATATCAGTTTTTCCCTGTTTCTTTTGTGATGGTGCACATGTTGGAAGTTTTTAATGTTGAAATAAGGAAATTGATTTGGTACCGCTTCCATAAAATTTATTTCAACCTTTTTAATGTATTTTGAAATCGGTTTTTTTTCTAAAATTTTTTTTTATTTTACTGTTTTCATTTTAAATCTATTAAAATTCAGTTTCTTGAAAACATTCTCCCATGTATATTAATATTTTTTTTTTTTTTGACTGCAATATAACACTCACTACTGCTATAACCTGCAGTGTTCAAAGGGGTCGAATTTAGTTCTGATAGGGGAAGGTCGGGCAGCCCCGGACACTTAATAAAACTACCTCATATTTTGAAAATTAGCAGAATGAAATGTTTATTCTTAAAATAAAAACTAAAAGCAACACGTTTACATCAGTTTTAATTCAGTAGTTTCCAGATTAAGTATTAAGTAGGACAGTAATTAAGTATTACAATAAGTATTAAAATTTCTACAAAAAATTTTTTGGCGAGTAGCCGCGGACAGCTAACGATGATCAAGCCGTCCCTTGGATTTACACACATCGCAAAAGTAGTAGACCTGCGAATGATTTATGTCCACACACACACACACAATCCTTACATTTGTGACACTGAATCCAGTCTTCCTCAAAGGTTTTGATGCATTCCGTTTCCTGGTTCCTTGATAGATTTTGTATTTGTTGATTGATTTTGATTTTTTACTTGCCAGCGGAGTACGCAGCCACATTTTCATTCGCTGTCACTTTAGTTTTATTTGTTTTCTCTAGCAGTTGATTTTTGAATGGTGACGATGTTAGAACTTAGCTTCTTTGCGTTTTTCGCGAGCGCGCCACAATACGCTTTTTGGAAGCGTTTGGAAAAGGGGACAACTTTTTAAGTAATTGCTTTGCAGTTTTGCTACTTGTGAATGCCTGTTGATTGCGGCTAGTAGATTACTGCAATGTTGCTCCAGAGGCAGTTATGGTGGACAGTGGATTTTCAGGCAATGTTGGTTCCTCTTCCATATTTGTCATGACAGAAGGCAAAAAATCTAATTCAGTGAAAATATTCCAATTAAAAGGGTAAATTCCGGAGCATTTAAAGCCTCTTTGAGCTATGTCCAAACTGGTAGCCTTGGCAAAGGCCAAATCCACTAGACAGCGATGTCATAATCAGTGATCCTGCTGCCTGGGTTTTTCCTCATCCATGATGAACTTTCTAAAGCATGTGCAGCATTAAATCGCTTAAAAAATACTCTGTCAAGAGGTTGCAACTTATGTGTAGTCTGTGGTGGAGTACTGAGCATGTGGATGTTATTAGCACGGGCATACTCTATCACTGCCAATTTTTTGTAACTTCCATGTCCATCAAGAATCAAAAGAAATGGGTTCTCTTTTGAAGGATGAGGATGTTGTTTGAAATGCTTGAGCCATATTAAAAATATCCCACCAATCATTTAGCCACTTTCATGTGAAACAGCAATGCTTTGTGGCAGTGCATCAATCATTAGTCAACAATTTTTGTCCATGCGTTTTCTTGGAAAACTGAAAAGTGGTGGTATAAAATGGCCTGTCACACTCATAGCAAACATCAATGTTATGTTACGCCCCCTCTCACCAGAAGTCAATTTTCCAACTTGCTTTTTTCCTTTCGTAGAAATCACTTTTTCATTTTTATGAACTGTGGATACTCCGGTCTCATCAGCGTTGTATATTTTAGACGCAGGAAAATTATACTTCTCTAACAAATCCTGGAGGTGATCATAAAATATACCAGCAGCCCTCGCAATACTGCTCGATTCTGGAGATCTAAGAACGATGTCGGGGAATTTTTTCTTGAAGCTGTAATAAAAATCTTTTCCAGCCATTTGCTTCTCCTTATTAAACAATTGAGGAATTTTCAAATGCTCGGCAAATTGGAACGTCAGTTTCAAAAACTCGATCCTTGTCAGTGGCGTCAGGCGATTATCAAGCTCCTTAACATGATTATATAAATGCCTTAAATGATCTTCCGAGAAGGAGCTCTCGAATCTCCCCAATTTCCGTTTAAGTGCAGCCTCTTGTCCACTCTTAAAAGTTTTAATCTGATCATGAAGGGTACTTCTTGGCACATTAAAATGGCGAGATGCTTCTCTAAGTGGTAATTTTTTTCTCTAAATTTTCGTCCCAGTTGCCTCTTTATGTAATCCTTCCTTTGAACTTAGGCATTTTTAATTAACCCGCAATAGAATAAATTATGTTAGCTATACATCTTTCTTACCTTACAGTGCAGAAATTTAAAAAATAGGCATAAGAATAGTAAAAAAAAAGATATTCTCTTCACACGAAAAGTGTCCGAGGATACCCAACGAAATTGAGTCCGGTACTACCCGATGGTCCTCATGCAGCATTTCAATATGTCACAATCACAAAGTAAAATTGAAGGCAAAAAACACACTTAATTTAAATATTAAATCGATAATACAAAGAGTTTTTTAATAAATATAGTAATTAGCTAAACTTTAATTGGATCATTTCACCCTTTTCACATCAATTTTAATGTAAATCTATACGATGATTTTGCTCGACATTGAAGCTTTTCATTACGTCGCACGGATATTGATCACTCTTTCGGATGGCTCCGAAAGACCTTCTTCTAACATTTTTCTTCTCTAATAATTATTCAGAAAAATTATTATCAAAAATATGCAACTCATTCATGTAGCTACAATGAATTCCATAAGCAATTTAAAAAAGCTATCGGAGCCATCCGAAAGAGTGATCAATATCCGTGCAACGTAATGAAAAGCTTCAATGTAGAGCAAAATTATCGTATAGATTCACATTAAAATTGATGTGAAAAGGGTGAAATGATCCAATTAAAGTTTAGCTAATACAAGTACTTACAAGAGGAAATTTAACTTGAACATAACTTGTAGTTACAAAAAAATATTGAGTTCGCATAAGTAGGAAAATTAAAAATAACTCTCTCACCACTAAGCATGGTGGTCGCCATCGCCAGTGTGTATCTAAGAGTGATGGCCTGATGGGAATTAGTACACACGTTGAAACCACCTTATTCTAACATTTTTCTTCTCTAATAATTTTTCAGAAAAATTATTATTAAAAATATGCAACTCATTCATGTAGCTACAAAGAATTCCATATGAAATATAGTAAATTTTTGAACGTTTAACGAAAAATCCGTGCATACATAATCTGACACAATCTGAATAAACTGCCGTTACAAGATCTTCGCTTGGCAGTTGTCACAGATGATTTGAATTATGCAATCTCGTGACGCTGTGGTCATTTCGAACTAATGCATCATATACCTACATTCGTGCAATAACATGGAACTGACAGTGGCCGAGGCTACCCGCCGGCCGGGGCTACCCGAACTTCCCCTACATTTTAGTACAAGATCTCATACATGTCTACCTTGATTTGAGGTTTCATAAAAATGCAATATAAATTGTAGCTTTAAGAAGCTTTCGATATTTGTAGTGAAAAGTGAGTTGGATAAAAATGTCCGTAAAGGACTCGGCGAGAAAGGATGGTGGGATTCGCCAAGATTGGCCTTGTCTAAGGACGCGTGAATGCGCTGGCAGGCTAGCTTTGCGGTGTCATGGGGCGGTTTCTTTTCCCCAGCACAAGGACCCAAGGTGACATTCGATTCTACAATTTTCATATGGACAGTTTTGTATTTCGTGATTCGTGTCAAGATCGAGACAAAAGCAGCCATGACATTGTTAAGGAACTGAATATCCCTCAACAAACAGTTTTGAACCATTTGCGTAAGGCTGGATACACAAAGAAGTGCCTTATGAATTAACACAAAAAAATTGGGTCGACCGAATTTGCATTTGTAAAATGCTAATAAAACGTAACGAAATCGAGCCATTTTTGAAGCAAATCATTACGGGCGATGAAAAATGGGTAAAATTCGAGAATGTCGTTCGAAAAAGACCATGGTCAAAGAAAGGTGAATCAACGTAAACGACTTCAAAGCCAGGATTGACACCAAATAAGGTTATGCTATGTGTATGGTGGGATTGCAAAGGAATTGTTTATCATGAGGTGCTAGAACCTGGCCAACCACTCAATTCAGCTCTGTACTCTCAGCAATAACCAGATTGCAACAAGCAATTCAAAAAAACCGGCCAGAATTGATCAATAGGAAGGGAGTTGTCTTCCATCATGACAATGCCAGACCACACAAATCAAAAAATTGACAGAGCTTGGGTGGGAAGTTGTGATGCATCCACCGTATAGTCCAGACCTTGTACCATCAGACTGCCATTTGTTTCGGTATCTGCAAAACATCCTTAATCAAAAGAATTCACTTCAAAAAGGGACTGTGAAAGTCACTTGGTCAAGTTTTTTACCGATAAACCACAGATGTTCTACACAGATGGGATAATGGCTCTACCCAAAAAATAGCAAAAGGTCAAAGATAATAATGGACAATATGTACTTAAATAAAATCCGTTTTATATAAAATAAATAAGACAAAAAAGACTCAAAACTTTTAGGACTTACCAATATCGTGAAAACCCGAACTTTATATATATTTCATTTTGAAGGTACATTTGACATCTATCAAAATCAGTCAACAAAACAATTTTGTCTTGTGTGCATCATTATTATTTTTCACGATGAATAACTTCGAAAATTGGAGAAAAAGACACGTTCTTTATAATATCTCTGGACTTCTTCGCCTTTAAAAATGGTAGGCTGGTCCGAAACCATTACGTAGGGGTAACCATCCACAGAAAAGATGCCTTCAAGCAGAGAGATTGTAGAAGCAGAAGTTGATCACGGGTTATGCGAGTCTCTGCCCACTTCGACTTCGCATCCCTGCACATTAAAAGGAAATGTCCATCTAAAGAGCCCGCATAGTCGATGTGCATTCTCTAACAATCTTCATCAGGCTGATCTCATGGATCAATTGGCACCTTCTGCGGACTCTGACAAACTTTGGCACATGATTCACAGCACTTAATAAGACTCTCGATGTCCTTGTCCAAGCCTTCTCAATAAACGTATCTCCTAGCGAGCAGCTTCATCTTTGTGACTTCCGCAGGCGTTGCATGAAGCTCTTGCAGAATTTGTATGTATTTGGAGAGACTATGGAATCACTGCTCGGTTGGAACGGAATAGCATTTGCCACAGACAGTGTACAAGCTACCTTTGCGGTTGGTCTTGAGCTCCTGTAGTAATGCTTGTAAGTTCGGGTCTTTTGCAGTTTCCTTGGCGACTGTCTCTGCGGTTATAGATAAAAACTGGAGATTCGGAGCAGTATTTCAGCATACAGCGCGTTGACTTCTTGGTCAATTAAAATCTCTGGTGACTCACTCACAGACTGCCAATATTTTCGTTTTATTTTCACTTCTTGCATTGAACTGTGTCATCGAGCCCACTGAGGCAAGAGGTGTACCTCGGCAAAAGCGAAGAGGTCATCTACGGCAGTACACGGCCTGGATAAAAAATCCTTGAAAGTGGCTCATTGTATGTGACGAGAACGAAACGTTTGCCAAATCTGTTCTCTGTCAAGCTAACTGTAATTTGACTTAGCCTGCGTCAGAGCCCACAAGGTGTAGAAGAGTCTGGGATTCACCCCACACTTGTAATCCACGCATAGCCTTATCCCACCGTCGGGCTTTACTATAACAACGAGTGACGATCCCCAATCGCTTGATGTAATTGGACTGATGACTCCTTGAGACTCCAGTGCGGCTAACTCTCTTCCGCAATGCAAAGGGAACATCGCGTTTATGGATGAAAACTGGTTTCATGCCTTCTCTGAATTTAAGCTTAACTTCTACGTTCGGAACATACCCAATCCTTTCTTCGAAAAAGAATGGTATTTCTTGAAAATGTCTTCTAGCGAAGTGACTACGTTGATGTTAAGTGGACGGAGAGCTGTGTTTTTGTAGCTATCTATCTCGTTGAGGCTGATTCCGAGACAATGAGTCCACAGGCGTCCGAGAAAAGCGACATACCCTACTGGCACTATGAAAAGATCGGCTTCCATTGAAATCCCTTTGCAGGCAACTAAGACGGTGACTACCTTTAGGCTTGATGACGTGATCTGAGTAAGAGCGGAAGGAGGCTGAAGTCGGGGTACTTTGAGCCCCAATTTGTTGAAAGTAGTTCCTGAGCAAAGTGATACGTGCGCCTGAGTCTACTTCAAATGTTTGCGGTTTGTTGTTGAGTGTGGCCGTAACAATATATTTATCAGTGTCTGGTCAAACCTCGCACAAATCCTCGATGTTTCCAATACGAGCGATACCATATTCGCTATTGTGGTGGTGGTCTTCGTCTTCTTCTTGAGGATGATAACTAGACTTCTTCAATTTTCGGAGCCGGGTGGCGATGCAGACATTGGTGACATGACCGATTTTTCCACAAGGGGTGCAGTTCATGGATTCCCGATATGTTCTGTAGTAACGCGATTTATGGTTTGCGCGACCACAGTTGAGACAAAGACCATCGAGACCTAATGCTCGATAATCCACACGGCTTCTAGAACTGCGGGACTGAGAACGATTGTCTTGAGACTTAGAACACTGGCGGCTACCACGATCGATTAACTGTAATTTGACTTAGCCTGCGTCAGAGCCCACAAGGTGTAGAAGAGTCTGGGATTCACCCCACACTTGTAATCCACGCATAGCCTTATCCCACCGTCGGGCTTTACTATAACAACGAGTGACGATCCCCAATCGCTTGATGTAATTGGACTGATGACTCCTTGAGACTCCAGTGCGGCTAACTCTCTTCCGCAATGCAAAGGGAACATCGCGTTTATGGATGAAAACTGGTTTCATGCCTTCTCTGAATTTAAGCTTAACGTCTACGTTCGGAACATACCCAATCCTTTCTTCGAAAAAGAATGGTATTTCTTGAAAATGTCTTCTAGCGAAGTGACTACGTTGATGTTAAGTGGACGGAGAGCTGTGTTTTTGTAGCTATCTATCTCGTTGAGGCTGATTCCGAGACAATGAGTCCACAGGCGTCCGAGAAAAGCGACATACCCTACTGGCACTATGAAAAGATCGGCTTCCATTGAAATCCCTTTGCAGGCAACTAAGACGGTGACTACCTTTAGGCTTGATGACGTGATCTGAGTAAGAGCGGAAGGAGGCTGAAGTCGGGGTACTTTGAGCCCCAATTTGTTGAAAGTAGTTCCTGAGCAAAGTGATACGTGCGCCTGAGTCTACTTCAAATGTTTGCGGTTTGTTGTTGAGTGTGGCCGTAACAATATATTTATCAGTGTCTGGTCAAACCTCGCACAAATCCTCGATGTTTCCAATACGAGCGATACCATATTCGCTATTGTGGTGGTGGTCTTCTGTAATGTGACGACTACGCCCAGGTATCGAAGTGATTCCGATCCCGAACCCTTGTAACCTGCCAGATGGATATGTCCTCGAAGTGCCAGCGGACTTCATCTGTTGTGCGGATATCGTTGTGCAGAAAATATTTTTTTTTCTGTCCAAATATTTAGATCCGTGGATATAAATATTCGGAATATAGAATTAATCCAACCCCGGCACATTTCGAGACATAGCCATCTGGAAATGCCCCTCCACCGTGGCCATCGAGAAAACTATGCCACTGGCGACATCTGAAGAAGCACATTTCCGCCATATGAAGTGCCATTCCACGCACATATGTTTTGTCCGAGGTGACAACCGGAAATCTTGACAGCACATGGAGGCGCGAAACGTCATCGAAAAGTTCTTCGTGAGAATATCGAAGGTATTACAAAACCAGCTATACGTCGTTTGGCGCGACGTGGTGGAGTGAAGCGTATTCCCTGTTTAATCTGTGAAGAAACGCGTGGTGTGCTTAAAGTGTTTTTGGGAAAACGTTATTCGTGAGGCAGTGACATTCACCGGAGCATTGCCTCAGGCTGGAGCATGAAGCTCTGTCAAGGTCGGAAAGGAGCAACAGGCAAATTAGGAAAGAGGTTAGTTTAGTTAAGAAAACTTAGAAAAAAAAAAAAAAGAACAATTTCTCTTAATGAATCCAGTAGGAGAATAATTCAACACCAAAATGATTTGACGCTTCTTAATGCGGAAATTCGAAGTAACGCTTGCTACCTTGTTCAGATTGATCAATTGGCATATCGCTTGCAATCCGCAGTACAGAGTGCAGTCTTCGGTAAAATTGATGAATATCTAGCTCGCGAAAACTTTCCTCACCGGATGCCAAAGCAACCATTCGATTTATGTCGACAATTATGCGAATATTCTAACGACTTATTGAGCAAAATGTTAGCATTTGAGCCTCGATCTCGCCCTTCTGCCTTGATGTGTCTCAAACACGAATACTTTGAACAGGAGCCAATGTGACGGATGTCCACTAACGAAATTGATATCATTGCTGTAATATATAGTAATAGTTTTAAGTGACATTCACACATTAGAAACATATATACATATAGTATGTAAACTGAAACGCTTTGGATGTTAAGTATGTTCGGTAATGTAAGGTACAAAACGATACCTCCCAACTTTACCGATGAAGCTTCTTTGGACGCCCTCAAATTTACGATTTGGTAGTAATCGTATAGAAGTAGTTATAAGCATTTATACTAATATAGTGTGCACAGAGCTAGGCACGTACAACTCAAAATCATAATAGTCGACTATGTGTTCAATATTCTTTGGTGTTAGGTACCTATTAACGAAAAGCAAGTGATATGATGAAATATCGGCAGTAGCACCATTTTAGACTACATTCATCAGCTGGTTATATAGAAAAGATGTAAAACCGCGAACAGTCGTTGATTAATAGATCACAAAAGAAGTATCAAGTTGAAAAGAAGACAAAACAAATGGAAGACTTAGTGCAAGTCAAAAGTAGATCTCTGTTAGTAGAATGAACTCACCAACGACTTGACAGAATCATAATGGTCTTATAAGGAATAGTCAGAGAACAGTGATATCAATCAAGTCAGCACCATTAACGCTCCTTCCACTTTCATAGATATTTTTTTTATGAAATACAACAGCATATCACACTCCATTTTCAAGGTCCTTCTTCATGTTACTGAATACTGAATAGAGGATATGCCCCGTTTATTTATTTATTTGGAGGGTTCGCTTCTGACAACTATGAGTACTAGATGGTTTGTTGACCTACCACTTAACCAAAGGAATGTAAGCATTTTGCTGTTAGACTAGCCTTAGAGCGTTGTCTACCTGCCACGACGCTGGTCGGGTTGAAAGTTGTCTTAGCATCCTGACGAAACTCAGCTTGGCTCTATTCCACATATTTTCAAGAAGGTGTAGGTTTACCAAAACTACGGAGATTTTATCAGGCGAATGAGGAAAATTGATGGAGCAATTAAAGTAAACCCAAATATCCAGTTTAACACAACAGTATGAAGAAAAAAATATATTTGCGTAACAACGCTTGGCCATTTTGATTATAAAAAAGAAACAATTTTCTGTTTACTGCGTCTAACAAACTAACTTAGCAAGCCATAGACAAGATATGCAATAGATAACAATAATTAATTAATTAATTAATAATAAAATAGAAAAGGGATATTTTATATATTGACAACAGACCGATTTATAAACAATTTATCAAGATTAACTGATCATTTACACTACAAAGCCATTTGCCTGTTCCCCTAACACACACAATCAAACAAAGTATATAACTGAAAAAAATAAAAGCCAAGGTGAACAAATATGTTAAACATACACTAAACATTCAACCCATGAAACAAAAAACAATAGTACTAATAATATCTATTTACAAAAACATGTTTTAAAACAAACGAAAAACAAAAAACTAAATAAAAAGGATTCTGAGCGCAAAACCTCATACAAACGAAATAAACGGTAGAGTTGCGATAATATTGTGAAAATTTTAACAAAAGAGAATACGGTATAAACTTAATATTTTTGTTAATTGAAACATATGAGATAAATGCAATATTTTTTTTTTTCAAACAAACTAAAGACATAAAATCTAAGTTAAAACTATTAAAACCTAAAAATCCTAAAAGACCTGATGGTTCGATTGATTACGATTGGAACGCTTACTGAACATTGAATTGTTTTCAAAAAAACAACACAACAATTAGCATTAGAATTAACAGTAAGAAGACAATGAAAGAATATTAATAGAACTAAATATCATAAGAACTACAATCGTACAAAATGGTGCTAATAGTTTTTGAATTTTGTGACTTGTTACTACCCTTCACTCAACCTATACATACTATAGTATACAAACAGCTTTAGTTTCCATAGAGCCGAAATGTTTGCAATATATTTACGAAATGCTTTTCTGATTTTTATTGAAGCAATAAGCCGAAGAACAACAATAAATACAATAGTGTACTTACAATACGACCAGCCACACACAAATAAAAAAGAAAATAATAAAATAATAGTTTGTATTTTCTAGTATCATTTTGTTACAAACAAGCAAGAAAAGTCCAACAATAAACAAAATACTGAAAGTAAGCGGCGTGGTTTAGAAAGAAACATAATCTCGAGCCGACTGTTGAAATACATAAATAATTCCATAATTTCTTTGATATGTTAAAATTACAAAATTCAATTCACTGAAAAATTCATGAAAATATTAATGAAGAATGAAAATAATTGAGAAAAATTGTGAACGGCACGGATCAAATACTGGAAATCTCGGAAAAGAAAGGCCATAATTGCAAGTTTTATAGAAAAACTAACCTTTAAAATATATTATTATAATGCATGTAAATTAAGAAGGATTTTGAATTGTACATACAAAGACAAAGGAAGATACATAAATTGTAAGGTAGTGGTAAGAAAACAAAAAAAAAACAAAATTTCTAAAGTATATGATAGAATAGAATACAACATGAATTGCTAAAAGTTAACCCACGACTTTCCTTTTCAGTGGTTCTTCTTTTTTCAGGGGGAACAGAGAGTGTAGGGTAAGTATGCCGTCGCGAGGGTAGGGTTTCTGCAAATCCGCTGAAGTCGGTTTCGCGTCGCGCGCGGTACGCGGTACCTTTGTTTGTTTCGCCATTTCTTTAGAGTAGTTTTCTTCGGTTTAAGTTCGAGTAGTATATTTTTCGGTACCGCGTCGGTGAATCGGTAACGCGCCTATGGGATTTTGTAGCGTTTTTGATTTGAGATCTGTGGATAGATCACATCCAGAACTAACGTAATGTAGGTTTCTCGTTCTGGATGAGTAATTGTTGACGCGTTTGAAAAACGGGCAAGTTCAGGTGACTGAAATATTGTGATTGAGCGTAATCCATTCGGAGACCCGCGACCGAAATCCTCTCCGAACTAGCTGGCCGACAAGCAGTCACCGCGTGAATGGATTACGGTGCACGGATTGGTTGACCTGTTGGTACCATCCGTTGGCACTACTCAGACTTAACGTCTAGAACCGATGAGAGGTCGGTTCCGCGTTCGAGCTGAAGGGAGAAAATTCATTACAAATGGCGCCCAACGTGGGGCCCAAAAACATCCTAAGGGGGAAAGAACTTCGCGTCTTCTGACGAGTTGGTCCTTTACGGAGGATGTAAGGTACTTTGGTACTCGAGTCCCACTATCAGGAGCAGTGGAATTGTGTGATACACATTAGAGGTCGCTTCACGTGAGTTGTAGCTTCCGCTCTCCTTTGTTTGATTTTTTTTTTTCGCGACAGAATCCTTCCGATGTGTTGTCCCAGGTTAACCCCTGTAAGGACCTTCTATTTTCTTGATGGAACTGCCAGGCTGATGGGTTTACCTATCAGCATGGACTCTCAAGAAAATAGAAGGCTACCTTGCCTTTATGTCGCGGAAGGATTCTAACTATTTCTTATGCGTGTTAGACGAGTGGTATCGGTTCAACGTTCGGTGGCGTATGCTGGAGTCGCGAAGCCCGGAATGCTTCTACGCGTCGGGAACTTTGACCGCGTACAAAGTCGTTACGGTAGCTCTACCACTTGTCTCGTCGAGTCATTTAACGTAGATTAGAAACGGTTTTTGTAATGTATGTGGGTTATGGGGTAATTTTCGTAAATCGACCGAAGCACCCTTTCTTCGGCAGATTACCACGCACTCTCTTTTCCCGTTGGAGGAGTCGACCACTGAAAAGGAAAGTGTATCAACCAAAATTTTTTTTTCTCGTATTATATCTAGCTCGCCACTAACGGCCACTAATTTAGCGACAAGTTTATATTAGGACTTAGTACATTCTATATATTTTTTTATTTTATTTTAGCACCACAAGTAACACACACAAAATGGCAACGAAGCGGACCCCAGACAAGCGTTGGACCAGATCCAAAACGGTCCAACCAGCTAACTGCGGGATCTGTTTCGAAGACGTAGTGGAGGGCGTACACAGCGTGCGATTGGATTGTGGACATTTATTCCATCGTGCCTGTGTACAACAGCTCCTCCTCACGTCAGAACTGTGTCCCTTATGCCGGCGACCCATAGAGCGGACCGCCCTAGACGTCCCCCTCGGAACGCCCCTACCAACGCGTGGAGCAGTGGCGAAAGGAGCTCCAGAAGCCGAACCGTCACACCCACTCTTAGACCTGCAAGGAGCAGTAGGCGGTGAAGTTCCGGCTGCAAGTGTCGTGTCCGAGGTGACAACCATGCCTTCCGCCCACTCCATTGACACCCTCGTGGCGTTGATGAGGGATATGTCGGAGAGGATTGGCAACCTGGAGGGAAAGATCCAGAATCTCCCGTTGAGCCAACCACCCAGCCGCGTGAGAACTCCGCTTGGCTGGGAGCCAAATCCCAGTGTGGCGATGCCCCACTCCCGACAATCCGAGCAATGGGTCCCACCTCCAAGGAACTCGGGAATGGATCCCAGAGCTCCCGAATACAGACCGCGACACAGTACCGGACCTCCGTTGGTACCTCCAGCCCCCGAGGCAGTTCAGTACCACAGGTCAATCGAGGATGTGATTCCCCCCGGGAACGCATTGGCACCTTTTCGAGACCCGACGCCTCGTATCATGGAGAGTTGGCGCCTGAACTTTACCGGGTTCAACGATATGATATCGGCGGACCGGTTCCTTTTCCGGATTCAGGCGTTGGTATCCAGCACCCTGGGAGGTGATTCCTCGGCCTTCCTCCGGCATGCCCATCTTTTGTTCAGCGGCGACGCTGCCGACTGGTACTGGAGCTTTAAAGAGTCAACGCCACGTCCCACTTGGCACTCTTTCAGTGCAGCCTTCCGCAATCGATTTGAGGATGGCTTCACTGAGAGAGAGCTAAGAGAGCAAATAAAGAAACGGAAACAAGGCGCTCACGAACCGTTCGACCAGTACTACACCAGTATAGTGAGATTGAGCACTCGCCTGCGAAATACCATGCCCGAGGACGAATTAGTAGAAATTATCAGGGAGAACATGCGCTGGGATCTCCAGAACAGCCTGCTACATTTTCCCATCAACACCATACAGGGATTGCGCCTCCATGCGCGTAGACAAGAACACTTGGATGAGCGACGAGGTACCTTCCGCCCACAACCTCGCATAACGGGACCAAATCCCCGAAATCATCACACCGCGGAGTTGATGGCAGCAGACCACCTGCTTGCTGATCCAGTACCAGTACCGAGGAGCGGAGCACCACCGGAGCTTGAGGACCCAGCATTGATTGATCGACCCTCCCTTGAAGCAATTACAAGCCCGACGGTATGTTGGAACTGCCGACAACCGGGACATCGGTTCTACGCATGTCCAGCGGAGCCAACGCTTTTCTGCTACCGATGCGGGAAGGCCGACACATACGCACCTGACTGTGCAAATTGCAAAGGGCGAAAAAACTTGCCACCGAGTGCCGCGACCACCCGTCGGCACTCCTAGACCCCGGACGAACCAATCCAGACCCCATCACCAGCTATGACCCAGCTCCCATCATGACTCCAACTCTGCTGACTCGCACCGCTAAACACAGTTCTCCCGAAGTTCCACAACCGACGCCGTCCTTCGCCGATGCCAACGCGCAAGGGAATGATAGCGAGGCGAAAGTTCCTTGGCATGTAAAACCTTTTCATGTCAGGCTGCGGAATTACTTGGCTACTCGACAGCGCATCTTCCATGAGGAGTTGGTCACAAATGTCCCACCGCGAAGCAAGCGAGCCACGCGTCGGATGCGGAGCTTCTGGAGAAAAGTCAGGCAGTCGAGAAAAAGGTTGAAGGACATATACTTAGACGAATTATTGAGGGATGATGTTCGGCCATATGCGTCAGTACACCTCCTGCAAAAACGAGTATCAGGCTTAGTCGATACGGGAGCCAGTGTGAATTGCATCTCTGCCGAGTTTGCAGGGGAGGTACTGGCCAAGCACGCGGACCAAATCCGTCATTTCACCTCTTGGTTAAGCACGGCGGACGGAACTCGTCACTCTGTAGTGGGAAAAATTATGACGGATGTCACCTTTAAAGGGGTAACTAAACCTATGGAATTTTTCATCATACCTCAGTTAACCCAGAATCTTTATTTAGGAGTGGATTTCGTTCGAAAATTTAACTTGGCCCCGGCACTATTTTCCAGTTCGACCCTGGAGTCCGTCACCACCGTTCCTGACCAATCTCAACCCACTAACTTACTACGGCATACACTGGATGTAACTCAGCAACTGCGTCTCGACTCGGCTATATCGGCTTTTCCATCGCACGAGAAAGAAGGTCTCGGGCGGACTGCCCTGGTGTTCCACACTATAGATGTGGGGGACGCTAAACCCATAAAACAGAGACATTTCGCCATATCTCCGGCGAAGGAAAAATCGTTATATGCCGAAGTGGATCGAATGCTATCATTAGGCGTAATCGAAGAATCACAGAGCGCGTGGGCTTCCCCAGTCACCTTAGTTGTCAAGCCGAACAAGGTCCGGTTATGCTTAGATGCCAGACGCTTGAACGCCGTCACAGTCAAGGACGCATATCCTCTACCGTTGATAGAAGGCATTTTGAGTCGATTGCCTAAAGCCCATTTCATCACGAGCTTAGACCTCAAGGACGCCTTCTGGCAAATTCCTTTAGACCCCGGTTCAAAGGAGAAAACAGCCTTCACAGTCCCAGGCCGGCCCTTATATCAATTCGTGACCATGCCATTCGGATTGTGTAATGCCCCCCAAACAATGACGCGCCTTATGGATAAGGTGATACCACCTCATTTGCGGCACCAAGTTTTCGTTTACTTGGACGATCTGCTGCTTATAACCGAGACCTTTGACGAACACATCGACCTGCTTCAGGAGGTGGCTCTACACATCCGGAGGGCAAGATTAACCATCAACATAAGGAAGAGCCAGTTCGTGATGACGGAGGTGAAGTATTTAGGTCACATCATTGGGCATGGGCATATCAAGACCGATCCGGAAAAGACTCAAGCGATTGACGTTTTTCCATTACCCAAGACCACCAAACAGTTACGCCGATTCTTAGGCTTATGCGGATGGTACCAGCGTTTTGTACGTGACTATGCCACCATTACCACTCCTTTGACCGACATGCTGCGTAAGGGACGTACATTCGTCTGGGAAGAGCCCAGCTTGCGAGCCTTTGAAGAGCTAAAGAAGAGTCTGACTACGGCCCCCGTACTGCACAGCCCGGACTTTGACAAACCGTTCTCAATCCATTGTGACGCGAGTCAACATGGGGTGGGAGCAGTCTTAGTCCAGGTTGCACAAGACGGCGAGGAGAGACCTATAGCCTTCATGTCTCACAAGCTGAACCCAGCCCAGCGAAATTACACGGTCTCCGAGCAAGAATGTTTAGCCGCGGTGTTGGCAGTGAAACGCTTCCGAGCCTATGTGGAGGGACACACCTTTGAAATCGTTACGGATCACGCTTCTCTGAAATGGCTAATGAGCCAGACTGATCTCAACGGCAGATTGGCCAGGTGGGCACTGAAACTCCAGGCATTTGACTTCACAATTCGCCACCGAAAAGGAAGCCAGCATGTAGTCCCCGACACCCTATCCAGAATGTTCGCCCCTGAAGGAGCCGAGTTGGTCCAAGAGGACGACAGCCCCCAATTGATCGATTTGGACCATCCTGCCTTCAAGTCAGCCAGCTACACCCAACTGATTCACACTATCCAGAATCAACTGTCCCAGCTTCCTGAACTGCGGTTGACGGATGGATTCATTTACAAACGGATGGGACACGCATCCGGAGACCCCATACAAGAAGAAGAACAGTGGAAGTTGTGGGTGCCCGAAGAATTAACCACTGATCTTATCAGGCGGGCTCATGACCACCCATCAAGTGCGCACGGCGGATACGGTCGTACACTTAGGCGGTTGAAAACCTGTTTCTTTTGGCCTAAGATGGCACAACAGATAAAAGCGTACGTAGCCTCCTGTGAGCTATGCAAGTGCACTAAAGCGCCCAACACCATTCTTCGACCACCCATGGGTAAGGTTGAGGTCCCCGAACGCGTGTTCCAGCGCTTGTACATTGATCTTATCGGTCCTTACCCTCGATCTGCTTCTGGTCACACGGGAGCTGTCGTGGTCCTGGACCAGCTCTCCAAATTCCCTATCATAGAACCACTACGTAACATGCACACTGGACCTATAATCAGCTTTTTGGAGAACCGAGTCTTTCACATGTTTGGAGTTCCGGAGAAACTTGTCTCCGACAATGGGGTCCAGTTCACCTCCAGCAAGTTCCGAGACCTAATGTCCAAATACGGCATCATCCACCAACGAACTGCCGTCTATTCACCACAAGCCAACGCATCCGAACGACTGAATCGTACGCTCATAGCGGCCATTCGCGCCTATGTCCACCCGAATCAGAGGGACTGGGATCGCAAATTGTCCGCCATCACTAGTGCGCTGCGCTCGTCGTACCACGCCACGACCGGCATTTCGCCGTATTTTGCAGTGTTCGGCCAGTACATGATCGGTCATGGGAGCGCTTACCGGCTATTGCGGCAGCTGAAATCGCTAGAGGACCCAATCGTGGTTCTAGAACCGCACGAAAAGCTCCAACTTCTGCGAGATCAACTGCGGGAGAAGATTGAAGACAGTAGACGGATGGGAGAGGAGCGGTACAACTTGCGATCTCATCCTTCTGGCTTTAAGGCCGGCGACGAAATATATCGTCGAAACTTCCGACAGAGCGATGCCACCCGCCATTACAATGCCAAACTAGACAAGAAATTCGTGAAGTGTCGAGTCATACAAGTCATAAGCCCCACCCGGTACCTCATCGCGGACATGACTGGTAAGACCCTGGGAATTTACCACGCAAAAGACCTTAGACGATGAAGTGCAACTAATTCCCACGAGAAACCTTGGCTTATTCCAAATCTCTGCCTAGACGAAGGCCTCCGAATAACACCTGACTTCCTACTATATAGTCACTGTCGAGTCTTCACGAACAGGGTTGTAGCCTATCCTTCGAAACGGATCTTCGACCCGCCACGTTCCTAACCAAGACCTTTTACAAAGGAGACGGGATCGTAATTACTTCGATTTTGGGGGGGGGAATGTGTAATGTGACGACTACGCCCAGGTATCGAAGTGATTCCGATCCCGAACCCTTGTAACCTGCCAGATGGATATGTCCTCGAAGTGCCAGCGGACTTCATCTGTTGTGCGGATATCGTTGTGCAGAAAATATTTTTTTTTCTGTCCAAATATTTAGATCCGTGGATATAAATATTCGGAATATAGAATTAATCCAACCCCGGCACATTTCGAGACATAGCCATCTGGAAATGCCCCTCCACCGTGGCCATCGAGAAAACTATGCCACTGGCGACATCTGAAGAAGCACATTTCCGCCATATGAAGTGCCATTCCACGCACATATGTTTTGTCCGAAGTGACAACCGGAAATCTTGACAGCACATGGAGGCGCGAAACGTCATCGAAAAGTTCTTCGTGAGAATATCGAAGGTATTACAAAACCAGCTATACGTCGTTTGGCGCGACGTGGTGGAGTGAAGCGTATTCCCTGTTTAATCTGTGAAGAAACGCGTGGTGTGCTTAAAGTGTTTTTGGGAAAACGTTATTCGTGAGGCAGTGACATTCACCGGAGCATTGCCTCAGGCTGGAGCATGAAGCTCTGTCAAGGTCGGAAAGGAGCAACAGGCAAATTAGGAAAGAGGTTAGTTTAGTTAAGAAAACTTAGAAAAAAAAAAAAAAGAACAATTTCTCTTAATGAATCCAGTAGGAGAATAATTCAACACCAAAATGATTTGACGCTTCTTAATGCGGAAATTCGAAGTAACGCTTGCTACCTTGTTCAGATTGATCAATTGGCATATCGCTTGCAATCCGCAGTACAGAGTGCAGTCTTCGGTAAAATTGATGAATATCTAGCTCGCGAAAACTTTCCTCACCGGATGCCAAAGCAACCATTCGATTTATGTCGACAATTATGCGAATATTCTAACGACTTATTGAGCAAAATGTTAGCATTTGAGCCTCGATCTCGCCCTTCTGCCTTGATGTGTCTCAAACACGAATACTTTGAACAGGAGCCAATGTGACGGATGTCCACTAACGAAATTGATATCATTGCTGTAATATATAGTAATAGTTTTAAGTGACATTCACACATTAGAAACATATATACATATAGTATGTAAACTGAAACGCTTTGGATGTTAAGTATGTTCGGTAATGTAAGGTACAAAACGATACCTCCCAACTTTACCGATGAAGCTTCTTTGGACGCCCTCAAATTTACGATTTGGTAGTAATCGTATAGAAGTAGTTATAAGCATTTATACTAATATAGTGTGCACAGAGCTAGGCACGTACAACTCAAAATCATAATAGTCGACTATGTGTTCAATATTCTTTGGTGTTAGGTACCTATTAACGAAAAGCAAGTGATATGATGAAATATCGGCAGTAGCACCATTTTAGACTACATTCATCAGCTGGTTATATAGAAAAGATGTAAAACCGCGAACAGTCGTTGATTAATAGATCACAAAAGAAGTATCAAGTTGAAAAGAAGACAAAACAAATGGAAGACTTAGTGCAAGTCAAAAGTAGATCTCTGTTAGTAGAATGAACTCACCAACGACTTGACAGAATCATAATGGTCTTATAAGGAATAGTCAGAGAACAGTGATATCAATCAAGTCAGCACCATTAACGCTCCTTCCACTTTCATAGATATTTTTTTTATGAAATACAACAGCATATCACACTCCATTTTCAAGGTCCTTCTTCATGTTACTGAATACTGAATAGAGGATATGCCCCGTTTATTTATTTATTTGGAGGGTTCGCTTCTGACAACTATGAGTACTAGATGGTTTGTTGACCTACCACTTAACCAAAGGAATGTAAGCATTTTGCTGTTAGACTAGCCTTAGAGCGTTGTCTACCTGCCACGACGCTGGTCGGGTTGAAAGTTGTCTTAGCATCCTGACGAAACTCAGCTTGGCTCTATTCCACATATTTTCAAGAAGGTGTAGGTTTACCAAAACTACGGAGATTTTATCAGGCGAATGAGGAAAATTGATGGAGCAATTAAAGTAAACCCAAATATCCAGTTTAACACAACAGTATGAAGAAAAAAATATATTTGCGTAACAACGCTTGGCCATTTTGATTATAAAAAAGAAACAATTTTCTGTTTACTGCGTCTAACAAACTAACTTAGCAAGCCATAGACAAGATATGCAATAGATAACAATAATTAATTAATTAATTAATAATAAAATAGAAAAGGGATATTTTATATATTGACAACAGACCGATTTATAAACAATTTATCAAGATTAACTGATCATTTACACTACAAAGCCATTTGCCTGTTCCCCTAACACACACAATCAAACAAAGTATATAACTGAAAAAAATAAAAGCCAAGGTGAACAAATATGTTAAACATACACTAAACATTCAACCCATGAAACAAAAAACAATAGTACTAATAATATCTATTTACAAAAACATGTTTTAAAACAAACGAAAAACAAAAAACTAAATAAAAAGGATTCTGAGCGCAAAACCTCATACAAACGAAATAAACGGTAGAGTTGCGATAATATTGTGAAAATTTTAACAAAAGAGAATACGGTATAAACTTAATATTTTTGTTAATTGAAACATATGAGATAAATGCAATATTTTTTTTTTTCAAACAAACTAAAGACATAAAATCTAAGTTAAAACTATTAAAACCTAAAAATCCTAAAAGACCTGATGGTTCGATTGATTACGATTGGAACGCTTACTGAACATTGAATTGTTTTCAAAAAAACAACACAACAATTAGCATTAGAATTAACAGTAAGAAGACAATGAAAGAATATTAATAGAACTAAATATCATAAGAACTACAATCGTACAAAATGGTGCTAATAGTTTTTGAATTTTGTGACTTGTTACTACCCTTCACTCAACCTATACATACTATAGTATACAAACAGCTTTAGTTTCCATAGAGCCGAAATGTTTGCAATATATTTACGAAATGCTTTTCTGATTTTTATTGAAGCAATAAGCCGAAGAACAACAATAAATACAATAGTGTACTTACAATACGACCAGCCACACACAAATAAAAAAGAAAATAATAAAATAATAGTTTGTATTTTCTAGTATCATTTTGTTACAAACAAGCAAGAAAAGTCCAACAATAAACAAAATACTGAAAGTAAGCGGCGTGGTTTAGAAAGAAACATAATCTCGAGCCGACTGTTGAAATACATAAATAATTCCATAATTTCTTTGATATGTTAAAATTACAAAATTCAATTCACTGAAAAATTCATGAAAATATTAATGAAGAATGAAAATAATTGAGAAAAATTGTGAACGGCACGGATCAAATACTGGAAATCTCGGAAAAGAAAGGCCATAATTGCAAGTTTTATAGAAAAACTAACCTTTAAAATATATTATTATAATGCATGTAAATTAAGAAGGATTTTGAATTGTACATACAAAGACAAAGGAAGATACATAAATTGTAAGGTAGTGGTAAGAAAACAAAAAAAAAACAAAATTTCTAAAGTATATGATAGAATAGAATACAACATGAATTGCTAAAAGTTAACCCACGACTTTCCTTTTCAGTGGTTCTTCTTTTTTCAGGGGGAACAGAGAGTGTAGGGTAAGTATGCCGTCGCGAGGGTAGGGTTTCTGCAAATCCGCTGAAGTCGGTTTCGCGTCGCGCGCGGTACGCGGTACCTTTGTTTGTTTCGCCATTTCTTTAGAGTAGTTTTCTTCGGTTTAAGTTCGAGTAGTATATTTTTCGGTACCGCGTCGGTGAATCGGTAACGCGCCTATGGGATTTTGTAGCGTTTTTGATTTGAGATCTGTGGATAGATCACATCCAGAACTAACGTAATGTAGGTTTCTCGTTCTGGATGAGTAATTGTTGACGCGTTTGAAAAACGGGCAAGTTCAGGTGACTGAAATATTGTGATTGAGCGTAATCCATTCGGAGACCCGCGACCGAAATCCTCTCCGAACTAGCTGGCCGACAAGCAGTCACCGCGTGAATGGATTACGGTGCACGGATTGGTTGACCTGTTGGTACCATCCGTTGGCACTACTCAGACTTAACGTCTAGAACCGATGAGAGGTCGGTTCCGCGTTCGAGCTGAAGGGAGAAAATTCATTACACTTCGTCTTCTTCTTGAGGATGATAACTAGACTTCTTCAATTTTCGGAGCCGGGTGGCGATGCAGACATTGGTGACATGACCGATTTTTCCACAAGGGGTGCAGTTCATGGATTCCCGATATGTTCTGTAGTAACGCGATTTATGGTTTGCGCGACCACAGTTGAGACAAAGACCATCGAGACCTAATGCTCGATAATCCACACGGCTTCTAGAACTGCGGGACTGAGAACGATTGTCTTGAGACTTAGAACACTGGCGGCTACCACGATCGATTTTGTTTGTATCTACAACTTGATCCAGGGGCTTCTCTAGTGGCTTACTCAGTTGACTTGGCTTAAACCGAGATGCTTCCAGTGCTGTGGCTTTTGTTAGAAATCCTAGAGGTTTCTGTTTTGTAAGATCTTTTCGCGTATTCAGCTGTCCTTCAGGCCTCTGATGAACTGAGCACGAAGGAATATATCAGCTGTAGAGAACTTTTTTTATAGGTGACAGATACAGATAGTGTAGAAATTACAGTCTTTCAACATCCCTTTCAGAGATGCGACGAAATCCTAGGTCGCCTGATGTGGCTGCTGAGAAAGGAGTGCTGTGAAGCGACGATGGAACCAGCATTTTTTCGAAATGACCCTTCAAGGATTTGAATTCTATTTCCTTGATAGGATTATCTGGTCCTAAAAATGCAGCCAGATTGTTATAGTGATCTTTCCGTATCAATGAATGCAAGAGTCAAGCTTTTTTTATCATTATCGTTTTTAAGATCACAATAATTGCCAAAACGCTCCATGTACGACGAAACCTTTTCATTTGTGGCGTCATAGCTTTCAAAAGATGTCATTTGTGTTGCTGGTGCGAGGGTTAATGTTAATGTCATTTATTTTTCACACACTAATGAGATGCAATTTACATAGAGACATGGCCAAAACACAGGCGGCTCGGCACTCACTACTCAACCAACGAACGAGACAGTTCTGCACTAATGTGTTGATCGAACACGTTCATACTCTACACAATGATACAGTCTATGTCGAATATGCTCGCACGCTTCACTATACGAGGTGTGCTCAAAAAGTATCGCGAATTTTGAATTTTCGCGGGTTACGTATATTCGAATTTCGATTTTTTTGTGGCGTTATGTTGGTACTCATGTCGGTCACTTATGCCAACAAGCTCGGCCATTTTGAATGTTCACTTAATTGGTGATAGCTGCTTTACTTGCACGTGTTTTCAATCGTCTTCGATTTTTACTTATTCAAAAAAATGGATCAAAGAACGTGTATCAAATTTTGTGTGAAAAACGAAATTAAGTGCGCGGATGCATTCCGAATATTGACTGTGGCATACGGAGAAGCTACCTTGGACCGAAGCAACGTTTATCGGTGGTACAAAATGTTTTTAGAAGGCCGAGAAGATGTGAACGACGAAGAGCGTGCCGGACGCCCGAGCACTTCAACAACAGACGAAAAAATTAATGAAGTGGAGAAAATGGTATTGGCCTATCGTCGAATCACCGTTAGAGAAGTTGCTGAGGACCTAAACATATCGATTGGCTCGTGCCATTCGATTTTTATCAACGATTTGGGCATGAGACGGGTCGCCGCGAAATTCGTACCAAAATTGCTCAATTGCGACCAAAAACAGCAACGCATGAACATTGCTAATGAGATGTTAAACTATGTCCGCGACGAACCAAATTTGCTCCAGAGGGTCATAACTGGTGACGAATCGTGGGTTTATGGTTATGACGTGGAAACCAAAGCTCAATCATCTCAATGGAAACTGCCGCATGAACCAAGACCGAAAAAAGAGCGCCAAGTTCGGTCGAATGTGAAAGTTTTGCTGACAGCAGGGGCGTGGTGCATCATGAGTTCTTGCCACAGGGAAGAACGGTCAATAAGGAATATTACCTGCAAGTTATGCGCAATTTGCGCGAAGCAATCCGCCAGAAACGCCCGGATTTGTGGGAGAACAAAAATTGGCTTTTGCACCACGATAACGCCCCTGCTCACACATCGTTGCTTGTGCGCGACTTTTTGGCCAAAAACAACACACTAATGATGCCGCAGCCACCGTATTCCCCAGATCTGGCCCCCTGTGACTTTTTCTCGTTTCCTAAACTGAAGAGGCCCATGAAAGGACGACGTTACGCTACGCTTGACGAGATAAAGATGGCATCGAAGGAGGAGCTGAACAAGATTAAAAAAAATGATTTTTTGAAGTGCTTCGAAGATTGGAAAAACCGTTGGCACAAGTGTATGATATCTCATGGGGATTACTTTGAAGGGGACAAAATAGATATTCATGAATAAATAAATAATTTTTGAAAAAAAAAAAAAAAATCGCGATATTTTTTGAACACACCTCGTAGGTGTGGTGAGTACGGCTCAACGGGCGAAGGTATACAGATTAGTTTTGTTGGTGAGCACCTTCAAATCCGTTAAATGGGCAGATATCTTAAAAACGTTAGAAAAGGTTTTTCAAGTTCCAAAATATCTTATGCGGATTCTGAGAAACTAACTGAAGGATCAGAAGCTGCTCTACGATATGGAGGTCAGCAAAGGAAGTCTCTTCCTTGGCCCAAACCTGTGGAATATCTTGGCTAAGTATGCTAATATGCCAAATAAAAGACTGGATATCTGTTTGCAGGTCAGCATAACATAGTACTGAAGAAAACCAAAGTGAGAGAAAGTACTGGAGAAAATGCTGGTCAAGTCGAAAATAGTGTAAAGTAGCTGATGTTGTTAATATACACAAAAATGAGTTTCTTTGAGCAAATCGGAAATCAGTCGATTAATGGTCAATAAGAACCCATCACGTCAAAGAAGTTATTTTGATTAGAATCGGGCAGTATATGCTTCTGTACGGATCTAAAATATGGGGTGATGCTCTCAGCAAGATGTACCGAAAACGCTTAGCATAGTTACAGAGGTGAGGAGCACTGAGGATTGTATCGTTATATCGAGTCGATGGTACTGGCCATCACAGGGACGAGACATCACCTTTCTTTTCAAAAAGCGCAGCAAAATCATCGCCCCTATCGTTCTGCCTTGGTTCTTATTGATTAATGCAGAACTTGGTAGATTAAATTCAGATTTTATAAGTAGAGAGCTTCAGGATATTTGCTATTTGCAAATTTCTCGGAAAGATCAATTTTAGTTTGGATATTGTTTCGATTTTCACCATATAAACTGGAATTTTTTATGGGTTTAAACCCTTCTAAAATCAGAACCTATCTGCCCGTTTGTCTGCCACAAAACATAATTTTCCTGACGGGCCGAAAGTGATGAACTCTCCAAAGTTTTGATAAAAATATGTATAAGAGTTTAATGGGGAGTGACCCTTTAAAAGTGCGTTTTTTCCATTAACCCTTTACGGCGCAAGAACGTGTTTTTGTTTTTTGTAATTGAAAATATGTTAAGATGAGCTATATAATAACGGTAAAAATAGTAAAAAAAATTATATGCAAGAAAAGGTATTTGCTTTTGAAAAAAACATTGAAATGCAGATTTGCACCATGGTGTAAAAACATCTTAATATTCACGAACTGTGGAAAGGACGGAAACAGTTATTATTTTTACTAAAACATAAGGCTATGCCACACTTTTCACATTCCGTTTGAGCTGCTCCAGTACATCCTGGATATTTGCACCGAAGTCTTTTGTCGGGACAAGCAGGCCAGTGCCCTAACTGATCCAATCTGATATCTTTTGGCGGGATATGCTGACAAGGCCCTTTTTTTTGACTTGGATAAGTTCTTTTACATCGCTAGTGCACTTCAGCCGGTTCGTACTTTAATATTTGGCTAAAGTTTCAGCAGCTTCTAGTCGGAAAACAGCAGGATTTAGCACCTTGACATTATTTTCCGTGTCAGCATGAATTCTTCTATACAATAGCCAAGAATTAGTCATGGCCAAAGCCAGGAAACGGTATAAGAGCCTTATAAACCAACGTTCGCCCTGAAGTCTAATTTTATAATGATCCATTAAGGAGTCCATGAGGTCTACACCACCCATGTGCCGATTATATTCTGCCACAATATAGGACCGTTCAACATTGATTTATTTCTTTTGTGACCTGTCGAATCTACTTACGCCAGCAAAGTTGGATGCTAGATTCACAATTTTATTATTTCGCCTGGCCACCACCAATATGTCAATACCGTTATAACTTGCAACCTGTTTAACTGATGTGCCTCTAGGCTGTTTTTCTTCTGGGAATTGGCAGGTTTCTCCGAACGGTGCCCAAAGCTAATATACCACGGTGTGACAAGAATCCAATCAAGGGTAGCGATGTATAATAATTGTCAATAAACAGTCTATAGTTATGGTTGGAAGGAATCTCTCTGGCAAGTCAGACCATTACATTAGATGAAGCATCTAATTGAGGCTCGTCATCTGCGCATATATTCTCTTAGCCACTGTAAACTTCAAATTTGTAGCCATATACACTTGCACCACAAATCACGAACAGTTTGAAGCCCCACTTGTGGCGTTTTTCTGGCAAATATTGCTTTAGAGCACTTCGTGCTTTGGTTGAACACATTTGTTCATCAACAGACAAATGTTGTTCTAGAGGCACTTTTCTAAAGTTATGATTCAACTTTTCAGTGATTTTATAAAGTCGATCAGAATTTGGCTGTTTATACGATAACATTTTAGAGTTACCATTCAAGTGTAGTACTTACCTCAGAAACTTGAACCATTTTAGCGTCATTATCTCGCGTATGTTGGCATAGCCATATTTCTGTGACCAGTACATTCGAACATTGGGCAGGGCAGTAATGGAAATGAAATAAATAATTTCAATACCGTCTTATTTCCTGGCTTGTGACATTTATAGGTTTACTGGCATCTTTTTACACGCTGTACAGATTTGTTTCGTCTCTTATGAGATTCACAATGTCGTCAGTACTCGTAAATAAGTAAGAAAATACAGGTAATGATAAGGCGTCTGCAGTTCCAGTATTTCATTTGATAACTTGGAAGATTCATTCAGCTCTAAGTTTTTAGTTTTCCATATGATATTTGTTTTGGGATCACATGTGCTTCGTGAAGTTGTGTTGACTTTGGAGCTGGTACTGGGTACTGAAACAGTAGCGGTATCTCACATGGTTGAACTGTAATGCTTGTACTGGTCTCAGAGCTCCGTAGCAAGATGTCATCTTCCTGATCTTCTCGGAAGGGTATTTCGGGTTTCTCATCCGAGTCTTGGCGTAAATTTTGATTTTCCATTTTTTTCGTCGTTGTCTGAAAAGTCTAAGACATCCTCAATATCTTGCCATTGGTTTAGAATGTTTTCCAATTCGACAGTTGACAAAGGCCTACAGCCTAAACGTGGAAACCTCAAACTCATATTCGACACGAAAAAAGAAATAAAATATAACAGTTTAGCGCAGTGTTGCATTACTGCATCAAAACGAAATTTGAGACTATCTCTCTAAAAACAATCTAAAACATTTGAATTGCATGTTCTTAGCAAAAACCAATAACTAATTGTTACTCCGCAGCAATCTCACATCAAAATTTTCAATATAACCACTCAAAAAAAAAAACAACGAAAATTACGCGCGAACAACACAAACCGGTTCTAAGGGATCCGTCACTTGCAGTGGCCAAAAATTACAAAAAACGTCGTCTAGCGCAAACGTGGGGTAACTAATTCAAAAGAATGCTTTGCTGCGGATATGCAGTGCTGCGTTGGAAGGTATTTTATTCGTTGCTTTGAACGATTTGGCTAGTTCGAATAGTATGATGCAGATCTGCTACTCAGCGCCGCAAAGGGTTAAATGAAGCCGTTGATGTGGTTGATAGCCATATCGTTTCTTCAAGTTTGCATTTTATAAATATTGCTCTTTGTGATGGGCGCGAGGATGAATGTTTTGTTTCTTTTGAATATCTACCATGATCTTTCTGAATAGATTCAGCAGCTTTCCACGTTCCCGATCGTGCATATAAATTAATTAGATTTTTATAGATCATGCCTACTATAACCTATTCAGCAAATAATTTGTCATCGGCAAGGTTTGAGTATAAAAATTATTATGTTGTGATAAGTTACAAACATCGATAAAATGAATGCTGTCACTTTTAAAAGGCATTTCCATCATTTATGTTTACATAAATGGGAACGAAATAGAATGCCAATATTTACTGGTGTTCACTTTGTGAGTTTTTACCCTACAAGTGCTGTTTAAGAAATTTGAAGCTACTCACCTTCATTAACTTTTTATTTCCTTTAAAAGTTTCAGTTATTCTAAAAGTTTCAGAGTTTATAGATTTCGCCTCATTTAACCGTTTTTATTTAGAAGCACCTAATGAAAGAACCAGAGAGTTATGTTAGTATGCTTCTAAGGACAAAGCGGATTTAAAACTAGTTAGAATTTTCTTTATATAAGAATGAAAAACAAACATTAAAGATAGTAAATAAAACACGCATTGAATACGAATATTCTATTATGCAGAGATTTTTATAAAAATACTTTAATATGGCTTTCATACGAGTACATACAATACGATGTCATATTCAGAATACTTACATAAAGTGTGAACTAGCATCCTCAAAATTCGCGCATCGTTCCTTTGTGATAATAATGTGGAGCAAGCTCTATCAACCAGTCTTCCTTAATCACTGTCAAATCTTTCATAAACAGCTTGGTCGTTTGCATAAGTTCACAAAATACCACAAATTGTGGTTGCTCAAGAGTGTACAGAGTGGATAAAGGATGAATTGATAGTTCTGTATCACCTCGAATTGTCTTATATACACCAGAATGATGTAAATAAGCAGCGTTCGGAAAGAATCCACTCGTGATACATCTGCATATTGTCATCACATCTCCATTGCATGAAAATATAGGAATACCCAGTTTGTTTTCAACTAGATTTAAAAGTTGTGCCCTCAATTCATATGCGCGCTTCAAACTGCGATACACGAGATAATTTCGTCCACAAAACTCCTTCGTGCGTCCATTTTCAACAAAAGCCGTAAACACGTTCAGAAGTGTGATGAGATCTCCTTCAGCTACTTCAAATTGTCGTTTTGCAACCCGTCCTTTGATTTGACCCTGTCCCGTGACTGGTTTTGAGAACACTGATTGAACTTGCAGCATAGCGATGATTGTTAAGATCTCTTCAGTACAACCCATTTTTCCAGCATTGAACAACATTTTACCCATCATTGCGGTAAGGGGCATTTCGGCCAGTAGGTAACCTACTGGTTTTGTGAGACTTCCATCTGAATCAAGAGCATCTGCAAGATAACATTTAAGTTCATTGAGTGATTTGATCTACAGAAGGAATTGTACATACCTAATGCATATAACGTTTCCAATGCCCCAAGTAGATTTTTGGCAGGTGGCGGTGACGGGAAGTTGAACCTTAAGATATTATCTATCCCCAAGGATTTCAAATGGAGGACAGTCGATGATAAATCGGTTCTTCTCATTTCGGGTGGTGTTTGGTCAGGTAGATTGGAATACTCTTCCTCTGAATAAAGTCTGTACACTTTCCCCTTTCGTATTCTACCCGCACGGCCTGCGCGTTGTTCTGCTGCGGCCTTACTAATTGGAAGAACGACCAGGCTGTCTGTACTGCTTTCTACATTAAACCATTTCAACTTCACGAAACCAGAATCGATCACTGAAATTCTTATTATTATTATATGCTAATACCATAAATTTACAAGTTTACCATAGACGATGCCAGGAATTGTTACAGATGTTTCTGCAATATTAGTTGCTATAATTGCTTTTCGCGTTCCCTTTGGAACACTGAAAAACACTTTCAACTGATCATGATTTGAAAGGGTTCCATACATCGGAAAAATATGAAGATCCTCGTGTTTATACTCTCTTAGTAAATCAATTGCTTGAAGAACTTCTTCTTGTCCTGTCAAAAATGCTAATATATCCCCAGGAGGTTCTGCTTTATGTATCTTCACAACAGTATTGACAGTTTCTCGAATATAATCAGGACATGGTTCCTTCAAGTAAAATATCTCAACAGGATATACACGACCTTCAACACTCAATATTACAGCTGTATCTTTAGGTTTTTTCGATGTTTTCAAATCAAAGAAATCTTTGAAGAATTCCGCATCAATTGTTGCAGACGATATGATAACTTTGAGAGATTCTCTCTTTTTGAGGATTTTCTTTAGTAGTCCGATAGCTGTGTCCGTGAGGATGTTTCTTTCGTGGGCTTCGTCTATCATGATGATACTATACTGTGTGAGAAGAGGATCAGCAAGCATTTCTCTGAGAAGAATGCCTTCCGTCATATACTGAAGTGAAAGCAACATGAATTTATTTATTTATTTACTTTTTATATACAAACCTTGATTTTTGTGTCTTCATTACATTTATCATAAAATCGAACAGAAACTCCAACACTATCGCCAACATGTTCACCTCTTTCGGTTGCTACGCGATCTGCTAGTGTAATAGCAGATATGCGACGTGGTTCTGTGACTCCGATCAATCCTTTTATGTACCAGCCCCATTCTAGAAGATACTGTGAAGAATAAGACATGAGTACGTGGTAGATTAAGTATAGTTATATGAAAGTGTAAGATTAAAAATATTGGTAACTTCACCCTTTCGGCTTCGTTCACAATGATATGCTTTACACTGTTTACGTATATGATAGAATACCGTACCTTTTTTAATAAATGAGCCAGTTTTATTGCCGTAACGGAAAGAAAGCCAAGGATGTTTGTATTTTGTCTCACAATTGACATGGGAGCTATTTAGTGTTCATGCACTTCTGTTTAAGGGGCAAGTGCTTTAAGCTAAGATGTTATGATATGCTGATTATTTCAAAAGGCAATCAATGTTATGTGGTATTACTGCATGATAAATGGTTGTGTGCTTTAATAATGTACTATTACGGGCTTTTTCGGACGTGGCGTGAAAAATAAGTGTGAAACAGGAAAAACCGGTCTTCTATAGGCGAGAAGGATGCGAGGCAATTATTGCGTCTAATGCTTCTCCCCCAAATTGAGCCGCGCCTAAGAAAGCCTAATGATTGAAATTGACTTATGGTGACTTTTCTCTGGAGCATTAGTAATCTAATGTTTTCTTTTTGGGTCAAGAATTAAACAAATTGTCCGTGTGGGGCTTCTGGTTTCTCATCGGACGGGTCTTCAGGTGGCAGATACAGGCTGCCCTAACAGGCTAGCCGGCGTGTATGTGGGAATTAAAATTCCACTCGCGGACCAAAAACCGATTAAGCCGAAGCACTGACAACGCTCCACTTAATATTTACTTGTCATGGAACCAGGACAACAGTTTCGGATCGGAATGGTTAAACGGCAACGACTATCGAAATGAATGAAGGACTATTCTTTAGGAACACGGAATGTTAGATCATTGAACAGACCAGGTGCACTGTGATAATTTTTGGTTGAAATAAAGAAATATAAAACCAAAATGTTCGCAGTGCAAGAAACAAGACGCTACTGTGAAGACACATTTGACATGCCAACGCGCACCGTGCTAAAACCGGGAAATCACAAGAAAACCGAGAGCTCGGAGTGGTTTTATTGTTGACAGCACATTTAAACATATTATCAGCGATTTCAAGCACGTCAACGAAAGGATCTGTGCAATCCGTATTAAGATAAAATTCTTGAATGTCTGGCTGGTCAACTTTCACGCGCCAACAGATGACAACGAGGAGGCAATCAATGACTAATTTTACAGCACGTTGGAACGTACGGTCAAAGCATAGCCGTCAAATGGCATTAAACTTGTTCTGGGTGACTTCAAGGCAAAACTCGGCCGAGAAACCGCGCATAGAGAAACAGCCGGGGGCACAGCATAGACAGCGCCTGATGGACTTCACTTCTAGCAGAAGCTTCACAGTAAGCTCTACACACTTCCGGGGACATCTTCAGACGGTGGCACTTCAAACAGATCGAGCATGTTCTCTAGCTTTGATTCGGGCCACTATCTTGTAAAGGTCGAGTTCCGGTGCCGCATCTCCAAGAGCTGTAAACAGGGGGACCAGAGAGATTAACGGGTCATAGGAATACTCTTGGGAGTATAGCATTCTTTGGGGAGTGCCGCCCCCACGGACTCGATGATATGGAGGTCGCCGTTAGATTCCTTCTGGGATGCGAGGTAACGATCCTGACTGAATGTGGACTACGCTTTGGAAAATGAACTGGAATGGATGCTTCGGGCTGGCGGATATGATGGTTTGGACTTAGTGGCTTTGCAAGGTAGCGCCAAGGTGACACTTGTGCGCGAACGGCTCCAATTCAACTATCATACCGTCTCTTGGCAGACCTCGGAGAACGTTCGAATTTGTACCATTGGGTTGGCTGTGTAGGTTCGGTTGAGACGAATTCCCGATTAGCGCTGGGCGGCTCTGAGCGCTTGTCGCCATAAGGGCTTATGGTAAACGTCGCATGGCCCCTCTCCTCTGGAAAGACAACCATGGGGCCAAAAAGGCGATTACACGCACGAACGGAGATAGCGGCTACGAGGGAAAACCCAATCAAACTGGAGCATATTCAACTCAAAAACTTAAAAATAAATAAAAAAACCAATAGCTACAGCCACGATTTAATAGCACATTGAGAACGACGAATACAATGACAATAAAAAGGGCCAAAAATGGAGAACAACAGACAGGGTTTTACAAATTTTTGCGGCGTTCACGCACAGGAAAAAAATTATGCGAACGCCAGAGCGTCCTAAAAAGGAGCGGGGAATTTCGCAGGATGCGCTAGATGTTCATGCGAAGGAGGAAAATATAAAGAACATCGAGAATTTGATGGTTACTGCAGCGTCTGCTACCAAGCGACCGAAGCAAGGGTCTTAAATCCCGAAATAATAACGAACTATCCTGAAGTCCACAAAGTAGTCTCGCCAGAAAAAGAAAGGAGTGACCAGGCAAATAAAGCGTTGTTGTGTGAATTCACCGCCACCGTCAAAAATGTGGCGGAAGGGCTGTACTCGGAAACGGAAGCTGATAATCTCTCCCAACAAAGGAGGTCACAAAGTACAATTGCCGTCCAGCGACATCAAGAAGCAATGCTAATCCAAAAAGTGGGAGCCGTTTCTAAAAAGAATAAAATCAGCAGGCGGCTCGCCAAAAATCAGCAAAGGCGGAAAGAATGGGCTTTTGAATTAGAGGAGGTCCTAGATTGCATTGGGCATTACTGGAGGAGCTGGTTAAAGGCCGAAGAAGAGCAGAAGGATAGAGCTAAGTCTAAAGGGCGCGTGCAGATAGCTCCGCCGCCAAACAGAAATAAAAAATGGCGTCTAGACCAATAGAAGGAGACCGGGATAAAAGAAGGAAAGAAGAGGCACATACATGATGGGCATGGAACGCTAGATCAGGGGTTCATGAGAAAGACGCTGAACAATGTATGAACAACAACGTCTGCAGAAGTTCCCTATGTTACAAATGTGGTGATATGGGACATAAAAGAAAAGTATTGGGCAAGTCTTGGGATCAAAAAAATCTCGCGCTTTCCAGGAGGTCCTAGCCAAGGTGAAATCAGAACTTCGGTGACACGTATACCGCAGTTCAACCGCCCAAAACCGGCTTCAGCAGTTGCGAGGGACATGAAAGCAGACTTTTTGCTGCTGAGTGAGCAACACCACGATAAAAGTTCTGCATCATGGTATCCTGATGAAATTGGAATTGCTCTCAGCTGGGTTCAGATCAGTGATTTCTAGGCGGAGGGCTATGGACGCGGGGATAGTTTCGTTTGGGTTCAGCGCAAAGGGGCCACCTTCTTTAGTGTGTACCTAACGCCGAACGAGCCGATTAATCTTTCCAAGCCAAACTTAATGCTTTAAAAGTCGCCGTCGAGAATGCAGATGGCAACGTTCTCGTTGGGAAAGACCAACGCTAAATCAATCGAATGGAGCATGCCTTTAACAGATCCGCGGGGAAAACGACTAGAAATGGCGGCCAGGACGGTCAAACTGAACACCGGAAATCGCCGAGTTTGCACCGTATTGGCTGTGAAGGAACTATACCGAACGTGACATTCACCTCGGAGTCTTTAGTACGGAGGATACACAATTGGAGAGTATTAGAGGATTACTCAGCCAGTGTTCTTCAGTATATTCTGCTTGAGATCCGTGATGTTTATAATTGGGTGGAACATTGCAGGGAAGGACGTCGAGAGGTTTGTCACGGTGCTCACGGCAGGTGCTCCGCTGTAGGGTGATTCAAAGTGGACAGAGGAACTGGCAGCTCAAGACGTAGTGAACTCAACTATGAGCATCATCATGACTACTTGCAGTGTATCTATGCCCCGTCGAACATCCCGGTACGGCAAGCCCCCAGTGTACTGGTGGTCGACTGAAATCGCTGAAAAGCAAAGGGAGTGTCACCAGCTTCGGCTTGAGGCTCAGCGGGTACGGAACCGTGACGAGCAATACAACCGGGTAACAGCATATAAGTCGACCAGGAAATGCCTTCGCAAACTGATGAACAACAGCAAGGCTCACTGCTAGCAAGATCTAGTAGACGATGTGAACAATGATCCGCGGGGCCTTGGCTACAAGCTAGTTATGCGGAAGCTTGGTGCCTTTTTTTTTTTTTTTTTTTTGGGGTAGGGAGGTGAAGGCATTTATGCCCGCCGAGTCTGGCAGTGTGCGACTCCCATGGAGGATACCTTTGGACTACCCACTAAACACCTCCCCTGTCAATCTGAGAACCTAGCCTGGAACCGTTTGACACATTACTTCGGGCCAGGTCTCGTTTTGTTACGCCGTGGGGCGCCTTCAAGCTGGGGAGTCCCTTTCCTAGCGGGAGGGGAGGGGGGGAAGAGGAATTGCCAGAAGAGCGATCCCCCAGCCCCAGCGCCTCCGGCTGCTGTGAGTCCCTTTTATATTTTAGGACTGCCCGAGCATAATGTGCCACCTGGTTCCATTTGTCAACCGATTCGAGCATCACCGCAACTATATATAGCTTGGTGCCTTACGGACGCCTTGCATACACGAAGCAGAAAAGATGGACGAGATCGTGCGGGTACTCTTCGCCGTCCATCCCGTTCTGAAACAGCGATGGAGTGCCCATTCTTCACACAGCCGGACTGGACGAGGCAATACTATCATTAAAAAGAAGAAAGACTATAGGCCCATATGGCGTTCCAGCTGGGGCGCTGCCACTTGTCTTCAACACATTCAATGCTTGCTTATGGGAGGGGGTTCTGTTCTGTTGGTAACACTCGACATTAGGAACGTCTTTAACTCCGCTAGATGGGTGGATGTTCTGGAAACCTTCTTTCAAGCTCCAAAATATCTGATACGGCTTCTGAGGGACTACCTGAAGGACACGCCACAGAGCTAATGAAGGATGGAAGTTACATCGGGTGTTGCCCAGGGATATATCCTGGGTCCAGACCTGTGGAACGCATATTTAGATGGGCTACTGAGGTTGGAGATGCCAGATGAGTCGCGCTTGATCGGCTATGCGGAACAAGCGCAGCTTAGGCTAGGTTGCTAATGCGGCGAGTGAGAGACTAGATAACTGCTCGTGGGTTCAGTCTAGCATTGCTGAAAACCGAAGTGGTCATCTTGAAAAAAAAGAGAATCCCTAGAGTAACGATGATCAGTATAGGAGACATACTAATCGAATCGAAGCCTGCGGTGAAATAACTGGGGCTACTGATCGACTCGAAGATGTTTCTCTGAGCAAATCAGGGCAACGGCTGAGAAAGCTGCTTCTGGCCTATCAGCTCTGAGTTGACTTATGGCCAACGGGACCTCAGAGAAGTTAAGCTCCTGGAATAAATGAAATACCATCAGAATTGCTCCAGAGGGAGGGTCGCTATCTCAACAACCTTCTGCACCGACTAATACGCAAAATATGGAGGAGCAGTTACCAAAGGCTGGCGAAGAACTATTATATGTCCTGTACACAAAAAGGGAGACAAGCTAAAGAGTGAAAACGATAGAGGCATCGCTCTACTGTGTACGTCATATAAAGCGCTCTCCAAAACCATAGAAAGAAAATTAATGAAAGTATTATAGGAGGGTATCAGGAAGTGGATGACCAAATATTCTCAGTTATGTAGGTGCTCGGAAAGAGCTGAGAATATAACGTCGACGTGCACCAACTCTTTGTAGACTTTAAGCAAGCATTCGACAGTGTCGATTGAAATGCGCTGTAAAAAATAATGCTTGACTTTGGCGTGCCAACCAAATAAGTCCGCATGGTTAAAAATACGAGGTTAAACATAGAATCCCGAGTTAAGGTAAACGGCGAACTACCGGACAGCTTCAAAATAGTATCTGGCCTAAACTAAGGGGATGAACTTGCCCTAGTGCTCTTTTAATATTATGTCGGAGCAAGTCACCAGAAATGCAACAGCTGAAACCTTTGGTACACTAATGTTTAAGTTCACACAATTGGTAGCATATGCTGCTGACACCAATATTATGGCATGGTATTTCTGTGTCTACAATCTGAAGAAAACCGAATTGACCTACGAGTTAATGAAGCGAAAACTAAATTCATGACTCAAACCAGGAAAACACGCCAGTCCGACAAAATCTGACTGTAGGCGACTATAAATTCGAAAGTGTGGATAGCTTTGTTACCTTGGAACAAACCTGAACAGAAAAGGCGCTGAAAAGGATGAGATTGGGCGCCGAATAAACGCCGCAAATAAAACATATTACTCCGTACTTCCCGTTCTAAGGTCCAGAGTTGTACACAGGCAAAATAAGCTTCGTATTTACAAATCACTAATCAAACCTGTGTAATATGGAAGTGAAACGTGGACTCAGAAGAGCGAGTCCGGACAGGCAGTTGACATATTTGGTTGCATAGTGCTCCGGAAAATCTACGGCCCTGTGCAACAAGGAACAGAGTGGGGACTGCGTTACAACGATGAGTTGTAGGAACTATTTAACAAACCACCTGTATCTACCAGTGTAAAGTACCGCAAATTGCAATGGCCGGTGTATGTTGAAAGAATGGGAGAAAACCGGCTACCCAAAAGAATATTAAAGGATAGAGCACAAGCTCGGCGTCCAGTGGGAAGACCGAGGACTCAGTTGGGAAGACACGATAGAAGCTGACAGCAGATCCTTGCTGGGAATGATCAACTGGTGAACGAGGTCACAGAACCGGGATCATTGGAGGAAATTAATCTTGGAGGCCAAGGCCGGCTTGATGAATTATCGCTAGTTGAGAAGTTTATCTAAACTGTGAAAACGTTACGTTGTTTGACACACAGACGGGTGTTACGCTTCACTAATAAAGTAACTTCTATTCTTTAAACCATGCTCATCCTATGCAAGAACTCGAACATATTAGCACAATACTGACTATATCCCCTTCTAGAGTACCGTTACAGACACGAAAAAGAGATTAAAAAATTTCAACGCCAAGATTCAAACACAATTGCTGCGCGGCGGTTATTAATATTCTGCGCAGATTTCTAAATCTTTCAGCATACCAACTGAAATTTGATTATATCTTGCCCGTATGGCGCTTTCTGCGTCCTCTTTGATTAGTTTTTTTTATGTATAGCTGCCATTCCTAATTAATAAAGAGGTGCATAGGAAGGCGGAAAAATTCAATAAATTATTTCGGAACATATGGTTTTTTTCATATTGTCAGTAAGTCAGTAATTTCAGCATGTTGTGGAAAAAACCCTAAGTAACTAATTAGAAAATAAGCTCCAAACAATAAATTTGCTGTGTTACCGAGTACGAAGCACGATGGGTTCATATAATGATCTCCATCTACAAATCATAGTTCCAATCAAAGTTATTTGAGTTTTTTACGACAATTCTTTGCTAATAATCAAACACTCGATCTTCTTGATTAGAGCACTTAAAATTTATTTTCATTTCTCTTGCCCTTTAATTTCCTTTTTTTCTGTTTAATTTCACTTACATAACATTTTACTCGACTCGACATAATTTACATACATTCAGATAACAAATAATGATTGCATATTTATAAAAATAATATATTGTACAACTATAGCTTTTCATCATATTCTGCTGTGTCGCTAGCATGTGCCATCTTTAGATTTATTTTTCCATTAATATCAACATATATAATGACTTGAATCATAGTTAATTTCTTATAACAATCAATTTTCTCATTATTCTCAATGAGATCTTACATCTTGTTTATGTATATCTGAAGAACATATTTAAATTTTGTATAATCTCGACAATATATTTCATACTTTCTCTCATAACCATTCCTCTCAATTTCATCAATCCTTTCTTTTACAATTTATATTAAAACTAAAGTTTTTGTGTACATCATTATTTTCATTCACATCGCATCTTTGATCAGGCATACAACAAAAAAATGCTCAATGTATATATATATATATATAATTAGAATAATATTAATAATAAATTTCCCTAAAAAAGACTTGTAGTAAAGTATATAATATGTTTATTTAATTTTAATAATTTCGTTTTGTAGTCATTCTTTTCTTTTGCTTATCTTTCAATAAAAGGAAGATTATTTAAAAAAGTATAGAATTTAGTTTGTAATTTCTTGTTTTTTTTTTGTTTTTTGTTAAATATAGTAGATGAGATTTTTTGGTAGACAGAATGTCGATGTTGAATTGCGTTTTTGAGGGCAATATTTTGCTAGGAATTTAATCTTGCTTGGAAAGTACGTATGTGGTTGGAGGCGTGACTAGCAATTTGGACGATTTTGTGTTAATTATTAATATTAAATGGATTTTTTTTGAATGAAAAGTTCACTGAGATCAAATTAGATCCCAGTATAATTGGTTACATATTAGTTTTTTGATTTTAATTTACAACGTTGCTGAAAACATTAGACGAAGCTTTAATAATTAAAGGGAAATAAATCTTGTGAACAAGACTATGGAAGACTACCGGAGGGACATTTGGTCGATGGAAGCATCCTATAAGAAAAAATGGTTAAATATGTGTAACAGATGGTTTCTATAAGGAGAAAGTTTCAGTTTATAGAATTTATTTTCCTGAGTGAAGTAAAAATACACTTTTCCTGTATACTGCTTTTTACAATTCCTCATCTAAACCCATAAATAATAAATACTAGTGGCTTTACTTAATCGCAAACAATAACAACTTTAATATGTTCAATAAATTATGTTAAACTTTGTACAACTCATTAAACATTAACAACCTATAAATGAATATGCATACTATATAAAAGCTATTCGTTTTTTTCAGCAACTTGTGGTTATTTCTAGTTAAGATCGTTCCAAGCTACAAAGATCTGCTAAATGAATCTCATACAATGTCCAAAAGAGTATTTTTTATGATTGCAATCATAAAACCGAAGCACTTAACTGCATAACACTTAAAGAAAACCGATTTACCCCAACACCGACATTTCTCCTTACCTAGAGAGAAGGAATTTAAAAAATACTGTGAGCACATGTTTCCCCCTGCTCTCCCGTTTTTAAAATAGGAAAATTCAAGCCTAACAGTTACATCGCGGCAAGTCATCACAACGATGTGTTATTACCAGTTAATGAATTAAATATAAAATTCTGTACTTCCAGCACGTGCATTTCAGTCGCGCAAATACAAACTAATAATATGACATAGCCACTATATTGTATGAAACATAGAAAATCCCATAGTTTGTCACAGAATATGCTCAATAGAACACAATGCAAAAGTGCATGCACATTAAAAACACGCCAGATCCACGCTACACAGAAAAACCAATTCGATTTGAAGACGGCAATTTGTCGGTAAAATTGGACAGGTGTCACATCATTCCTTTCTAGCATATCTTGGTATAAGGCAATGTATCGATTCCATGCTGTGGAACTCAACAGTAGTTGGCCAGTGAAGCACAGAACCTTGCGGGCAACTTTCTTGGTCGTCACCTTGACTTTGTATATCACTCCCGAGTCGGAGTTCTTCGATTCGGATGTTGGAAGAATCGCTTGCAATTGGGTGTATCCACGGCGTGGTGGATTGTTTTTGAGGAAGAACGCAATACCTAGCATGAGCGCTACACAACCTAATGCATCACAAATTCCATCAATATAGTATCCTGCGGTACCTATCTCCGATCGTTCACCGCGAACGTTCTTCTTCGCTCGTGCCACATGACCATCCAAATCGTCCAAAAATGTACGGAACTGGAATAACACAACACCAAATCGCCTATAACTTAGATTGTCTGATGCAACGAAGCGTCCTGCAGCGATCGCGACGAAAACGTGGAAAAATGAGATCATGTTCGCTGTAATGAACTTGGACCTGGAGAATCCAATGATATCGTCAAATATTGTCGCCATTGGAGCGAACACATAGTGGTTCGTGTGGTCAAGCAGGACGGCTTTAACCGTGACATGACACAGAGGATTTATTTCACATGAAACCCATGTCTCGTTCTCATAACTCACGGTTGCTGCGGAAGTGATTGCCTTTTCGCTCGAAGACAAAACAGAGGGAGTAACCAAAGGAAATCCTGATAATGAGTAAACATCGCTACTCCTGTGATGCGGTCCATCACCGTTGATTCTTTTATCTTCACCACTATACAGAAATTTCGGCAAGGATGAATTGAAATAAAAATTACGCTCAATCGGATAATTTTGTATCCTCAAATACAATTGGATGTCCATATAAATGTAGAAAATGATCAGCAGGAAGAGTAATGTGAGGAGAATTTTGCTAATTTGAGAGCTTGGACCCACCATTTTGACTGGATTTTTCTCGATGTCTTATGAGATGATGAAAATTATTTTTTCTAGTTCGTTTGTAGTTTATCTAATATGGCAAGTATACGATGCTTGAATACATTTGGTTGGCTTAAAACTAACGAACTAAATCTTAATGGAGTGTCGTTCGCGATGTTGTACTTGAAACCAGTGAAAACGCTTAAAAATAATTTCATATAAAACGGCGACAACTGAAATTTCGTAGGTATCAATTAAAAGTTGATGTTAGCGATGCAAGCTGGTGCTTTCCGATTTGGTTTTGGATTAAATTTAATCGGGGTTGTTTGATCGGATGTTACTCAGCCACACTTATTAGTTTACGTAGTTACAGTGACAGCATCTGAAAGAACAGATGAGGCAACAATTAATGAATTTGGCAATTTTAAATGGCATTCAAATTGAATTTCAATGATGTTAATGAGATTATTTCTAGTTCCAAAATATATTACATTATTACTCATTAAGTTTTTACCTCGTCCATTCGTTCAGATGATGACAAAATCTGGAATGTGCAGCACTAATTAGAACAGAGAGATATCAAAGTTGACTTACTTGGAGTGCAAAGGTACAGTCTAGGCTTATACTCTGAGGCAATATATCAAGGTAGATCAAGGTCATTCAACAGGTAATATTGAAGTAAGAGGTCCGATAAGTACTAAGCCTTGTTGAGATTATCGAGGGGACAGAGGGACGATAGGTTTGAAGAGAAATATAACTTTGAATATATATGAGTACACTTTATTTATTTTACCTAAAGGAACTTCTTATTGCACACGTCTTGTGGGCAACAGTCACAGACCAACTAAAGAAAAATTACCGATGATGCTAGTAGTGCGCTCCGGCGCCTTAATACTGGGTTTCGCTCTCGCATGCGCGGTGAGCCTATCGACGTACGATAACTTTACTTCTCAACACTCCCGCCGTTTGAGTGCGGCGAGAACCCTATGCCTAAACCGTTACATAGATGCTGAAACTGTCTCTTTGGAAGTGCTTTGGTAAATATATCAGCTAGTTGCTGATCCGTTTCCCCACTCTCCACAGTTTCGCGAACATAGTGATGGTTAATGTCTATATGCTTGGTTCGCTTTTGGAACTACGGATTTTTGATTAATCGGATTGGAATTTGATTTTCTACTCGCAGAACTATCGCAGTTACCGGTAGACACCCGAGATCGTTTAACAATTTTATCAGCCAAATGGCTCTTTTCGCAGCCGCTGCTGCCGCGACGTACTCAGCCTCCGTTGTGCTGATAGACAAAACGCATACCCCGTAGTGGATGTACTCGTCTCCACGTCACTTGCGAAATCCGAGTCTGAAAACCCCTGTAACTCCGAGTTACTCCCGCCGCTTTTGTACATTATCCCGACTTTCGTTGTTCCGACCAAGTACCAGCAGATTCGTTTCACCGCTTGCCAGTGGCTCTCGTGTTGATTGCTAAGAAATTTACTAACTGAATTCACTGAATATGCTATATCTGGCCGCGTCACAACCGCAAGAAACATTAACGAGACCACTGCTTCTCGAAACGTCACCGTACTTGAGTTTTCATCGTCGCGATCGTTTGGAACTAGTCGCGCGTGCGGATCGGCAGGCACACTTGCCGCTTTTGCATCGATCATCTTAAATTTATTGAGAATTTTCATCACATACGCTTCTTGATGCAAGAACATGGTTTTCTTTACTCGATTTCGTTCTATTTATACCCCGACAAATAACTTTCCATCCTCGATCGTAATTTCGAAAGCGTTACCCAATGATTTGATTACCGACTCGAGGGCTTTACTTGTTTTTGCTGCGATGAGTCCGTCATCTACAAAAAGCGCTAAAAACACATCTACACCGTCTACCCGTCCTTGAAAGATACACTTGTCGGCTTCCGTTTTGCGAAACTGATACTTCTCTAAGAACTCATGAAACTTTTCGTTCCAGCACCTGGGTGATTTTTTCAAGCCGTACAAGGACTTGTTGAGTTTACACACGAAACCACGTTTTTCTTCTTTCTCGTATTTCTAGTTTCGCGGTTTTTCTCACTGTTATTGTTTTGATTCGCGGCGAACTTTTTCTTCTTGTTCCCGCCAAGACTAACAGCGGCTAATGCTCGAGTGGCGTCACCGTCACCTTCAAGTCTTCTTTCTTCCTTCAATAATCGTTCTAGTAGATTATCAAGGGTTTGACTTTCTTCGGGTACACTGTCCCATGCTGTCTGGAGAGCATTATACTTTACGTAGGCTGCCATGTACCTTCGCCATTATGGCCGTGTCCGGAACCGCTTTTCCCAAGTCCTTCAGTTGAGACGCCATGTTTTGTACCCGGGAACTTCTGTAGCAAGAGCATCTTGTTCGACGCTGATTTTTGCTCGTGAATTCTCACCAATTTGTCCCAAATTTGCTTCGCTGTAGTGCAGTTGAGCACACAGTCGAGCTGAGAATCCTCTATCGACGAGGAAACTGTACACATGGCCGTCGCGTCGTATTTCACCCACTTTTTGCCATGGGCCGAGTTTGCGTCCGCCGGCATCACTCGCGCACCCGTAACGACGTCTTGTAACGCGTTCGCGATAAGCATCGAGTTCATTCGAAATTTCCACGCTTGAAAACTTCTTGATTTTCTTTATCAGACTTGATTCCGCCATTTTCGTTCGATTGTTTTCCGGCACACTACAATGGCGACCACGTGTCGAGCACCCAGAAAGAAAAAAATCGAGATAACCGTTTTCTCTCTATCGTTTTCTGACTTTGATAATCGGTTGTTACGCCGGCTGCTTGCCTGGGCCCATAACCTGTTGAGATTATCGAAGGGACAGAGGGACGATAGGTTTGAAGAGAAAGGTAACTTTGAATATATATGAGTACGCTTTATTTTTTTACCTAAAGGAACTTCTTATTGCGCACGTCTCGTGGGCAAGTAGTGCGCTCAGGCGCCTTAATACTGGATTTCGCTCACGCATGCGCGGTGAGCCTATCGACGTACGATAACTTTACTTCTCAACAAGCCTCACCACCCGATGGAGCCACTATCGCGAAAGAGATTCAATATCATGTAGTACATCTTGTAGATGTCTACTGTCAGCCGAATAGGACTCGTAGTTTTGTTTTGACCAAGTGTGGAAGCGGGCGTGTCCGCGGATTTTAGAAAAATTGAGTAAGTGCAATATAAGTCGATGATTCGATTCTTGCTTTTGGAAGGGAAATCGCGCAGTGAAATCTAAGAGCGCTTGTTTGCTGTGCGGGGACACTGCTCCTGCGATGGTGACTATAAAAAATTGGTTTAACGGGTTTCAACGTGGTCACACGTTGGTTTTTGTTAAGCCACACCCAGATGCCCCGGCAACGGCTACCACGGAGGATAACGTGACAAAAATCTACGATCGCCGATTGAAGGTGCGCGAGATAGGTGAGACAGTAGGCATCTCGAAAGACCGCGTGGGTGATATCCTGCATGAAATTTTGGGCATGAGAAAGCTGTCGGCACGATGGGTGTCGCATTTGCTCAGTCCACTTCAGAGGTGCTTGACGCTGTCCAAGCGCAATCCGAATTGTTTCTGCATCGTTTCGTGACCGTTGTCGAAACATGGCTCCAGTGGTACACACCAGAGGCCAAGGAGCAATCAAGACAGTGGGCTTCACCCGGCGACATGCTTCGAAGAAGGCTATCCTATCGACCGAAAGGTGATGGCCACCATTTTTTGGGATTCATAAGTTTTGATCTGCATAGACTACCTGGAGAAGGGCAAAACAGTCACTGGGTTCTACCCTGTCGAATTCCACGCTGTATTGCAGAAAAAAGCCCTCATTTAGCGAAGAAAAAAGTGCCCTTCCACCATGACAACGCACTGCTTCACACCTCCGTTGTCGCCACGACCAAATTGGTCGAATTTTGCCCAGTGTGACTTCTTTTTGTTTCCAAACTTGAAAAAGTCACTCGCCGGGCAGAAATTTGAGGCGAGTGAGGAGGTCATCGCCGCCACGGAGGCCTACGGATTACGGGTTAAAGAAGTTGAAGCATCGCTGGGTCAAGTGTATCGAGCTAGAAGAAGATTATGTTGAGAAATAAATTGCCACTTTTCCAAAATGTTCGTTTTTCGATAAGTACATATCGGACCGCTCTCGTATAAGCGGTCAATTCTTTGCAATTTTCCAATTTTATCTGTCTAAAAGGTATATTAACATACATATATCTCGAGCTGAGATTAAAATTCTATTCAGATGTTCTATTGTCCGATAGAATGTAGTTTTATTGCGAACAATGATAAAAGCTACGACATGAATGGATATTTCGAGCTTATTCATAGTGTTCAACATTCAAAATTCACATGAAATTCATTATGCGTACCATGCAATTAAATTCACACAACTCATCAATTCTTAAAATTTCATATTCCACATTCATACAATATTTTATCTTCATATTGTTTCAAATTATCACATTTCAAAATTTCTTGAAGTCAACATTCAAAGAAAATTGTTTATCTAAACTCATTCGTACAAATATATCATATTTCGAAAATTCTTAAATTCAACATTCATACAAAATTATTTATCGAAACTCATTCATACATTGTATTAAATATATCGCATGCATTCTTACATTTCATTACTTTTTCTATAATGGAATTTTTATGTGACATGTATCGTATCACATTGCTTTACTTAAATTTGTTTACGTGGACACAAATTTCATGTTTGCACATGGGAAAGAAAAAACCCTTGCGTGGCATACACATGTGCACACGATCATTTAAATATTTTATCACCGTTTGTATGAAATGTGATACGATGCATTTGAAAATGAAAATTTCTTTAACTTCTTAGGAAATAAGCGAATTAGGATTGTAAGCACTTTTCATGTATAAAAGGCAAACAAGTTAGAAAATAAAGTCAATTGTCACCCGACAACGGACCGTAAGTATCCCTTGTCGTAACTTCTGGTGAGACTGCCAGGGGCGTTGTTGGGTTGCTGGTGGTTGGACTGCACGGTTCAATCATGCAGCTCTTGGCAATTGGTGGGTCTACCAATTGCCCTTAAGTGCATGGCTGTTCTGGGTTGTCCGGCACCAAAGGTGATTGGTCCGAACGGTCCGGTCATGTTGTTCTGGGCAGTTGGTGTTTCGACTAGGTGCCACAGGATGCATGATTTGGTCGGGTGGGTCAATCACCAACAATATGGGTGCAACATACAAAGGGCAATAAAATTGAATTGGCGTTTCCGCCGAGCTCAATGCCCCTCCCGCACTTTGCATGTTGTACCCATTCTTCCTCCCTTGACCTGTTTGGGATTTTTTGCTCATGAGAATGTTCTAAGAACTCAGTAGGTTGATCAGGTGCTTGTACATGGTCTACTTTGCAGACCTCACCAGGGAACGTCTTATGAGCCTCTCATGTCACCTTCTCCTAACCCCAAACACATCGGTTATCAAAGAAATATACAGTCTTCCACAAAAGTCAAGGTACAGTGATAAATATCATGAAAATTGTTTGATATTTTTATTTAAAAACCTATAGTGATAAAATTTTTTTGGTATTACTTCAACTATAATCATTACACTTTAAATTCATGTAAAACAAAACGAAAATTCTGTCGTATTAATATATTATTACATATGATGTGTTGGAAAGTCAATGAATGAAGTCCACAAAAGTCATGGTACACCTAAAGAAAAATGATACAAATTGTAATTATAGTCTTGCATAGTTATTTGAATTATACTTTTCTTAATATTTTGTCGGATATCCTTTCATCTGAATTACTGACTTCAGTCTTTTAGGCATAGAATATACCAATTTTTTAGTAAATTCGCTGCTGATTCTGGCCCACTCCTCCAATATAACATCCTTAAGCTGCGCCTTGCTTGATATCACTCTTTTTCGGATTTTTGTCTCAAGCTCATTCCAAAGATACTCTATAGGGTTCAAATCAGGGCTTCGAGGCGGTGTAGCAAGCATGCGAGTATTGTACAATAGCCACATTCGAACTTTATGCGCAGTGTGCTTAGGGTCATCGTCCTGTTGAAACAAGAAATCTTCTCGCATACCTAATTTGGCTGCACTTTGTTTCATGTTGTTTCGTAGAATCTCTAAATAAGAGTTCTGATCCATAGATTTTTTCGATGAATGTCAGATTTCCAACTCCAGCAGCAGCCTTGCAACCCCAAACCATAACACCACCGCCTCCATGTTTTACTGTTTTAATAGTGTTCTTGGGATTAAATGCTTCTCCTACTTTTCGCCAGACCCTCTTATGCCCATTTGCACCAAATATACAAAATTTAGACTCATCCGAAAATAAAACATTATCCCAAAACGTTATTGGTTTGTCAATGTATGCTTTTGCAAATGTTATTCTTTTTTGTTTGTTTATGGAACTTACAAGAGATTTTCTTCTAGGCGTACGAGATGAAAATCCAGCTTCTACGACAGCTCTCCGCACAGTTTCTGCGCTAACCTCCTTCTTATCATTAATTCCAAGAACATCGCAGATTTTTCTACAGCTTAGAAATGGATCTTGTTTTACCATTCGCGAAATTTTTCTCTTGTCCTTTGCACTTAGTTTAGATGGACGACCTGTTCGGGGCACATTTTCCACTCTATTTTCCTTCTTAAATCGATTTATCACTTTTTGAATGGTTGACCGACTTCGCAACACTAGTTCAGCTATTTCAGAATATGATTTGCTCTGATTTGAATGCAGATTAATAATTATTTCACGCTCCTTAATACTCAACTCCTTTCGACTCATTTTTAAAAAAATTTATTAAATAAAAGATACACCACGAATACGGACGCGATATTAAAGACAGCGGCCTACGGTTGTTAACTCACTCTGATAATAAGAACTTGGGGGATTCCCCTTTTTACAAATAACAGGGCATTTTCTGCAACTGTACCAAGACTTTTGTGGAGTAGAAAAGAGACATTGCCAACAAAAAATTATTGTCTTCAATGATCATTATTGCCGAATCCCTTTAAATTTATGAAAACTTAAATCCAACAGAACTCGTATTATTACCATTTCATAACTTTTGGTTTTCAAATAAAAATATTGATTCAGTAATACAATTTTCAGTTACCGATTCTCTGTACCTTGACTTTTGTGGAAGACTGTAAGTCGAAATCGAGCGGCAGACGGGTATAACCTTTTAAGTTCACAAACTTAATTTTAAATGATCTTTTCAAAGTATATTGGGTATATGGAATACTATCGAAATTTTTAAATTTTCCATAGATGGAAATATGATGATACGGTGGATTTTAGATACAAAAAATTTACAGGAAAATGTTTACATTTACAATAAAAGACGAAAATTAGTCTAGCAATAACATGGATGTTTTTTTCCGTTTGAATTTTGCTAGTTCTGCTAGGCAACTTTTGAATGAATACGTATCCGCTATGTACGCTAAATTTTTTATTTGATTTTCAGTAGAACATTTTGCTTTTACTCAGAGGCCAACGATTTGAGGTTCATTAATCCATTGTAAATGTCGTACGCGAGTTCCATGCTCAGTGCGTAAATGACATTCACCTCCAAAAAAAATCAATCGTAATAGATTTTTGAAACGGATTTGAAATTCGAATAAAAAATGTAGGAATATCGATGACAATTTGGGTTGGAAAAACATCATCGTAATATTTGTGCGTCTGGTTTGAATAATAAATGTAACAATTAATGTAGTAGTGGATCTTCAAAGGGATTGGAGTTCGTCTGTTTGATCATTAATTGGAGACGAGTTGGCTACAATCAGCATCCCAAACTCGCTCACAAGAATAAAAAAGAATAAGGCTCCAAGCAGTGGAAGCAGCAGTAGTAACGAAAACACTAATGTGACTCCAGAGCAATCAATGCAGAATATTGGCCCCGTATCTGACATCAAGGCATGCACTAATCATGAAAAAGTCTATTTAAGGGGTTAGTCTACTGTGAAAGCACGAAAACGGACTTATTTAGGGGGTTTGTACTATTTACAAAACCATATTGAAATCGGTTTAACTGTCCCACTGTCCGTCTGTATGTCACAGCAATTTTCTCAGAAACTATTGAGTTGTTCGTGCTTTTCAAAGTAAATTTATTTATATTGACAACAACACTAATCAATGATATATTGACCATTTTTTTGGATGACCTTTTGCCATCTTTCGGTAAGTTGGAAAATTCCTTGTTCGACGAAGCCTTGGTTTTTGGAAGCGAAGAACTGGTCCAACTCATTTTTAACAGCCTGATCGGAATCGAAAGATTTACCATTCAAATGCTCTTGAAGGGAGCGAAACAATTGATAGTCTGATGGTGCTAAGTCAGAGCTATAGGGCGGATGTGGCGTCAATTCCCAATTGAGCTCCATTAATTTTTGACGGGTTATTAAAGAGGTGTGGGTTGGCCAATTCAGGGTGTTTTTTGTTGATTTCTTTGTTTAATTTCAATAGCTGACGACAGTAGACATTCGAATCGATAGTGTGGTTTCTTGGAAGCAGCTCAAAGTAGACTATACTGTTGTAATCCCGCCACACAGAAAGTTTAATCTTCTTTTGGTGAATATTGGCTTTGGATGTCCATTGTGGGGGCTCATCTTGCTTGGTCCATGATCGTTTTCGGACTAAGTTATGGTAAACAATCCATTTTTCATCACCCGTTATGATTCTTTTTAGAACTGGTTCGTTTTGGTTACGATTCAGCAAAGAGTGGCATATGTTAGTGCGTTTGGTGAGATGGATTTCTTTTAATCTGTGAGGAACCCGAACATCCAGTTTGTTCACGTAACCAAGCTGTTGTAAGTGCAAGTAAACGATTGAATATCGAGCTTCTCTGCTATCGCTCGAATTGTCATACGCCGGTTAGTTTCGATCAACGCCTTTATTTTGTCGTCATCAGAAGTGGTTGTAGGACCAGTATGTGGTGCATTTTGCACATTAAAATTTCCAGAACGAAAGCGAGCAAATTAACGCTGACACTGGCATTCAGTAAGACAGCCCTCACCATAAACTTCATACAATTTCTTTCGAGCTGCCACCGCATTTTTGCCCTTTCGGATGTACGAGTAAAACAATAAAATAGGCCGATAATGTTCTTTGATTATCCATTTTCAAGTTTATTTTTAACCAAGTTGTTGTTTACTAATAGCGCTCAATTTTTGACTGAATATCAAATCTTGACTCCCACATATATTCCATGAACGGAGCTCGGAAAACTAATATATGGTTATTATTTTGAGCAGTCATGACAACATATCAATTTTTCAAAATATTTTTAAAATTTGATTTTTATGAAACTTTCGGAAAACATGCGTAATACATTAAAAAATTTAGATACAATTTTTGGCATATTTAAGGGCCATTTTTTGATTTTATAGATGAAAATGTAAAATTCATAAAATGTACTATTATTGGCAAATTTTGGCCTTTGACGTTTTTGTTGACGTTGTACCCATAAAGACCTAATGTCATAATTTTTCAGACTTTTCTTTCCAAAGATGCCCAATCGCGAGGGGGGAGGACACAATTTTTTCGTGCATTTCCCCTTGCCCTGCTTTCCTGCTTGGAAATGCTTCTTGTTTACGACATGTTTTGAAAAGTTCTCCTCAAAACATTTCATTTGATACCCATATCGGCTGCCTTTGATTAAAAAAAATGTTCAATGGTTACCCCCTATATGGGGAGACCCACTTAAACACCTACTTTAGTGAATCATTTTCATCTGCAGAGGCTGGCATGAATAAATACTCCGTACAACTGATTGTAAGTACGAAAAGTTGGGCTGGAACTAAATCCTTGCAAGTGTTGCCCTGTAATATATTTCTACGAGAAAGCAAAAATTTTATAGAGAAAATGATAGTCAAAATTCCAATAAGCGGGTGTGCACAAATTGGAACTGCTAACGTTCACAACAGAGTTTATTGGTGTTTATTTTTAGATAATGGATTCAGAAAAGACAGGAATTTGTCTCCATAAAAAGGTTGACTAATATCACAAAAGTATTTTATGCTGTTGTTATAGATTTGTGATTCTAGGCAAGGTTTAAGCAAGTTTGTGAAGTTATACAAACATGCTTTCGACGTTTCTCATGATTTCTCAAATCTCCGTGTTGACGTTACCATTCGTTGCTTGAGAGTGTTAGGATGCCATATCTTATATATTCATGTATGAACAGCTTGGAAAGCCAACTTCTCTCCCTTTTAAAACGACATTCACCGCTGAGTTCTAATTTACGGTCATAAGGCAAAATAATCATCTGAATTCAACTGGTCAAAACATTGGGTAGAATAAAAGAGTAATATGCTACCCTGATGTCATTCATTATGTTCTAAACCGCATAAGGATATCTCGCAGTGTCCAGAAACTGGACCATCAAATCCCACAATGAGAAAGTCAGATCTCATAGACAATAAGAAATGCCCATTGCATTTTATAAATTAACTGGAGTAGTTTTAATAAATAATTCACACAAAAACGGTGCAATACTAGAGCGATAGTTTGGACTTATGTCTGAAATCGCCATACAAATCTTACTTTGTGATGGGTAGTCTCTATGGTCATCCATTCAATTGTGGAATAGGAGTCTAACAGACAAGACTTTTTTTTGTCAATATCGACACGACTTCTCATAGCAAGTGAGTTCAACGAGATAGTATACAATAGTAATTACTTTTGTTTGGTTGGAAGTTGAAGGCTTTTAAACCCTGAGTGTGGAAATACCAAGCGCACCAGGCACTATGGACTATCTACTAAATATTTCTCCTGTCAGCTGAGAACATAGACTGGAACCGCTTATCACATTACTTCGGGCTGGGTCTCATTTTCCTTTGCATAGAGGCGTCTTGGGGATACAGAAATCTCCTTTTTAGCGGGAAGAATGCAATGGGAAGGGATTGCTACAAAAGAGAGCCCCTGCACTCGACGCCTCCTAACGCTCAAATATGCTTCATTTATCCTCCAGGATGGCCCGTACATAATGTGCTACGCGATTCCATTCGCCAATGGATGTAAGCATATCTCCGATTATGATCTCCATGGGGAGCGCTCCAACTTCATTAAAGAGGTCACTTCGTAGCCTGTCGCATCTTTTGCAGTTAGATCACTTTAAAGTAGAGATAGAGTCAAATTTAGATTACTTTTGTAAGTGTACTTTTTAACCGGAGATTTTAAACTACTCAGTGTGTAAGGATTACCTACTAGTATGTAGACTGGGGTGGTAGTTTTAGACATTTTCACACGCTTTCTTTAAAGAATGCTTCGCTCTAATAAAAAACTTGATCTGCAGCATAACTATACGTATACTTTTGTGAATATTATCTAGAAGGTACAGAAGAGTTGTTGCGACCACGGTGTTAATTAGTTCAAGAATTTATAAATTCTTTCTTAAATATGAATAAAGTTATTTAACAACTTAAAGACTGTTGCAGTAATTATTTAAGATAAAACGGATACAACTCTTATCTTGAACGGATTGCTACATTAAAATAACTACAAAGATGCGTCAAATCGCAAATTGTTCACCGAGTGCCAGAAACTATTACAGCTTACCGGCGCTACATACAGCTTCGTCGCAAGAGATTTTGCCACATTGTTTGCGTATGGGTTTATCCATTTCTACGAAATCAATGGAACTTTATAAATGATCGCGACAGTCGTTTTTGAAACCAAGGTAGTCGTTAAATTTGCAGGAATTTGCCTTAATAATCTGCAAACTGACCTTTAAACTGAAAAATGCAACCAATTACTGAAACAATCAATGCATAAAAAAAATACAATTTTGGGCAAGGAAATAAATATTTGATTTAATGTTATGCACTGGATCCAGGAATAATATTTCCTCAGAAACAAGTAAATTGGTGTATAAATATGCACGAGAAAATCTAGAGAGAAGCTAAAGAATGGAAGAAGAAGGTCCAAGCGCCAATAATATATGTTCTTGCAGCTCTTTGAATACTATGTGAATTATTCTTTGAAAAAATATTTCTTAGAAAAGTTGCAGTATTAATTTGCTGTTAACCCATCAAAGCTTAAAAATAAAATGAATTATCTTGTGCGAAGGTTTTTACGGTAGGATAAAAAGTCTGGATTTTGTGACCGGGTATAATAAATTTATTTTGTAAGGATCCGTTCCGGAGCTTCAATATCATTCACCAGGATTTATATTTAGATACCAAAATTCTTTATAGCAAAATTATAATTTTCTTGAACTACAATTTCAAATATCATCACTTTACGTCAAAATTATTGCTTGGAAGCACATCTGCTCTCGTTACTCGCCAAAAAGAAGTCTAAGTTTTCACATCTGCTTAGTTGGATATGGAAATTACGAAATTCAAGTGTAGCTCCTGGTATCAAGACTTACTTCAATGTTTCAAACTTTCAGGCTTTTGATGGGCGCTACCTATATTGTTTTCAATTTGCTATTGGTTGCATTTAGACATTTAGGGCTAAGGGTCACCGTTTTTGACAAAAACATCTGATAAAACGAAGTGACGCGCTTTCTGTTATATAATCTCAATAAGATAGTCACACATACACTTTCGGAAAAAAATCTGATCAGAACCACTGAACTCTGCCGAAGACCGTCCCAAGCCCATTTGAGGAAGGAAATGATTTCCTGACCCATTAATCCTCGTAGTTTTAAGGTGCCCTAAAATGATTTCCTATCGCTTCGGAGTAAAATTGTAAATTAACTTTGTTTTGATAAATGTGTTTCAAGATAATAAGAATGCTTAAAAACAAACGCCCAGCGAACACGTATCAATTTTGCATCATTTGTCTAGTGCTACTAATCAGTATAACTCCGCCTTAGCAAGCGAGCAGGAAAACATGATAAATATAGGTCGTCCAAGCCGATAATTGACACTTGCTTTTGAATTATTTATGCAAGACGAGGTTATTGATCTCTTTCTTTACTCTTTCAGTAAATCTACTAACTTTCTGGATGTTATCAAATATCAGTGAATCAATCTCGAGCTTCACGTGCGTAGAATTTGATTTTCTTTAACATTTTTAGTCATCTAGGATTTGAACATAATTTATCGATTCACGAGGGTGGTTCAAATACGAGTATGATGGAGACAAATGCTGTAGATGGCGCGCATGTAAGTTTTGAAGGTCGTGGCTTGAGTATGTGATAGTTGAGTCCCTTACAAACGGTATGGCATAGTTTTTGTCGGGAGTGCATGTTTCACGCGCGTGCTACGACCATGAGTGAACTTCAAGTGCCGACAGCCGTTGCGCAACGTATTGTCATTCGTTTTTTTAGTGAGAGAAGGCATTAAAAGCACGGACATTTTTCTGCGTTTGCGAAATCATTTCAGTAGTGAGTGCCTTAGCAGGGCTGCTGTATTTCAATGGGCCAAAGCATTCAAGGATGGTCGCGAAACCGTCGAGAATGAGCCGCATGATCGTCGGCGCGATGGGTTCCTAAACCAGTACGAAGTGCGATTCTTCTCCAGGATAACGCGCGCCCTCATACTGCGCGTCTCACGCTCGATACAATATCGAAATCGGGGTGAAAAGTACTGTTTTTAAACCAAAGTCAAGTGCTAAACACAGAAGTTCCACGTGCAAAAAGCCAGTCGACACGATATCGTGAATCCGCAATGCCGCTTCGACAAAACGGCGTTCTCGCGCGAGTAATGAATGGGCAAATTGCAAGGTAGGGGTTCTTATACATTCTCTTTTCACGATAGATTTTTAGTGCGGAAACGAATTCGTGGCTTACAATTAGAAGGAAGGCAACATTGTATTAGTGCAGCCCGTGGAATTGACCTACAGTCCTCCCATACGAGCGCGGCAAACGGGAAACAAGTAACAATCAATGGCCTTACGCCGGAGAGTGTTTGTCAGCTGAATGTCATCGTTGACGTTAGCCCAGTTCGTGCATGATTTGAACAACCAATTGTAAGTGTTTTTTCCGCAATTTTCGCATGTCTAGAGTTCCGAGTTGGTTGGGTCGTACGATGAGGAGTTGTCACCTGGTACAAGTAGATATAACCTTATCTATCCGTACTTTCGATAATTCGAACGCAGACGGCGGAACAAACTTAGTAATGATTATTCAGCAACGGTTTTCGTATTCGCAGCGTGATAGAGACGCCTTAATGAAAACATAGTAACAAACCACGTGAAAAATCATCCCCAGCCATTAAATATACTTTATATTTGTATCGATTAACGAGAGCATCTCAAATCACTCATCCTTCTATGTATAATCAATGCAAGACGAAATTGTAATTTAATTATAAACAACGACAGAATGTGCATAGTCTGAGTCTTGGAACTAAGCGCACGGAGAAGCAACCGCGTGTCGGAGTCCGTGCAGAAGTATCGCATAAATTTCTCACCCGAAAGAAGGGCACATCAAAGTTGTATTTTCGGCGTTCATTTGACGCTGTGTGACACATAAACGAGGCTATTTAAATCATAATCTCGGAAGACCGATGCGCAATGACTGTATCCATGGTTAGACTACTTAAGGGTATAAATGACACCAACATTACAACTGAATATGACACTCAATATTGATTCGGAATATTGGAAGTAAGCCGATTCTGGATACACGATAATTACAGAATCGTGAGCCACAATCAAAATTAAGAATGCTGTACTAAAGCTCGGTCGAAAATTATAGAAACCTGAGAACTTTCATTCCTTTACCGCACATGCAGAGAGTAAGAATTACAGCTGTCAAATTTATCTATTGCCATATCATTACCTCGCTTTTCATTCATTTATTATTATTATTATGCGATCAGCATTACCTTTAGTTGGCCAGATTCAATAGTAATCATAATTAGACGTAGGAACTCAACCCAAAATGCTTGCGAGAGGAAAGCAGAAATAATATCAGATGAACAGAAGGCAAAATAAATGAAACTTCGACATTGTTTTTTTGCTTGTTTACCTATAGATTATCGATAAAATTACAACATTTATTCAAACTAATTTTGATCGATCAAATGAAGGGATGCCCATCATGATTAGATATTGTACGCAAACCAGCTAATAGTGATTACGAAGAAAGGCCTATTGCCGAAGAAGAAGTAGAATTTTCCATAGTCTGTTATATTCGTTTTGCTGTATTTCTCCGCCTATACTCTTATCGTCCTTCATATTTGTATGCTTGTTTCATCCACAAGGCGTCTTTTTATCGGACTAGGGTACACAGTGTGACCCCTAACAATAAGTATGCTTGTTATCGTTGATCATTATATTGAAATATTTGGTAGCAACTAATCTCAATGCTCGTCCGAGCTCCTTTCAGTGTATTTAATCACAATAAGCTAAGGAAAAATCTCCCCCGTCGTTTTGCACCTTAACGTGGTGCACAAATTATTTACCTACAGATTGGTATTCATTCTGAAGGGAAAGAAAAAAGATTGAACTGGAAACATAAGACTTTGTATTGTAATGCAACTATTGATTATGAATCGTGAACCCAATTGAACCCTTCAACAGTATTGAAGAGTAACTAAAATTAAAAATTCAATAACATGCAACTAATGTGGCTAAAAGCTTCTTGAAAGCTCCCATTTAAACAAAAATAAACAAACTATACGCTCAATCTTATCCTAAATGAAATTTGTAATGTATACATGTAAATAAAAGATAAATATTCATTGCCTACAAAAGTAAAAGCGAAAAACAGAAATTTCGGATGGATGTGGATTAAATTAAAATAAAATAATTAGTTGAAACGTAATCGTTGTGCAATGATAAGTAGAGTATTCGTTGTATCGCATCCCGAATTTAAATGAATGTTAGTTATTTGAATTTACTTTCTTATTATAATATTTAGACGAAGAAATGATATTTCGTGTATGTTATGCTAAAAATCACTTTTATTATTTTTAATAAATGTGTTAGAATAAAATATATGAATTGCTAACAAAAACGTCTGTCCTTTCCAGCAAACCCTTCTTTTCCAGCAGGAATGTCAGCGAACGGTGAGTATGCCGTTACGAGGGTAGGGTTCGAGCAATCCGCGGATGGCCGGTTTCGCGTCGCGTTCGGTACGCGGTACCATAGTTTGTTTTGCATTAGTTTATTAGAGTAAATTATTTCCAAGTTCGCGTTAGAGTAGGGTATTTTCCGGTACCGCGTCGGTGATATTCGGGAACGCGGAGTTAGATCCAGTTTTTTTGTGTTGTCTGAAGGAATGGAAGAAATAGGGAATTAAGTAGAGATAGGTTTCGTTTCTGTATGGTTGTATTTTTGACGTTCGTAAATCAGGCATGGGAACCGGTGGCTGAATTTTTGTATTTCGGACTTAGTCTGCTCGCGTAAGACCCACGACCGAACTCTTCTTCGAACTAGCTAGCTAGCCAGCAGCCATCTCGGAGTAGACTAAGAGTGTCCCGACTTATTGACCTGAAGAGTACAGTCCGTTGTCACGTTCTAGGACTTCACGTTTAGAACCGATGAGAGGTCGGTTCGGATTTCCTTTGGGAAATCTCGACGTTCGAGTCTTTTTAAACGAAAATCATCACAGATTCAACACCGACGATGAGGTAGAGGAGTTTGTGTGCGTACATGGCTGTCCGAGTTGCCCAAGGAATTCTTCGATGCCGGCATCAAAAAGCTTCCGGGAAGGAGGACAAAATGCATAACTCGTACCCACAAAAACTGTAAATTTTTTCGATAGTGAATAAACATGTGAGAGCATTTCTCTCGATCATATTTGAACCACCCTACCACTACTATAAACCATTACATTAAATCCAAACGAAGGGCAACACTTCGAAGCAAAGGCACTCTAATTTGGTAAGATTGATTACTGAAGCATCATACGAGTAGCTTAAACCGAGAGGAGAACTTTTATTAAGTCATCTAAATTGACTTTAGTATTTTTTCACTAAAACTATTAATATAATAGATAATTTTAGGTATAATTGTACATAACTTTAGGCAAATTATATTTGTGGTCAGACTTCGCTAAATTTTCATGTGAATTGAGTAAATTATACTGAGGTAGTAAGACAATCCGTGTGGAGCAGTGGGTCAGGACACATAACGCCTGTGCAGTAGCTCGCAAGTTCAAACCTCTGTGGCGGCATCGAGTTTGAGCTTCTGATGCTACTGTCGGACTATCAGCCCACACAGCTGTGATGTGTACTAATTTCAATTTTTCAAAATTAGGTAATATTCACATGGTTGAGCGTGACATTGACCATATCACCTTGAATCCCGTTATGGTCGTAGAATGAGATACCCTAACAATAAATCTCAACATATATTAAAATGTATAATTTTGATTTCACTATTACTCTGGAGCATGGATGGCTTAATCAAATTTTACATGACGACTACATTATATATTTAAGGTAGCCTTTTTTAAATTAAGCACTCGGATATAAAATACATTTATACGAAATTCCGATAACTTGCCAAAGGTTTATGCAGACCTAAAAATGGCTAAAAACTTGTATGCATATGCATTAACTAGATTTTTTCATCTAATTTTATACAAGACACTACACTAGACTAAATTTACACAAACTAGAAAGCTTGATCATCATGGACTAAAGAGGGTGGTTCTCTTTATTTGTGTGCTGACTTAGAATGATCTTATTTATACCATGAACTTTTAAAAAATATGAGAAAGAACGATATACTCGTACACTTTGATTTAAAATTTTTCACTTTGTTTTACTTGTGAGAAATTCTGTTTTAACCAAAAATAATTTAACAATCCTTACTTAAAACAACCAAAAGTAAATTCCAATTTGCACTACCGTTCCTTCTACAAACTCTGTAGGTCGCGAAAATAATACTAACTGCTAACTACCCATTATCATATAATACACTCACTCCTATATACTTTTCAAAACAAAAGCAGAAAAAAGTAATCCATATTAGGCTATTATATTCCAATCTTATCAAATAAATTATCACTGTTTGGCACCTGCAAATTTTAGTGCATGGTACATTGACAATTATACATCGGGGATGATAGCACCGTGAGGTGAAAAGTCCAATAGTAAATTTTATTAGGATGACTAATATGTATATAAGGTGGGGACATAATAACCGGCTCTTAGGGATGTACATATTATATTTTATCAAATGATTGATTTTATGTACATATTAGTAGTCATAAAATTAATAAGTTTGGGAAATCCAAAATGTTTTGTAGATTAAGATAAAATTTATCTTTTCGATTACAGCAGTTCGTTATTAACTATACTTGAAACATCGATTGATATTGATTTTGGGAAAATGTCTTATCACTAAAAGGGTTTTGAGGTAGAGCCTTCAGTTTAGTTAGTCAATATTTAGTTCTGATGATTGTGATCAGATTCGCAGTCTACTTACTTGTGCTAAATATTAAAAAATAAAATAAGCAACCGTGTTCTTTAACGAATGAGATTAAACCCTGAAGCATTTAATTCCTTTTTTTTGAATGTTCCACATTCATAGCAGAAGTAGAAACTATTTTTCAATTCGACTCTAGGGCCTTGATCTCGGATTTTGAGATTACGGAGCTAAAACTTATTCTTTTGATCTGCAAATTTTGTGCAAGTAGCTACTGCTTGGGGATAAAGTATGTATATGAGATGCGTAACTTTTTTCATATTGTTCTGAATATACAATAATGTTTAGGTATTTTATAATAAACACTAAAGTGCTTGAAATTTAAATACTTTTAAAGTTTGAAAGTAGAACCCTTGGGTGCTTTAAAATAAAACATTTAGGTGTTTCAAAACAAAACTTTTGATGTCGTAAAATCAATGGTTCGCGTTTATTATGTTAACGCTATGTTCAATCTTTCAATGGAACAACCAAAACAACTTTGGAGAGACATCACAACGTACTTAAAATGTTTAACTTTAATTTTTATCACATGTTGATCTACTCGTATTCAATTTAATATCTATAAATAAAGTATATTCCTCTATGGAAAGGATGATTAGTTTATTGGAGCGAAAAACCCCCGATATATACATATATATATATATATATATATATATATATATATATATATATATATATATATATATATATATATATACCATTCATTTAGAACCCAAAACGATGCGTTTTAATTAATTCAACAAAATAAGGAATTCCCATTCATGGTATCATCAACTTAAGGCTAATTACTTCGATAATATACTCGTAAATACCTCATCGTTAACTGTGTGAAAATGCTATTATTTTCTACACGAATATGAAAAAAATGATTAATCATTTTAAATAAACAGTGAAGCCCCGCATTTATTCATGTGTTTTCGACACTGAAAACAATACTTGTAAAATTGAAAGCTTTAATGCATACATTCTATATGAGCTCATATTGTACATTAACAAACACGTCACAGTTGCTAAACTCATTTGTTGAAAGCCATATTTTCGTGTAATAATGTGACATTAGTCTTATCTACTGTTTATTTCAGCTGTCCAAACATGCTATTTCATATATCTATTATAAAAACAAATTCACTAATTATATTGATATAGTGTCGAGAAGTTTGAAGTAGACCGTGGTGGATTCATATGTATAACCGATGAAGCTGTTGAAATATTTGAAATAAATTTAAAAAAAATCGAAGTGGTAAACTTTTCAAGTCTATTCTTGGGCATTCAATTAAATTTCATATGATACTTGTGATTCGTCAACTTATTGATTTGAGATTTTGTATCTGTTTGCTGATTTATACAATCTCTCGTAGTTAATGATAAAAACGATAGGCTAATGTCTAGATGTTTGCTAAATTTTCTAATGAAAACGATATTTTTCCGTTAAATATAATATACTCGTCTTTCGACAAATATATACAATATTTCGGGAGTAAGCTGCTCAATTCTTGAGTGTCAATGGCTTTCAGAACCGGAGACGAAATACGCCGAAGAATACAGCTCGCAACTGAAATTTGTTTCTTCTACTTCTTTGTAGCACAACAGCCCCTCTCGGGCCTTCGCTTCCTACAAATAGCGCCTCCAACTGTCTCGGTCTATTGACCGCATCCTCCATTTTCGAAATCCGAGCAATGATGAACTGTCTTCTCCGACCGAGTCAGACCACCGTTTCCTCGGTTTCCCCACTGGTCTCCGGCCTTCAGTTTTTCCAGCAAATACCTTTTTGGGTAACCGTTGTTCGTCCATACGATTCATGTGTCCAGCCCATTGCAGCTTCCGCACTCTTAACATATAATCGTTGAGACATTTCATGCAGTGCATGGTTGTATCGAATTCACCATTGGTCCCCGTCTAGCTTCGCTCCGATTATTCGCCTCAGGACCCGTCGCTCAAAGGCGTTCGATATGTTTGCGGATGCTTGGGTTAGGGTCTATGTTTCACACCCATAGCATAACATATGTAGGTCTTATCAGATATATACTTGGAGCTTTATTTTCCTGTGTATGCAGCTGGTCTTCAAGATCGTCCAAACTGAAGAAAATATTTTATTTGCGAGCTGTATTCTTCCGCGTATTGCGTCTTTTTCACTACCCGTTTTCGTTATTTTGGCGCCTAAATACACAAACTCGCTCACATTTTCGATACTGTATTCGCCAAGTGTGATATTTTGTGTACTTGAGGTATTCGGAAATACTTATAGGCTATAGGCTCTCCAGAAACACCTATAGTCTCCGATGTTCTGGAGCTGTGCGGAGGATTAAGGAGGTTCTTGAAATATAATGCCCATATTTCCTTAATCTTGGTTGCATCAGTGATGATATTGCCGATATCATCATGACAGAGTGTGGTTTTGGGCTTAAAACCACGTTTCAGGCTTTTCACTACTTTTTATGCTTATCTTGTGTTGTTGCTCGCTAAATTTACATCGAACCTTCTCAATTGGTTGTCATAGTATTTTCTTTTCTTAATTTATTTATCTTATTCGCTACTCTTCTGAGATTTTTATACTGTCCCTCTTCGTCCTGGTTTTCCTACCTACGTATTCTTTGTGCGCCTGATTCTTTTTGCCTAACGCATTCTGGCACTCATCATCGAACTAGTTATTTCTCTTGCGCCGGGCTTGATGTCCGAATGTGTGTCCTGCCATGGGCTTAATAACCGCTTTCACTTCCATCCAGAGCTCCTTGCTAGTTTTCAGCGATGCATCTGATAAGATGGGAGCCAGTTGAATGTCGAGGGGTTCTGTGGAATTTTTTACCACAGACGCCATTTGGAGCGTTTCGATGTCAAATTTTTGTAGCGGGCTGGTCTTCGCAAAATATGCCTTTGACATACGACATCGATAGGTTAATTTGATCAAGTAATGGTTAATGGCACCTTGGTATGTAAAGGTAATTGGCTCCTCGGTATGTACAGACGTCAAGTATGCTCGAGGCTCAACGTTTTTGCCATCCGATGATACCCAGGTCATTTTATGAATTCGTCGATGTGGGAAGCAAGTCGAACGTATGACTAGATTTCTGCTGCATAAAAAGTCAATCAGGCGCTGGCTGTTATTAGTTTAATCGTGGAGGCTATATCCTCCTGTCGTTCACCGATGAGATAACTCATTGCCAACCTTAGCGTTGAAATTACCCAGAATTAAGTTTTGTGTCGTTTTGTATGAGTCGACTAGTCTTACCAGGTGGAGTCGACTAGCCTTACCCGGTGGTTGTTTAATGTTTCCTTCGTTTCTTCGTCCTTTTCTTCGGTCGAGGCGTGTAAATTTATCAGCCAGATGTTGAAGAATTTCACTTTGATATGGACCGCACACAAACGTTCATTCTTTTTCTTCTTCGTAGCAAGACAGCCCCTCTCGGGCCTTCACTTCTTACAAATAGCGCCTCCAACTGTCTCCGAGTAGCGCTGAACTGTCTTCGTCCATCAAGTCAGACCAACGGTTCCTCGGTTTCCGCACTGGTCTCCGGCCTTCAGTTCTCCCAACGAATACCTTTTTGGGTATCTGATGTTCGTCCATACGATTCATGTGTCCAGCCCATTGCAGCTTTCGCAGTCTTACAATCGTTGAGACCTTCGGTTCGTAAAACATTTCATACAGCTCATAGTTGTATCGAATTCACAATTGGTCCCTGTCTAGATTCGCTCCGATTATTCGCCTCAGGGCCTGTCACTCAAAGGCGTTCAATATGTTTGCGGATGCTTGGGTTAGGGTCCATGTTTCACACCCATAGCATAACACAGGTCTGATCACAGATTTGTATGCTTGGAGTTTTGCTTTCCTGTGTATGCAGCTGTTCTTCAAAATCATCAAAACTGAAAAAAATATTTTATTTGCGAGCTATATTCTTTAGCGTATTTCGCCTTTTTCACTACCCGTTTTCGTTATTTTGGCGCTTAAATACACAAGCTCGCCCAGAATTTCGATACTGTATTCGCCATGTGTGATATTTTGTGTATTTGAGGTATTTTGCCTCGACTGCGTCATGAGCTTTGTTTTATTTTCATTGATTTGTAGCACTATCTGTTTTGCTTCGCTGTCGAGTGTCAGGAAGAGTTCTTTAGCAGTAAGCAGGTACATTTCCCCTTCGCCTGCACCCCGCAAAGCAAAATTTGTCATTTTAAGACCTGTTTTAAAAAGTTCTCATCAATACCTTTCATTTTATACCCATATTGCCTACATTCGATGAGTTTTTTTAAGGGCCACTCCCCGATATGGGGAGACCCCGCTCGTCCATTATAAATGCCTCATTGTGATGAAACTTTGAAGAGGGCGTCAGTTTACATCTACCTACAAAATCATATGTTTCTAGCTTACGTAGTTTGCGAGAAAAAGTGGTGTGAAACACAGACCGACGGACAGACAGGACGCGATTTTAGTAAGGTTTTGTAAAATGATTTTACAAAACTTTAAAAAGCGCTTATACCTAGCTTCACAGATTCACCTGAAAAAGCGTTAACAGAAGTGCTCACGGACTTGAAATTTGGGGAGAAAAGTTCATCTCAAAATAAAATCTCTCGCGGGAAACCAACTCAGGGAAGACGCTGTGCGTGCTCTTTGGCTATGTTGCTTCCCATCGCAAGTGCGTGCAATATTAACAGTGACTTCTGAAATCAGAATCGAGCTGGCGGACAAAATTTTAGAAGAAAGCGGAATAGCCTTGATAGCTGCGGTCGGGAATTATGCATCGTGTTAGCGATGATCTTAGAAACGAATTGCCTCTCTCACAAAAAGACTTGAAGCTTTCGAGACGCGCAACTCACGCAGAGACAATTCACGCTCGCCCTACCGCCGGATAAATCGCGATTTCGTTCCCGAACTGTTTGCTTTTACCATCGTCGGATTCGGCGCAAAAGCACAAAAGAGTCGAACCTGGTGCACTTTCTTGACAGCAAACTAAAATGCTTGTCGTAATGTGCGGTAAATGACGACGGCCAATATAAAAACCGAATACTCATAAGAAAACGTCGCAGTGGAACTCTTTTTTTAAACGACACTGAAGCTGTTTTGTCGGCGATCCCTCCTGAAAAACACTGCCTTCGTAAAACGCCATCGCCTCTAAAGCTACATGCAGCAAACAACACCGTGATCACCACATACGGTGAACGATTGATGGGTCTTGATTTCGGATTACGACGCTCGATAAAATGGTTCTTCACTATCGCAGACGTAGTGCATAGTATACTCACATAGTATGCACACTCAATCCTTTTTTTCCGTAGCACTACAGCTCCTTTCGGATCTTCGTTCAGAGATAGGTAGAGTATCTCATTGCCATGATCGAATGTATCGGCACTCCACAAGGTGATATGATCATTATCACGCTTTGGCCGTGTGTTCGTCCACCCAGCTGCGATACGTTCTGATTTTAAACCAGCACGTATCATAACCGAACAGGCTTATAGTCCGTCCAAAGAATCACTTGAACTAAATCTCGTTGACGCCAACGAAACTCGAACCAGAGACCTTCGGCTTACGGGCTTAGTGCTCTAACCACTAAGCCACGCGGACTACCTACATTCAATCTACCCTCCGGAAAAATCCCAACACAAGCCGAATAGCAACCATAAATCTTCGGTATCAGGTAGGTAGGTGAATGCTGACGCGAGGATTGGCGCGAATATAAACATGTGCTTTGATGAGAAATTTCAGAATTACCATATCTAAAAAATCAATAACTTTGCAGAAAAACAAATTCGTTCTATGCAATCTTTTAGTTTTTTATTAGCATCTGGCAGCACTCCCATGTTCTGAAATGCGTAAAAGAACACGTGCGTCGGAAATTTTATTTGTTTTTTGAATACGACAGGCCTCGACTCAGCTGATGTGCCCCGGCTCAGCTGGCCGGCCCCTGGGAAAATTCAGAAAGTGTGCAACACAGGGTAAATGGAAGGTGTGAATACTATGTGAATGTACAATGACGTTGTGCGTCCAATTCTCGGCGCAGGCTTTCTTCGTAAATTTAATATAATAGTGGATTTAAGGAACAAACGGCTGGTGGATAGCAACACGCATCTCCCTGCTCTCGCGCAAGTTTGCAAGGATTCAGGGAAAATTGCTATTTTAGCCCAGGACAATCAATTTCGCGAGCTGCTATCAACATACTCTGAAGTTACATCGCCCTCAAATTTCAACGGTTCTCTGCCGCACAACATCTGCCACCGAATACTAACAACAGGCGCACCAATTTCTGAACGAATGAGACGTCTTCTTCTTCTTTCATGCGGCTACCAAATCGGAATTCGACTATATGGTCTCGATGGGAGTTTGCCGCCCGTCTGATTCCGATACACCCTGATGATATACCAAAGACTGCAGTCAGCTCGCCATTTGGATCTTCGGAATTTTGTCGAATGACTTTCAGTTTGTGAAACCCTGCTCAAACATTTCAAAGATTTATCGACATCGTTGGGCGTGGCCTGAAGTTCTGCTACGCCTACCTCGACGATATACTTATAGCGGCGAGGAACGTAAAGGAGCATCACGAACACCTGCACGAAGTATTAAAACGTTTGAAGGCATATGGCGTCAAAATAAACACTACTTTTTCGTGTATTTCCCCTCCCCGTGCACCCCTCGAAGCAAAACATTTCAGTTTAAGACCTGTCGTGAAAAGTTATTGTCAAGAACTTTCATTTGATATCCATTTCGGCTACTTTTGATGAAATTTGCTTCAGGAGCCACTCCCCTGTATGGAGAGACCCCCTTAAATATCTTATAAAATTTTTTTGTAGTTGAACTTTGAAGACGATACCACACATAAAATTTATTTCCACTGCAAACCCAAATGTTTTAAATTAGAAAGCCTAAGCATTTTAATTAAAACACTTTTAGCGTTCAATAAAACACGTTTTATTTTAAAACGCTAACCGTTTTTTTAAGCACTAAGCGTTTTAATTTAAAACGTCTGAAAAGTTTTATTGAAAAAATTAGAGGTTTCAATTAAAAAACCTAAGTGTTTTAATTAAAACGCTTTTGGTGTTTTAATTCAATAAAACATTATAAACGTATTATTTTAAAACGCTTATCGTTTTATATTAATACGACAAGCCTTTAAATTAAAACGCTTGTAATGATTTATTTTCTCAAAATCCGCGTAGAACATGGGTGCCGGGTGCCTGGTACAAGTGTCAGCGAGCTATAACCAAGACCGAGCTCAGCTGACTAGCTTCACTTAACGACCGCGTGCGCGTGCTTGTCGACTAGCTATTTGCGGGATCATATGAGGTGGGTTCTTGTCGTGCCACGAAGCTCCACTACAAAATATTTATCACGCGTACTCTACTCTACGAGACGTACCGATGAATTTTTATTATCTTTAGAAATGTTCTATTATGTATCAATTAAGCTACTCTACAGTAATTCACAATTTTATTGTCTCGTTAAAGTTAGCGGACACGGAGGCTTGGGACAAACGCAAACATTCTACAAAAAGCAACCGTTACTTTCTCAGAAGCAGGTCGTTGCATTACAAGGCGAATATCAAACCTAAAGAGGTTAAAGTGGCTGAAGTGAACCACTCATCTCTGCCTAAAGGATGGCAACTTCACGGATGTAGTTGATTTTAATCTCGTAAAACCACAAATAAAGAAGTTTCGACGGGGTGACCATCACGGGGCTGCTTATGTTTATTACACGCCTAAAACGTTTTATCGAAGAAAAACACTTTAAGTGTTTTAATTGATGAAATAATTAAAACACCTGGTGTTTTAATTGAAACGTCTAGGCGTTTTATTGAAAATGCTTTCAAGATTACGTCAAAATGCGTCTGGCAGTATGTGTTCTTGAATAATTTTTAGTGAAAATGGTGCAAAAAGTAATGAAGTTTTGTTTAAAGTAGAAGTGGTAGTTAAACTTCAACAGTTCGTGTTTATAGCAGTAAAGTACGAGCAAAGATATTGTGAGTATATAAGAGTGATAGAAAGTTTGGTTTCAAGTTCATGTCGAAATACTTACTTCTGTCTGTCAATATGTGTTCTGTAGGAATTTTTTGTGCAAATAGTGAAAAAAATAATTAAGTTTTGTTAAAAGTAGAAGTGGTATCTAAATCTTAGCAGATCGTGTTTAAAGCAGTGAAGTATGAGCAAAGGTATTGTGAGTATATAAGAGTGATAAATTTCGTTGGTTTTTCATGAAAGGCACAATGTAAGCATAGTGATTTACTTCTCGAAGATTTGACCGAATACCCCATTTGCCTTTTTTCTCATTCACTCCATAGTTGAGTAAAGTAAGGAAGACTCGAATTTAGTGCTTGAAACAAGTGTAGAATATATACTACTGTGACCAAAAAATAAGGTGACATTTGAATTTAAACTGCGCGCGTCGAAGGATTTGGAGAATTTTTTTTTTTTGGTTGGTAGAACTGTCAGTGACATCTATGTCAAATTTACATATCAAAATATTCATTAGTGTTTGAGATACGCGTCGCTTCCGGGATGGCCTTCAGTTCCGTCTTCGCTGCGGCTTGAATCTCTATCGTATCAAAACGGTGTCCCCGGAGCGGTCTCTTGAGCTTGCTGAACAGCCAGAAGTCGCACGGCGCCAGATAAGGTGAATACGGTGGTTGCGGAACGATATGGGTTGAGTTTTTGGCGAAATGTTCACGAATTACGAGTGCAGTATGGAATGGTGCATTATCGTGGTGTAAAAACCAAGAATTGTCTTTCCACAATTCCGGCCTTTTTAGGCGGATAGCGTTACGCAAACGACGCATAACATTCAAATAATATTCCTTGTTGACTGTTTGGCCCGGCGGAAGGAATTCATAATGCACAACACCACGATAATCGAAGAAGAGAAGAGGTTGATGGTCGCGCAGGAAGCTCTTCGTCCTCGACACGTTCACGGCCGGCTTGGAACTCACTATACCACTTGTAAGTATTTTTTTTAGACATAGCCTCATAACCAAAGGCTTTATGCACCATCCTCAACGTATCCGCTGCAGAAAATTGATTCCGCAAATAAAATTTAATGCAAATTTCGACATCACAAAAAACGAAAAACTCACTTTTAGCAGCTCATAAAACGATGCGCATCTCAAACACTACTGGATATTTTGAAACGTAAATTTGACATAGATGTCACCGACAGTACTACCAACCCAAAAAAAATAACTCTCCAAATCCTTAGACGCGCGCAGGTTAAATTCAAATGTCACCGTATTTTTTGGGCATAAGTATGTATATATATATATATATATATATATATATATATATATATATATATATATATATATATATATATATATATATAGGTATATATATATATATATATATATATATATATATATATATATATATATATATATATATATATATATATATATATATATATATAGGTATATATATATATATATATCCAAACGTTTTAAATTAAAACGCTTTTGGTATTTTAATTCCCGTCCCAATATTCAAACACTTTTTAAGCGTTTTAATAATCAAAATACCTTAAACGTTTTAAATTAAACCGTCTCTACGTTTTAATTTTTAATTAAAACGCCGTGTTTTAAGTAAAACACTAGGCGTTTTGATTAAAACAATAGGCATTTTATTTAAAACGCCTAGTGTTTTAAATTAAAACGTCTAGGCGTTTTAATCCAAAACTTTTTAGGTGTTTTAATTATTAAAACGCCTAAATAGTGTTTTAAAATTGGGACAGGAATTAAAACACCAGAAGCGTTTTAATTTAAAACGTTTGGATTTGTAATGTCTAGCTTATATCGTTTGCGGAAAAAATTGTTGTGACACACAGACGGATCGACAGTAGGGCAGACAGTCGCAAAAAATCTTTTGGAGCTTCGCAGGCACTTAGGAATAATTAATTCTACAGGTGATTCTTGCGAAATGCGGCAGACTTACTCGCTCCCCCCAATTCCTATTTGGGTAGTGGAAAATCTAATGTCAAAGAAAGGATTAATTGGGACGAAACAACTATTAAAGCTTCCGAAGAGAGCAAAGCGATGATTGGAAATGCCACATTATTGGCTCACCCTAACGACGGAGCTGCTTTGATTTTAAGAACCGACGCATCAGAAGACCACTGGGATTCTTTAAAAAAAAATTGAGCTCAGCGCAGGCAAGATACAGCACGTACGACAGGGAGTTATTAGCTATTTACAAGGCTGTTAAATATTTCAGGTTCATGCTTGTAGCAAGGAATTTCTTCATTGAAACCACAAGCCTTTAACTTTCGCCTTTTCGCAACGTACGGATAAGGCTTCTCCACGGCAAATGCGACAATTATGATTCATTAGCCTTGGAGCTTTGTTTCAAGGCGAATGAATTATAATTGATAAGACCTGTGCTATGCTATGGTTGAGAAACATGGATCCTAACCCAAGCATCCGCAAATATATTGAACGTCTTTGAGCGATGGGTCCTGAGGCGAACAATCGGAGCGAAGTCAGACGGGGACCAATGGCCAATTCGATACAACCATGAGCTGTATGAAATTTTTGACGAGTCGGAGGTCTCAACGATTATAAGACTGCGGAAGCTGCAATGGGCTGGCCACATGAATCGTATGGACGAACAACGGATACCCAAAAAGGTATTCGTTGGGAGAACTGAAGGCCGGAGACCAGTGGGGAAGCCAAGGAAATGCTGGTCTGACTCGGTCAACGAAGACAGTTCATCGCTGCTTGGATTTCGAAACTGGAAGACGCGGTCAATGGACCGAGACAGGTGGAGGCGCTATTTGCAGGAGACGAAGGCCCGAAAGGGGCTGTAGTGCTAAGAAGAAGAATTCATTAGCCTATTCTCGACGCAAATCTCCTACGGTAAGATATACGAAATTTTGTTGGCGACGCATTGTCAGGAATCGATACTTTCACCGAATTCAAAACTCCAAGTGCTGAAGATATCGCGAAGGAACAATATGTGTAGCCCGAAATTAAAAAGCAAGTAGTGACGTGTGTTAGGAACTGGGTAGCATGTCAGCGATCTAAAGTTCATCGACACGTTACTCTTACGCCACAAAACTTTCCGATGACGGATCGCCGCTTCCAACACATACACAAAGTCAAAGTCAAGTCAAGTCAAAGTCAAAAGCGCTTTATTTAATACTAATCGTTATAAATTTTAAAAGAATATAAAGCAAATTCCAAACAATAACAATCAAAAAACTTAATGGCCCAAATGGCGCTCTAAATTTATACGTTATCATTAACTCATTTCATCAAAAAACTATAGCAAATTCAATTAATTACGATTATTACATATTTTTAAAATTTAATTGGAAAAAGGAGAAAAAACCAACCAACACTCCTAAAATTATTTATAATTAAAACACAACAGTGGAACTTTGATCCTACACCTAATATGTTGTAACTTATTTCTAATAAAATACAATCAAAAACTTTATCTTATACTAAAAAAAATTCTGTAACAATGTTCCTAACCTAAGTGTTTAATCTTATCTCTAACGGAATATAGTAAACATTACATATACCTAACCTATACCTAATTTTTAACAAAAATAAACAACAATACTAAATGTAGCAATAATGAGCTGAAACTCAAAAACTAAATAACGAAAAACACCAAAACTGAAAATAAACACGAATAATGTAGACATTGTCATTCAGCCACCAATACCTGGATTGCGCCGTCTCAACTCGATCAGCTTCAACGAATCTAGCAAATGAGTAGCTCCATTGAAATCGTTGGTCTCGTGAACTCAAATTAGGAGGATATTTTATCTGGCCCGTCGATATATGTGATATATGACTGGGACGCCGTCAGAATCAAAAACATATCGATTCATGTCCAAATACACGAATGCTTCTGGAGGAATGAAGCCAGTAGCGAGGCAAGTCGCTATATACCCGTCTGTAGGGTGGAACGGCTGTGAAATCCAAGGGTTTTCACTCACAGTCACAGGTCTTGCGATATGATTCCGAAGAAGTTTTAATATGAAGATATCGACCCTCGTCACTTCAGCAGTTTAATAAATTCTTCTATTCGATATATAATGTTTCCAATCCGTCTCAGGCTTTCTGTACAAAGCAGTACATGCACGAAGACATTTCCTTTCGAAAACTCTTAGTTTTTCCATAGTACTAGCGCTCTGGTTGTACCAGATCTGACATCCATATATAAAAACTGGTCTAACCAGTGTCTTGTAACAGATAATTTTGACCTTTAGATCAATGTATCTGGAGTGAAAGAGTTTTCGAAGGGCCATGACTACTTTTAGTGCCTTACTGAGCATGATTTTCACATGTTCAGTATAGTACAGATACTGATCGAGATAAACACCGAGGTATCGAACACAGGATTTATGTGGAACCCGTTCTAGAGTACCCTCACCAGCCATGATGTGGAAATCTTTCCAATTACGTTTCAGGTCTTGACTGACCCCCTGCAGCGTTGTCCGAAACAAGATTGTTTCACACTTCTGCGCATTGATTTTCATTCGCCAATTGTCAGTGTACAGCTGCACATCATTGAACATTTTTTGGAGATTGCTCTGAACTATTGTAGCTTTTCGGTCTGCCGTATAGATGATCAGATCATCAGCAAACGCTACCAATAATCGCGTTGGCGAGATGTAATGTGACGCCTACGCCCGGGAATCGAAGTGATTCCGATCCCGAACCCTTGCAACCGGCCAGATGGATATGTCCTCGAAGTGCCAGCGGACTTCATCTGTCGTGCGGATATCGTTGCGCAGAAAATATTTTTTTTTTTCTGTCCAAATATTTAGATCTGTGGATATAAATATTCGAAATATAGAATTAATCCCAAACCCCGGCACATTTCGAGACATAGCCATCTGGAAATGCCCCTCCACCGTGGCCATCGAGAAAACTATGCCACTGGCGACAACTGGAGAGGCACATTGCCGCCATACGGCGTGCCATTCCACACACAGCTGTTTTGTCCGATGTGACAACCGGTGGATTTGACAGCCACATGGAGGTGATGGCAGTCAGTATACTTTGATTTGGACAGATGTCAGTGAATTTGGCGCCTCTTGTTGGACGTAAAAGTCGAGAAGTGTGTATGAAAATAACGGGTCATGGTAATTGCAGCTATTGTACGGACATTGGTTAATCGTTTGGCTAAGTAACAGCAATAAGAAAGTGAGTGATGAAAAACTATTAAGAGTCATCTTACCATGTGTTGTTTGTAGTTACTCGCCCCATGAATTGGATTCGCCGAAAACACCGAAGGAAATAGGAGCCTTGGACAAACTTGAAGCTTTGCACTCTGATAACTATTCTTCAAAATGCTTGTTGTAGTTCTTGGGGACTTGCACATTCCACATCGATGTAGTAGCCTGCCGTCAAAATTTTAAAAGCTATTGGTTCCTGGGCGCATGCATCATATCTTATGTACCGGCAATTTATGCACGAAAGAAAGCAATTGCTAGAGGCTGAATCAAGTGCCGCACAAAATCAGTTGCTGTACGAGTTTCTGACCCATTTACTGCGACAGAAAGAAGATCAACAGGCTCAAATTATGAAAGAGGTTAGTTTAGATAAGAAAGACTTAGAAAGTGTTAGCAATATTTTGTCTAGTGTGAGCGGAAAGGCACAAGAAGATAATAGTCAGGCGAAAGGTGACCATGCGGGTGAAAGCAGCAGTGCTGAAAAACCATCAGCAGTGGCAGAAGTTGAAGGCTTTAATAGTAGCATAACTGGTCTGGTTGATACTAGTTCTAGGAGTAATTTTCTTTCTCGCAAACGTCGAATGTACTCGCATTTCGACGACTTCGTTTCATCCTATTTTTCAGCTCGAAGTCAGGAACTATATCTAGGCACTGATTCCAGCCAACTGAACGTGCTGAAAATTTATCGAGTTTTAAGTGTTGATAAATTATTTCTTTTATCCATCTACAAAAATTCTGAAGAAGTAACCCGCTAATCATATGATTATCTGAAAACGCTGGCAAATGATGTGCACATAGTTCGTGGTGATTTTGATGAGAATCTCAACTATCCTGAGCTAAAGCTCATACTGAAAAGTAAGACAAGTACCCCATTGCACATACACTTCTTTGCTTTAAGGGGACCGTTCTCGGAAATGAAAGTAAACACTCAGATCTGCAAACACATATTCACAGATGAGAACAATGAAAGTGAATATTATCTCCTACCCTTGCCAGATAGTTCAGAGTGCAATCGGTTATTGGCAGCTAAGGCAATTAACTTTAGATTACTAATGCTTCTTCTAGCTAAGTAATAAGCTAAGTAGAGAATTAAAAATGAGAATAATAATTGGATGATCTATAAATATATTTTTAGGGATTTTATTTAAACAAAAGAAGAAAAAGATTGACAAAATTCTATTTACATTTATTATTAGATTTATAAAATTTTAATATATTTGCTAGATATTTGTTTCGTACCATTGGAGGATAATTAATAGCTTGTCAAACTCAAGTTAATGATTTGTTGCACTATCTATGTGATACGTAGATGAACCAAAATAAATATTAATAATAACGATGAGATGTGCTATTGTCCGGAAAAAATTTATTTGATGCAATATTTATTTTCTGCCACGAGAAAGAAGTTTAAATAATGTTGATGATTACTTTTTTCTAAATGATTGATGGCCTTTTTTCGAAAATTAAACTTTCTCGCTGTTTCTTTTCTCATTAAAGCTTCCTTAACATCCTTCAAAATCATCCACGATAAATGCTCCTTCCAAATGTAACTTGAACGATTATTCTAAAAAAAATCCTAAATAATTGGTAGTTCCTTCCAAAAATTGTTCCAATAATAATTAATATTGTATTTCTAATACAAGTCCACTAAACCATTCTAAGTTTTACTTAAACCAAGATCAAATTGACTTGTAGATTTTCAAAATAACTAAGGTGCGATACAACAAATATATATCAAACAGATAGAACATCCATGAATCAAGAAATAACTATAAATAAATGAGTATTGTTAAGCTACATAGCTACTTAATTATAATATTTTATTCTAATTTCACTTATATTTAAGAGTGATTTATGCTGTCGTATTTTTCTGAGGATGAAGGTTGAACGAAAGATGTAAATCACATAACGAATTTAATCTGGGTATTACAATATGTAACTTTTCAAACCTCCATTCAAATTTTTTTTGATTTTATGATCTGTTAGATTTAAATAGTTTCATGTAAAGTTCCTTGCATATACTGAGTGCAAAACGAGGTTCTAATTTTTCGACGGAACAATTATTTCCATTAGTCACATAGCATAGGAGTTTCAGTAGACTAACATTTGATAAATACGTATAATAATTAATATGAGAGCTAACTAGGATTCAACTTAACATTACTATGAATCAGATAATTTCAGATTACTTAAACTAAGTTGCATGAACCTAATACTCGTACTTCGACAATAATTTTATATTGCTTTGATTGCAAGCGATGTTCTAGTTTTCCTAAATTCACTAAATCCTCAGTTTATAAAACATAAATGCTTAAACTAATTCGCGTGTATGTTTCCTCCTAATGATTTACGGGTACAATGACTGCAAAAGTTAAGTTTTCCCATTATATAAGTATTAGGGAATTTTTGGATAATTTAAGTGCATGTATAGATAATCGTAGATAAACATAAACTTGCATGAGTTTCTTTAGTTTTTTTAATGGGAATAAATTTATCTTTCTCAGCGGATGGAGTGTAGTGAGTTAAGTTTAATATATTGAGCTTTATTTGAAAATTGTATTCTATCCCAAATTGGTCGGTTAAGACTATACCTTCAGAATTACTACTCTAAACTTTAAAATAGTTAAGCACAAGTGCTCATAGGGAAATACCTTAGTGTAGGCATTTCTCTTGGATTTATACTCACCATAATTAGTAGAATTACAAGAACGAAAACGCTAAATAACTAGAAGTTACTGAAATTGTTTGATTTTATACTTACATCGATGTTTTGTTCAATATCTTTATAATTATTAAAAATGAATTGCTAAGATAACCCACGACTTTCCTTTTCAGTGACTCGTTCTTTTTCAGTGGGAACAGAGAGTGTAGGGTAAGTATGCCGTCGCGAGGGTAGGGTTTCGACAAATCCGCTGAAGTCGGTTTCGCGTCGCGCGCGGTACGCGGTACCTTTGCTTGTTTCGTCATTTCATTAGAGTAGTTTTCGTCGGTTTAATTTCGAGTAGCATATTTTTCGGTACCGCGTCGGTGATTCGGTAACGCGCCTATAGGATTTTATAGCGTTTTTGATTTGAGATCTGTGGAGAGATCACATCCAGAACTAAAGTAACGTAGGTTTCCCGTTCTGGATGAGTAGTTATTGACGCGTTTGGAAAACGGGCATGTCCAGGTGACTGAAATATTGTAATTGAGCGTAACCCATTCGGAGACCCGCGACCGAAATCCTCTCCGAACTAGCTGGCCGACAAGCAGTCACCGCGTGAATGGGTTACGGTGCACGGATTGGTTGACCTGTTGGTACCATCCGTTGGCACTACTCAGACTTAACGTCTAGAACCGATGAGAGGTCGGTTCCGCGTTCGAACTTGAAAAGTTAAAATCATTACAGAGACGTTAAAATCAAAGCCGTTCAATAGCTTGCGAATGAAGATTGAAAAGAGCAGAGGCGCAGTAACTGTTCCCAGCTGTAGACCATTCAAGACCTTGAACTCGCGCATTGTTGTCAGATTTGCATCAGTTACGACAAACGATTTCCCGTATAACATATTACACATCATGGCGACAAGGTGTCTGGGGAACTTGTCCTGAAGGAGTTTGAAAACTAGTCCATCTAACCACACCGTATCAAAGGCTTTCTCCATATCAATGAGACATGCTCCAACACATTGTCTATCATTTAGTTTCCAACAGATGTCTGAGGTTACTTTCGTTATTGCATGTGTGGTCGAATGCCTGGCACGAAAACCAAATTGGCAATTCGGCATCAACTCATTTTCCTCAATGTGGGCGTTTAACGCTCTGTTGAGTATCACTTCAAACACCTTGCTGATGTTAGGCAGCAAGCTGATTGGGCGATAGCTTTTGGGGCATGAAGATTCTTTTCCTTTCTTCAAGATCGGAAATACCTTAGCCCTTTTCCACTCATTTGGGAAATATGAATTGCTCAACATGTTGTTGAACAATATGCAATAATTCCTAATAGCAACCTCCGGCAAATGTCGGAGAACTACATTTGGAATACCATCAGTACCACATGATTTCTTGTTGTTTATCCAGCGAAATATGAAACACAAGTCTTCATAGCTGACAAAATAATCAATAAGATTCAAGCTCGGTATGAGGTCAGATGTTAATGTTTCATTGAAATGAAGAATTGATTGGCCGTTCAGGCTTGATTTGAAGTCGGAAACTTTTGCTTCAACGATCTCTGAAACTATTTCATTCCCTCTCTCAGGGTTTGGCAGATGAACCAATTCAAAATGTGTTCCAATCAGGGCAAGTTTATCCAATCCTTCACAAATAATCCTGTTTCCATTTCTATCCGGAGTCGTACTATCAATTTCGATAGCAGCCCTATCGAGAAGATTTATCTCATCACCAGTGACTTCAAGATTCGATACTTTCACTCGAGACTTCTTGCGGAATATGCTTTTCACTTTCGCGAACACGCCGTCTGGGTCCTGTGGGCTAATACCCCTCAATTTTTCCGCCCATTGATTGCTGACCTCACTCCTGAAGTATGACCGGATTAAGTTCCGGACATTCCTCAGATGTAATTTCAACAAAGACAACGAGGGATGGTTATAGTCCAAAAATCGTCGATAAATATTGTTGACGCGTGTGAGAAGAAGGCTTTTCAATCTTTTCAACCTTGCGATGGTTGGTGTTTCATATCCTTCCATATTGTTTTGAAGTTTAATCATGGGAACGACTTTCTCAATCGTTTCCAATGTCAGCTTCTCTAACTTCGACAAATAGGCATCTATTTCATCGTTAGTTAGATTCCTGTCATTAGGAACCATTGAGCAAGAGTTGCCACTATCAGAAGGGGGACATTGCTTCTGGTACTCGCGATTAAACTTCTTTTGAAACTTTCCCCAGTCTGTTTTTTTGAAGTTCAACCGATGATTTTCGTGTTGGACTGGAATGAGGAAGAAATCATCCCTTTGATGATTGATTTCCATTACGATTGCGTTATGGTCGCTATCATAAGGAAGCACCTGCAGTTTCCGTTGAGGACTATTAAAGTTGAATTCGAGTCTTGCGTCGGCAATGCAGAGGTCCAAATATGAATTTGTCCTAGGGTATGTTGGGAACTCCGACCCATATAGATTGCACCTGTATTCAATTTGGTTCTCTGTTATCCACGATTTCAGGAATACACCTCTTGGATTATTGGTGGCGTTCAGCCATGATGTATGCTTGGCGTTCAGGTCCCAGCAAGAATATAATAGTTATGCAGCCTGTTCAATTCGAGTATTTCAAACAAGGAATTGAGTTCCTCCTTGAGCCTGAGAACAGTTCCACCAGTTGCATAGACAGAGATAACGAAGAGGTTATCCCCACCTGGCAGTGAAATTTTGATAACGGACACTTCAAGAGATTCAAAGCTTTTGAATTCGACTTTTTCAATATTTTGGAAACGATAGGGTCTTCGAACCAATATCCCGGTGCCACCTGCCCCATCACCTGTCACCCTATCGTTTCTTACGAATTCAAAATCCTTGAATGTCATGGAGTGCCATGAATTGAGGTGGGTTTCGGTGAGAAGCATGATGTCAGGCTTTTGCTTAACAATGAATTCAAGGAGATAATCACGCCGATGTATAGTAACAATAGAGTTGACGTTGATCGAGATGAGACGAATCCTATCCATGGGAATGTGACTGGTTGACAAACTATTTTGGAGCATGTTGGCCTAAACGTTGAAAAACGAAATTGATTTTTTGGTCTTGCTTATTAATTCTGTCTGAAAGCGATTCAAGTTGCTGGTAGATTTTAAGAAGCAGCTCATTATTGCCACTTACATTATTTGTTTTATTTATATTGTTGTCTGCTGGTCCTCTGGCAGCAAGTGCAAATGATACCCCGGGTTTGATGAAGTTGGGAGGTAACAGATTGTGATTTACTTTGGTTTGCTTTGGGGAAAATTTAGCTCTTGCATCTTGATACCGAGGGCATCCTCGGTATGATGCTGGATGACCAATTAACACAATACAATTTTTCTTTTGGCTCCATCTGAGCCAATTTGCATTCACCGGGGGCGTGGATATCTTTGCACTTAACACAGCGATAGTGCATTGCACAATTGGCAGCCGAATGACCGAATCTTTGACACCTGTAACACTGGTTGACCTCAGTTTTTTGGAGGCGTTCCCACCTCACAACTCTAAAGTTTAAGTACCTTACCGGTTGGAGGGCACTCGGACTGCTGTCGTTGGAAATTTGGACTAAATAAAATGGTGATATTTTACCTTCTACAGTTGATCTCCTTGTAGCAAAATTTTTCACGCACATGAACTTAACAGCTGGTGCTGCTTCCTGCAACATTTCAAGGAGATCAACTGTATTCTCTCCACAGTCCAAGCCCTTCAACAGGAAGGTCTGATTTTTTTCCGCCTTTGGCGTATATGTGAAGTGGGGAGCTTGGACACTATTAAGAGCATCTTTCACCAGTTTGAAGTCAGCCAGTGTCTTTGTCTTGATCGAGAGCTTATCAGCGGTCACTCTCTTAACTTCGAAGTTCTCGATTTTATGTTCGGCTGCCAATAACCGAACCATATCTCCTTCACGCTGCCCAAAAACGTTTATTGGAGGAACTTTTTCATTTACCTTATTAATTTTGTTAGGAGAACCAGCAGACACACCGGTTGGCTTCTTCTCCTTTTGCTTATTTTTTAATTTTAAATATTTAATGAAATTATTATCGCTATCAATATTACCTATGTTTTCGTTGCTCTCTATCTCGACGTCCATTTCTTCGTTCATTGCAGACAGTACCACATAATAATTGGCGCTGTCGTTCGTTCCTCCTGCACTCAGGATATTTTCAGCATCATGGATTGTCTTGCTCATATCTTGCGATTTCGTTTTATATGTTGGTACTCCTTTCCCGTTGGTCTTGCTTGTTGTTGTTGTTTCCTGTTTTTCATTCTTCTTAGTTAATATTGGCTCTTCTTTGCCGGACGTATTCTGTGGCTTCGCTTTTGGTTTGCTCCCATTCGACAACGTCCGGACCATATCTTCCAAACTCTGTATCCGGAGTTTTAATTCGTCATTTTGTTTCGTAACCCTTGCATTCTCTCTGGTTACTTTTTCATAATCTTCGCTGGAAAGCGTAATACGCTTTCCATTCTCACAATTGTCTTATTCATTTTTCCGCTTGTTTATTTTATCATTTGTAATTTTCGAAATGCCTGGCTCTGGGTCCCCCAGCGGTGGGAAGCCGTCGGGCTCCTCCATCCCCCCAGTGAAAAAATTTTTCTTCTTTCTTGAAACTTTCTCGCAGGTAAAGTCCAGATACTCGATAAATTGTTCGAATAGTTCGACGATGTAATAAGTTTGTATGATGCACGTGCTATCTCGTTCGACGAGATGGTACATCACACCCGGTTATTTGCCGGATCAAAAAAAACGTTTACGATGTAAATATATATTTTTTTATCAACGAATTGAAAGCCTTATGGCTCCTACCTTAATTTCGCACCTTCGTGAATGTTATTGCCACTTTCAACAAATTAAAACTTCACTTTGTTTCACTTCACTTACACTTTAATTAACATATTCTATATTTTTCACATTTCTTTGTTGACTGCTTCTATACGACTGACTTTCAGTTAGCAGTTAACATTTAGTTAGCAACTAACCGGTACATTTTCTATTTCCAATTCAATTGTAACTAAGAATAATCTATTACAATTACACATTATGTTTCCAATTCAATTTTAACTAAAAAATAATCTATTACAATTACATATTATGTTTCCAATTCAATTTTAACTAAAAAATAATCTATTACAATTACATATTATGTTTCCAATTCAATTTTAACTAAAAAATAATCTATTACAATTACATATTATGTTTGCTATTACATTTCTATTGGTGCAACCCATTAAACGAGAATTGTCAGATTGACAATAATAATAAACAAGTATGACAGCTCTTGACATAAGTGAGTGTTCATTTAATCTCGTAAAGCTTAGGTTGATGCTGCTCTCGTCAGATAAGTATAAATATACATTTCTATTAACAATTTGATTCTTTGTGTTTCCTTTTCCTCTTTTGCAGGTCTTGCAGCGTGCAGCCGGCGGAAACAATCAATGGTTATCACATTCATTTTTAGCGAACGATGCTTCACTTGGTGAATATAAGTACAATGAATGTTGGTCAGCATCTAATCAGGATTCGGGAAGATAAATTCACTGTACGACATGCAACATACTCCCCCGGATGAGATGTGTCAGGACATCTCATAAAGCTTATGTTGGTAGTTTAATAGGTATCTGTAAATATAGCGATTAGTATAAGTTAATGATAAATATATTAATTTTAGCCATGGTCGAGTCCGATTCGCAATGTTATGTCAGCAAGTTGATTGATTTTCTTTCTTCATGTGCTGTGACCATTTGAAGCTACTTCGTTTTGATTGAGATGGTAGTGTCGATAGGGTGAAGTTATCCCACCTTATGCTGGGCGTTCCCCTCTATCTTCACGCATCTCTTGTGTTCTGTTTGATGTATGACGTCGTTTACTAAGTTTTGGATCTTGTGATCTTATGTTTTGCTTATTATGTGACATCGTTTAGTCAATTTTGGGCATTGTGATACGCTCAGTGAAGGTGAGAGAAAGGGACGGATAATTTTCATTTCTGATTTCGATCATAGGGTGAGGTATTTGGTAGGCGGATAGCATTTTGCGCGCACTCGTTAAATATTATCAATATCTGGTGAATTTTGTGTCGGTAGTGGAGCAATGTTTGATATGGCTCTTTTGTAAATTTTTCCATTTATTAGTATAGATACTACGCGTACTATACAATCTTTACCTGGATGCACGTCAACAATTTTTGCTAATGCCCATCGGTAGGATGGTAATCTTTCGTCTTTCAGAAGGCACAAATCTCCGATCTTCACATTATTTTCTATACTAAGCCATTTTGGTCTTCGTTGTAGTCGACTTAAGTATTCACCTTTCCACCGCTTCCAAAAATCTTGAGACATCTTTTGCACTAGTTGCCATCGATTCAATCTGCCAATATTTACATCTTGTAATTCCATTTCTGGCGGTGCGATTAACGTGTCTCCAATTAGAAAATGTGCTGGCGTTAAAGCTGTAGCATCTGTGGGGTCATTAGTGAGTGGACACAGTGGGCGCGAATTAAGGCAAGCTTCGATTCTAATAAGGACAGTGGTTAGTTCTTCATATGTTAGCGATGCGCTTCCGATTACTCGCCGTAGATGGGATTTTATCGATTTAACTCCCGCCTCCCAGAGCCCGCCAAAATGGGGAGAAGCCGGGGGGTCAAAATGCCATGTGATTCCTTCGTTTGCAAAAATCTGAGCAGCATCGTTGTTTAAGTTGATCATTCTTTTGAGCTCCGCATTAGCCCCTACAAAATTCGTACCGCAATCTGTGTAAATGTGGGAACTAAAGCCTCTGCGTCCTATGAACCGACGCAAAGCTGCAATGAATGCTTGGGTGGACAGATCGCTGACTACCTCTATATGTATAGCTTTAACAGTTAGACAAATGAATATGGCAACATATCCCTTTGTAATTCTGCTTCCTCTGCCTCGTCTGTCCTTTACATCAAAGGGTCCACAAAAATCAATGCCAGTGTGAGTGAAAGGACGTGAAATAGTCACCCGTGCCGTTGGCAGGTCTCCCATGAGCTGAGTTGCAGCTTTGGCCTTCTCTCTGAAACATCGAATACATTTATGTACGAAGTATTTTATTGCATTGCGCCCATCTATTAGCCAATAAGTTTTACGCAATGTAGTTAACATCAACTGTGTCTGTCCGTGTAGGGTTAATTGGTGGATTTGCTGTAGGATCAATTGAGTAAACTTTCCAACTCGTGGTAAAATTATGGGATGTTTCTCATCTGAAGGTAAGGATGCGTTATGCAAACGTCCACCTACACGGATTATGCCTTTATTGTCGAGAAAAGGATGCAGACTGTGCAATTTGCTTTTCTTCTCCACTGACCTGTCTTTTTTCAAACAGTCAAGCTCGGAATGAAATTCTTTTCCTTGTGCATATTTTATCCAAAATTCTAATGATTCGCGTAACTCTGTAACACTCAAATAGGATTGGTTTGTTCTATGATTTGTTCTCCATCGGATAAAACGAAAACAATATGCAGTAACCCTAAGCAGTTTCGTGAGTGTCGAATATTTTCCGATAAGGTGGTCTAACAGAGATGTTGCGTTAAGTCCAATGTTAACTGCTACACATTTCCTTTGCTCGGTTTCTACTAGTGATACATCCTTCATCTTAGGCCAAGCATCAAATTCTTGAGTTAACCAGCTAGGCCCATGCCACCAGAGATTACAATTGATTAAATCTTGAGCTTTGATTCCCCGTGACGCAAGGTCCGCTGGGTTGGATTTTGAGGGCACGTAACGCCATGGTATGTTTTCCGTTTTTTCGATGATAAAAGATGTTCGATTTGCGACAAAAATGCTCCAGCGTGTTGGGTGTCCCTTCAACCATGCGAGTACAATTTCGGAGTCCGTCCATAGCCAAGTAGGTACATTCTGAATCTTTAGCGCTTCGTTAATTTCATGTAGTAGTCGTGCAAGCAAAACTGCTCCGCATAACTCCAAACGTGGTATGGTGACTGGTTTTACAGGTGCTACTTTAGTTTTGGCCATGATTAAGTGACTATGAACTGTCAACTCAGTACGTACGACTATATAAATTACTGCTGCGTAGGCTCGTTGGGATGCATCACAGAAACCGTGGATTTCGATGTTTGAATTTGGCTTGTATGTGATCCATCTAGGAATTCTGATTGTTTCTATTGCACGAAGTTGTTTTTGGAATAATTCCCATTCCTTGTTGATTGTGCTTGTCACTCTTTCATCCCAGTCTTGACCATGTAACCATAAACTTTGAAGCAGTACTTTGGCTGAAACAATAATAGGTGCTAACCAACCTAAAGGGTCATATAATCGGGCCACTTCGGAAAGAATTGAGCGTTTAGTCTGCCAGTCCTTAATTACTTGGGTCTTCAGACGATATGTGAAAAAATCTTGCACTGGATACCATACGATGCCTAACGACTTATGTCCACTTTCCGTGTCGAAATTAATCCTTTCACGCATCTCAATGTCTTCATTGGCAAGGTCCTCCAACAGTCTCTTATCGTTGGTTATCCATTTTCTTAATTTGAAACCACCAGATTTCAACAATGCTATCAATTGGTTTCTTTTGTTAATTGCGTTGTCTACAGTATGTTCACCAGATAGCAGGTCATCGACGTAGAATTCTCCTAATATTGCCTTGGAAGCTTCAGGATATGTTGCGCATTCATCTCTTGCCAATTGATGCAGGGTTCTGATCGCTAGGAACGGTGCTGACGTCATCCCAAATGTTACCGTATTAAGGCAATAATCTTTTACTGGCTGACTAGCGTGCTGCCTCCAAACAATTTTTTGATAGTTTGCGTCATCTGGGTGAATGGCTACCTGTCTGTACATTTTTGCAATATCGGCCATCATACCAAATTTGTATAATCTCCATCGCATGATAATGTAAGTCATGCGGTCTTGTATGGTAGGCCCGGTCATCAGAACGTCATTCAATGATATTCCCGTACTTGTCTTCCTAGATGCATCAAACACGACACGCAGCTTTGTTGTGGTACTTTCTTTGTAAACCGCATGATGCGGTAAAAAAATGGCAGTACTAATTGTTTTTCCAGCGATGTTCTTCACTTCATTTTCTCGTGCTGTCTCGGTCATGTGTCCTAGATCAAGATATTCCTGAATGCACATGGTATATTCTTGTTGTAGTTTCGCGTCTTTGGCGAATCGCTTCTCCAAATGCAACAAACTATGGATGGCATTAGTTTTGGAGTAACCTAAAATGTCTTTGGCTTTGTCGTTCTTGAATGGTAGTCGAACTTGGTAACAACCATTCTGCTTCCGGATTGTGTTCATTTTGTAATGCTCCTCACAATCCACTTCTTGTCGTGTCGTTCCGCTGGAGATTCCGATTTCTTCCAGTTCCCAAAATTTCTTTAGTTGATCATTTAACTGCGCATTTTCATTTACTTCAATTTTATGTGTGTATACTATTGGATCCTTAGCATCATACAATCTGCCTGATATGATCCAACCTAATTTTGTGTTTTGCAGCATTGGGCCTATTTTCAATTTTTGTACTTCGCCGAGCAATATCTGAGCATACACATCCGCTCCTAATAACAAATCGATCTTTCCAGGTTGATCGAAATTTGGATCAGCCAATTCCACATTTTTTAGATGTTCCCAAATTACTGGTAAGACTGTTTGAGACGGGAGAAAGTTTGTTATTTTTGCCAGAATAATTGTATCTATTGTTAGGTATTCTTTGTCCTTTGTCAAAATTCTAATTTCTAAGTTTCCATTTGCGATTATCCCTTTTGTCCTCCCAATTCCTGTCACTGTAACATTGGTCGATTTCCTTTTTATTCCAAGTCGTTGAGCTGCATGTTCCGTAATGATTGACGCTTGCGATCCCTGATCCAATAAAGCTCGTAAAACGATGTATCCATTCGATGATTCTACTTGTACAAGAGCTGTTGCCAATAACACCGCTTGCGTTGAGAAAGTTAAAGAGTTGACGTTTGCAGTCGTGGCTGATGAAGTCGAAGGTCTAGATTCGAAGAGTGTCGAAGGTCGAGAATTGTTCGCACAAGAAGTCGAATGCGGGTTTCTGAATGACGAAGAAGCTGGTGATTGTTGACTATCATTTTCACGATTAACAGAATCAGGTTTGTGAAGCAGCGTATGATGTGTCTTTTTACATTTGAAACATCTTGATATGCTGGGACATGCTCCTACTAAATGTCCTTTGCCCAAACAATTCAGGCACAAACCGTTCCTTTTAATAATTCCAAATCTCGTTATATGATCTGCGCCTAGAAAATCCGAACAGTGCCTCAGATGGTGAGTTCCTTTGCACATACTGCAGGAAAGCTGTTTGTTTTGTATCACGTTCACATGTTGAATCGATCTCGGATTCCTGGCTCTTTCCACCCCAGCAGCTTCTAGAGCTCTAAACCGACACTGTAAAAATTCCTTTAAGGCTTGAAATGATGTCACTTTACTCGTGCCTGACTGCTGTTGTTCCCAGATTTGCCTCGTTTCTGTTGGAAGCCGTTGTGTGGTTATGTGTACCAGCATTGCATCCCAAGTGTTTTCTATCTTTAAGTTTTCAATGGCTTGTACGCAGTCCACCGTTCTATCTAATAATGTCCTAATTGCTGACGCGGATTCGTTAGCGCTGTTGAGTGAAAGTAATTTCTTAAATTGAGAACCTAATAAGACATGTTTATCATCATACCGTTCTACCAATAAATTCCAAGCGGCTTCATAATTGGAATCAGTGATCGAATAATGTCGTAACAATTGTTCCGCATCACCCACCAAACTCCCTTTTAAATAATGCAACTTCTCTACTCGAGACAAATGAGATTTTGTATGAATAAGCGACACATACAAATCCTTAAAAGCAGTCCACTCACTGTATGTCCCATTGAATTTCGGAAGGTTTATTCGAGGCAATCGTACCTCTCCCTCCTCAGTAGGTCGGGAGGAAGGATTTGAAAAACTTTCCTCTACTTTTTGTGCCTTCAACTCATTCTGGAGATCCGCTAGTTCGATCTCAAAATTTAAATCCAACTCTTCAAACAGTGAATGAGTATTTTTCATAAAATATTCATGCCCTAACTCCTCTTCCCCTTTCACTAAGCCGAGTATCACTTGATGCCTTGCCATGAAATCTTGGCGGATTTCTTGCACCCGTTGTAGCAATTTGGTGGCATATGCCGAGGTTTTCCGTACTTTCGAATCTTTGCGGAAATTCGAATACATGCGGTTAAGTTGTTCATTCAACAGCCGCTGTTGTACCGCTAATGCTTCCATAATATGTTTCGTATGTCAAATCACGGTACGTTATTATTAAGAGATTACACAACATATATACGACAAAATTGTTTAATGTTTCAAATATTGCCGTATTTGAGTATAAATTGCGATGTATGAATATAAATTGCTATCCCTCTGTATAATTCCTATGTTGAAGGACCCCAAAATCGATACGCGGAATGTGTATTTAAAATTGACACAATTGCGGCGTTACGAGAATTTTATACGGATATATCGAATGTTGTTATAATTACGCAGTACTTGCCGCAACTGTACATAAAAATTGCCGTATATTTTTAACGGACCAACAATGTTCACTTTGTCACATGTATGCAATTTGTACAGTTTTATTATTAACACGTACGTAATTTATGTGCCCTTTCACGAGTGTTTGCACATAACAACACCAATCTGTACGGAATTTAGATCCGGCTCGACGGACCAAAAAATGTATGATGCACGTGCTATCTCGTTCGACGAGATGGTGCATCACACCCGGTTATTTGCCGGATCAAAAAAACGTTTACGAGGAAAATATATATTTTTTTATCAACGAATTGAAAGCCTTATGGCTCCTACCTTAATTTCGCACCTTCGTGAATGTTATTGCCACTTTCAACAAATTAAAACTTCACTTTGTTTCAGTTCACTTACACTTTAATTAACATATTCTATATTTTTCACATTTCTTTGTTGACTGCTTCTATACGACTGACTTTCAGTTAGCAGTTAACATTTAGTTAGCAACTAACCGGTACATTTTCTATTTCCAATTCAATTGTAACTAAGAATAATCTATTACAATTACACATTATGTTTCCAATTCAATTTTAACTAAAAAATAATCTATTACAATTACATATTATGTTTCCAATTCAATTTTAACTAAAAAATAATCTATTACAATTACATATTATGTTTCCAATTCAATTTTAACTAAAAAATAATCTATTACAATTACATATTATGTTTGCTATTACATTTCTATTGGTGCAACCCATTAAACGAGAATTGTCAGATTGACAATAATAATAAACAAGTATGACAGCTCTTGACATAAGTGAGTGTTCATTTAATCTTGTAAAGCTTAGGTTGATGCTGCTCTCGTCAGATAAGTATAAATATACATTTCTATTAACAATTTGATTCTTTGTGTTTCCTTTTCCTCTTTTGCAGGTCTTGCAGCGTGCAGCCGGCGGAAACAATCAATGGTTATCACATTCATTTTTAGCGAACGATGCTTCACTTGGTGAATATAAGTACAATGAATGTTGGTCAGCATCTAATCAGGATTCGGGAAGATAAATTCACTGTACGACATGCAACAAAGTTTCTTTATAAAATTACTTTCTAATTGACGTTTTTAAAAATTATTTTAATTTATAAAAATTCTTGACAGGAGCGAATTAAAAACACGTCTACACGCAACGAGTGCTAGACGTAGAATTCCAAAACATACACACGCCATACCATGTGCTCGGAACTCTTTCTTTGCTGCAGTGTATTTTTTCGGCGTTAAGCGTCTAGGGTGATCGGCAACTGGCGTTCCCTGTGTAACTATCTGGTTTTACTGAATGTTCTTTCACGAGTTTCGTTGGGTGCGAATTTGTGATGGATGGAAATTTAACAAGTATTTCGTGGAATTCGTTATTTTTTAGTATGGTTAAAATTGTAGATGTAATTGTCAAAACAACTTCTATTGTTGTTTCACCGTCTACCAAACATCTTCGTCGAAGATCAACTAATAAGTTGAAATATTGCAAAAAACCTTCACCGATGATTTGTCGTGATCCTTCTGCAACGGAAAATGTCTATTTGAATCGTCTGCGGAGTCCCTGTACTAATAATTTTTCACCAACAATTTTGATGGTCGATCCATTGGAAGCGTAAACAAGATAATCCGTCGCAGCATACAAGAAACGTTTTGAGTGTGGTAGCACTAATATGTACGCACCCGTGTCGACTAAGAAAGTCCTTCCGGTATTTTCATCGATAATTAACAGGCGGTTCTGCATTTTTCCACCATCGCTGATCGCACAATTTGACGATGGTGTCTTTAGTCTTCCGACGAGTTTGGATTTATAAAAGAACACGAATTTTTGATGATAGTAGCAGACCCCTGCATCATGTTTTTCACCTGGTCGGGATATCGAACAATGTATTTTTTCCTGTAACACTACTGTCGCGTTTTTTTATCGCGGACACTTTGGTTGTGGCGCGGCACTAAATTCCTCCATAATTCGATTGGCCATTTCAATCAAAACCTTTTCTTTTCTGCTCTAACTTGCGGCGGCAATCTCCGTAACCACAATGCACGTAGGCCCTCCGCTGGCAACTGTTCTCCAGCCAATGATAAAATTTCGCGGTTAAAACTGTGATGGATGCTTGTCTCCTATCTCCACATCTGTTAAAACCTTCGTCAATTTGCTTTCGGGCGTATCTGTGAAACGCGCAATCAGTTGTCATTTCAATTCGTCGTACCTGTTGAGTCCTGGCGGCTTTTCCACGATGTCAGCTACATATTTCTAAATATTGAAATCCAAATTTGAAATGACGGAATTGAATTTCGCGTTACACAAAAGGACGCGATGTGCAGCAAATTGCGCTTCCACTTGGGCGAACCAAAGCGCAGGTCGTTTGGCCCAAAATGGTGGGAGCTTAAACCACGTACAGCTTGAGGAGCATTGGATCTGTCCGCTGTGGAAAGTACGCGTCGAGTCTGCGTCGAAGCGCAGGATTTGTTTTTGGAGTCTCCGTCTCGGCCACAATTTCTGCAGCACATTGTTGGTTGCCACTTTTAAGATTGTCGCGATGGTGCTCTATTTATTTACTAATGTTTTTAGTGCTCGGTTGAACAACGGGCCACCAAATTGTAATCACTTCCATTATTCCATTTGCCTATATATTGTATTTATTAAAACGAGAACAAAACTAAACACTTAATATTCGCTCGGACATGTGTTTACGATGGCGCGTGTGTTTTGGATAATAGCCCGAGTAGACGTGAAAGAGTAAAGTTGTCGAAATTCGGGTCTTTCATGTATAGATGGCGAAGTCAAACGTTCAGGGCTGCCACGCCCGGCATGAACAGAGGCACCCCGAACACCACTGAGTGCCAGCCGGCCGGAAAAAATTTCTTCAAAATCTTATTTTTCTTCATGTTTTTTCCTCAATTTAAGAGCATTTCCAAAGATAGCGTACCATATGGCCTTTACTTCAGTATTTTTTGGATTAATATTTGTTTTCGAATGATTTCGGGAGTTTTTCCAGTTTCAAGTCATTATGAGAAATTTCCATTGAAATTGTTTAAGAACGTTCAAAGGAAATGACTCAAAAGCTTTTGAAGTAATTCGAAATTCCGTCAAAATTTGTGAATTCATATTTTTCACGGGAGGGGAACAATGATTCATATTCATGTTTTGTTTTATGATGAATTTGAGTCGAAGAAATTGGCGCGTTTTAATAATGCCGAATACGATACATTATTGAGCGTGTTTCTTAAAGTAATGAGCTCAAGCATTTTACACTTATTATTATTTTTCAAGTATTGCAGCACTGAGATAGCAAAAGTTGAAGCGCCAACTCGCAATGAGTAACGTATTTACGTCTTTTCACTTTTAACGACATTTTTAAAATTAACATCACTGGGAACAATAATTTAACCGAATTTTCGAATTACCTGTGGCACTTGAGTACTCTTTCCACATCCGGTCTCTCCAACCAATATCAATGTCTGATAGTGCTCCAAACAATACAATATTTGTTCGCGATATTTACGTATAGGAAGACTTTCCCGTTGCGCATCGATGGATAACGAGTGATGTGCGTTAAATACAAAGGATGTCACCTGGTCGTCAGTTGGTTGAGCGTCACGTTCCGATGCATAAGAATCGTCATCTAAAACAAAAAACAAAATTGAAGTTAACACAATCTTAAACTCAACGTTTTACAAGTAAAACGTGCGATCAATCTCAATGTAAACTTAAGATTATCAAATCTCAATTACAGGAATTTATGATGGGTTTGATAAATTGTGAGGAATTCACGATAGGGTTGGCTTTCGATGAAGACGGATTGCGCGGCGTAAGAATTTATATTGCTTCGTGAAAACTTGCGGAATGTAGGAGCGATCCAAATCAAGAATGAAAACGTGCACGCGATATATTTTTAATGGGCTGATTTCATCTTCAGCTCACATCACTCAATTTTTAGGATGATGCTCAATCGCTCGAAAATATTCAAATATCGATTGCCGCCCCCGTAACTTTATTCCCATTTTTAAGTGTTAACACCATTCGCGGTGGTGAAGGAGAAAAATCGTTTTGCTCGACAGCAATATCGGAATCTTAGCTGAAAACTTAATGTCGTGTAAAAGTTATTAATAGAATTTTAGATATATTCGTACTCGAACACTAGCGGCCAAAAGCTAAGCGCCAAAACGCCTTGAATCAATGAATTATTAAAATGAGTGCACAAGTCCGAAACGAAAACTAAACACTCGCCACACATGGGCCACGAGTGTTTTCAAGCACTGAATACTATCTAAATACAATTACTTTTTTGTTGGCTTTGAAGAAAGATACAATATACGAGTACATGATTCTTGCTATTTTTTTGTGTCTATTTTCCTTCTATTTTAGTTATTTACTTTTACAACAACACTCACTGAAACTGACCGGCACTGCTACTGTGGAATATTAGACGCACGGCCTAGAGTGGGTTTTGTGTTTGTGCTCGCCTTTATTATATCATTAATAATAAATTTAATGGGTGTACTTGTAGAGCAGGAGCGACAAGTGCAAGCATTTACAATTTAAACACTGCCAACGAGGAAAAGCTTTAATAAACAAATCACGCGATGATTCATTATATTATGAGTTAATCGAAATCGGTCAAAAAACTTACACGTGCTAATTCGTACTTGGTGGCGATTGTTGGCCTCTTTGGATGCTAAGAAGAATCTGATTTAGCTAAGAATTCTGCAGTCTAGAGAGCAGCCCGCTTTGCTTCTCTTATATAACAGAATCAACTAGTAATAATAAATTGCACATATGTGGAGAGAGCAAAGCAAAAAGTATGCATCCACCTCCAACAACGACTTAAAATTAATCTATTTCACTTTAATTCCCACCGTAAATATTGTCGCCAATAAAAAAACTGAATTTGGGCACTTTTGCTTTGATATTGGGGCAATATGATGACTTGGAACAAACACCTGGCCGTCGGTATTTAAGTGAACGATATAATCAATGTTTGCTATAATCGCGTATGCGATGACATAAAAACCAATCGATAAAATATAACAACACCAACGATAATCTTATCAATGCTTCAATTTAACTTCACTGACGCATTATCGTGTGTTGTTATAGGTAAATGATTTGCAAAGCTATGCGCATTTCGATGAACTGGGAAGATATACACGATAATATATATTTTGTCGATTTGCATAGAGGTGTGTGAGTACTTTTTTGGATTTTTCGAAATTGTTTAAAGGGCTTCACGCGTGTGAAAACACTACTATCAATAAAGTGGATAGATAACAACATCAAACGTCCAGGCAGGATAATGGCATTGTTTAAGGCGCACCCTCACTGGAAATAGTATTTTAGGCAAACTTTACCTTCGTCCATCTCCAAAACTTCAAATTCTATTTCAAAAATTGTTGGATGAAAACCCTTTTCTAGTGTTAGCGAAACTTTAATTGGATCATTTCACCCTTTTCAAATGAATTTAATGTAAATCTATACGATAATTTTTGCTCTACATTGAAGCTTTCATTACGTCGCACGGATATATCGATCACTTTTTCGGATTGGCTCCGATAGCTTTTTAAATTACTTATGGAATTCTTTGTAGCTACATGAGTTGCATATTTTTTTTTTTATTTTTGATATTTTTTTCTGAAAAATTATTAGATAAGAAAAATGTTAGAAGGTGGTTTCGACGTGTGTACTAATTCTCATCAGGCCATCACTCTTAGATACCCACCAGTGATGGCGAACACCATGCTTAGAGGTGAGAGAGTTATTTTTAAATTTTCCTACCTATGTGAACTCAATATGTTTTTGTAACTACAAATTATGTTCAAGTGAATTAACTCGTTTCATTTCAGAAAAAAGGTTTCGGGAATATGATATAATTCAACCAAGGCGATAAAGTTTTAACAATTGTTCACTGTCAAGCAGGTGCTTGAAAGGTGCTGGGAGCTCAACATCGACGTGCACCAAATTTTCAGTGACTTTGAGCAAGCTTACAACAGTATTGATCGTAACGTACTGTACCAAATAATGCTTTGCTTTGGCGTCTCACCCAAATCAGATCGTCTTACCAAAACGACAATGATGTCGGCAACCTCTCAAGTCCGCATCAATAACCAACTCACCGATGTCTTTGACACAAATATCGGACTAAAGTAGTGAGATGGGCTGGCCCCATTGCTATTCAATTTGGCTCTGGAGTACGCCGCAAGAAAGCTACCTGTCGATCCCAGAGGTACATTACTATACAAGTCGAGCCTATGCGGACGACATTAACATTGTCACGGTCATTAGCAACTGCCAAAGAACTCTTCCTGAAATCCGCAGGAAAGCAAAGCAAAATTAGCAGGGCTACAAATCAATGAAAATAAAACAAAGCTCATGGCGCAGTCGAGGAAATATACTTCAAATACTCAAAATATCACACTTGGAGAATACAGTATCGAAAATATGAGCGAATTTGTTTATTTGTACGCCAAAACAACGAGAAAAAGCAGTGCAAGAGACAAAATACGCCGAGGAATACAGCTCGCAAATAAAATATTTGAAGACCAGTTGCATACACCGGAAAACAAAGCTCCAAGTATACAAATCTGTGATAAGACCTGTGTTATGCTATCAGTGTGAAACATGGACCCTAACCCAAGCATCCGCAAATATATTAAACGCCTTTGAACGACGGGTCCTGAGGCGAATAATTGGAGCGAAGCTAGACGGGGACCAATGGCGAATTCGAAACAACTATAAGCTGTATGAAATTTTTGACGAGCCGGAGGTCTCGTGGCTGGCCACGTGAATCGTATGGACAAATAACGGATACCCAAAAAGGTATTCCTTGGGAGAACTTAAGGTCGAAGACCAGTAGGGAAACCGAAGAAACGCTGGTCTGACTCGGTCGACGAAAACAGTTCATTGCTGCTCGGATTTCAAAATTAGAGAACGCGATCAATGAGCCGTGACAGTTGGAGGCGCTATTTATAAATATTTATTTGTCTACTATGAATTCTGTGTTTTATTCACATATATAAGGTTCCTTATACGGTGTTCCGTTCGTAGGTTTAAAAAAACAGCTTATATTAAGTGCAAGCCAATCATCCCACTATCCCACTATTAATGTACTTCAGTTTGACAAAATTATAAAAAAATAATAGTTTGGTAAATGAACAAACAATAAAACCTCTAAAATTTACACACAAATTAAGAAAAAAACAAGTTGAGTAAGCAGGAGAGTGCTCCTACCAGAAGGTCTTTGTAAACATCCTAGGGTTAGAAGCAAGTTTTCTAATGGCGTGAATCGATAACTTGAATTATTCATCCAATACTTAGATATGAAATCGTTCAAATTTATACAAAAGATGCACATTTTCTTTCATAATCACAGTGCAGCCGCCATTTTAATCTAGCTTAAATGATTTTTCTGAATGCTCGGCCGATTGAACATGTTCAAGTTAAACACTATTCCTTAAATTTTCATGAAAATTGAAAGAAAATAAAAGTACCTAAGTCAATTTTAAATATATATAGGGTTTTCCAATAAGAGGTGTTATTTTGAAAAGATCTTCTGATATTCTCTTCTGACACCTTGCGACTTCTTCCTTTGGAGCCACGTGATAGAGAAGGCCTACGCCAATAGCCCAGCGTCGATTCAAGATCTCGAAGATGAAATTCGTGAGGCTATCGAGGACATGGGGCAGCCACTTTGCGATTTGGTTATGGAAAATTTCATGAAGAGGATATGGTCCTGTAAGTGTGTCGTAGTAGCTATTTGCCCAATGTTAGTTATTGCTATTAACGGCATATTTTCTTCTTTATAACGAACTAAACATCCGATCATTTATTTTAAAAAATGGCATTTTTCAAAATAACACCTCTTATTGAACCATAAACACGTGTTATCGTTGTTGTAATTCCATACAATTGAAATGGCTATAACTCACTTGATTATGATTCGATCTCAATTAAATTTTGTGAACATATATATCTTATGTCAGTCTATATAATTGCAAAATTTCAAGAAGTTTAAAGGTACCGTTTTGATTTTATGGGCAAAAATGTAAAATCTACAAATCATACTATTATTAACAAAGTTGATCGAATTTCGATTCTTAAGGTATTTGTTGCCCTTGTACTCATAAAGGTCCACATTCGTGATAATTTTCAGCTTTTTCGGCTGAAAGGTGTCCAATCACGAGGGGGGGTACACAAATTTTGGGTACATTTTGCCTTCCCGTGGACCCCCTAATTCATCAAATGATTTTTTTATTTCAGATTCTAAAAGTTCTAATCAAGACCTTTCATTTGATACCCCACTCGACTACCTTTGAATAAAAAAATTTTTAAGGGCCAATTCGTTATTAGGGGGGACCCCCCTTAAACATTTTTTAAATTTTTGTTAAGGCCTTAACTTTTGAGAAACCATCACTTCTGACCTTGTCACAAAGTTTGAACATTCTAGCTTCTATAGTTTCTGAGGAAATCAGTTGTGACGCACGGAAAGACGGACGGACGGACAGACGGACAGACAGGTCGCGAAACTAGTAGGTCTTTGTAACAAATTTTTTTACAAAGACCTAAAAATTATCAAAAACAAAACTGGAAGTTGTATTGCGATGAAAAAAAAAAATTATAAATGTTAGTTTTTTAGGGTTTTGTAAAATAATTTTACAAAACCCTACTAGTTTCGCGACCTGTCTGTCCGTTTGTCCGTCCATCCGTGTGTCACAGCACTTTTTCTCGCAAACTACTTAAGCTAGAAACATCAAATTTTGTATACAGGTGTAAAGTGGTGCTCTCTTCAAAGTTCAACCGCAAAAAATTGTATAAGGTATTTAAGGGGGGTCTTCCCATATAGGAGAGAGGCCCCCGAAAAAAAAATTTCATCAAAGGTAGCCGATATGGATATCAAATGAAAAGTCTTGACGAGAACTTTCCAAAACATGTCTTAATTTTATATTTTTTGCTTCGAGGGACGCGAAGGGAGGGGAAATACACGAAAAATTTGTCTCCCCCCCTCGCGATAGGACACCTGTGATCCGAAAAATCTGAAAAAAATTATGGTCGTAGGTGTTTATGAGTATAACAACAACAAATACCTTAGAAGTCGAAATTCGCTAAACTTTGTTAATAATAGCATGATATTCGAATTTCACATTTTTCCCAATAAAATCGCATTGGTTCCCTTAAACCCTACGTAGTCCTACTAAGTCCGACCGTTGAAAGTAGAAAAACAATGGATTTTCTTTGAACGTGCACATCTCTTTGACATATTTCTTGAAGTTGTTCATTGCTGGTGACTGTATTTCTGAGAAGTTGGGTACAAAACCCTTTTGACATGAGCGTAGGTCTGTTTACCCAACTTGTTTTACCTTAAATAATATTTTCGATCGTTATCTCCTTGATTAGAGGGCGGTCCGATAAGTATTTAGCCTACAAAAGAAAAACTAACATTTTGGAGAAGTGGAGATTTATTTCTCAACATAATCCCCTCTTAGCTCGATACACTTGACCCAGCGATGCTCCAACTTCTTTAACCCATCCGAAAAATACGTTTTCTCGAGGTCTGCAAAGTAGGCTTCCGTGGCGGCGATGATATTCT